>JASKMD010000005.1:2793595-3167094 GCA_030144725.1 Haematococcus lacustris
GGTATGGCACAGGGGCCTCTTCGAGTGGTTTCTGTAGTCCTCTCGAGAGCACCCCACATGCACCGTCTTGTGTCGGTTCGGCTGTCGCAGACCGATGTAGGGCAGCATTGTACTCCTCACACCTTGCCCTGCTCCCGCAGCTTCTTGCGCAGCCTATAGCAACAAGCAAGGCGGGGCATGGTGCAATGGTGTTGGTTGACAGTACAGTGATGATGCGCCTGAGACGCACCATGCACCCAGGCCATGCGCCATGCTCCCTCCCCGCTGCCTGTCGCATGCTGCTGCGTCACCACATGCTGCTTGCCACACACACGCTGCCGCCCCCTGACCTAGCCCCAGGCTCCCTCCCTGATGCTCCCTCCCAGCACAGCTTATCATGAAGCACCTGTCATACAAGCACTATATTGTATGCCATCCACCGTATTACTCATGAATCTGGGCTAAAGACTGGGGGGGAAGTGTTTCACCATGCGCATGTCCACACTGTCAGTTGACATAACTTTGTTGCATCCATTCTTTACTGTTTCCTATCGTTTGCCTCACTGCTTCAAACTATGCTTCTGACATCTTACTGCATGGTTTGCTCAATACAACATTTTGCTTGCTTGCAATTAACCAAGTATGCGGTTGAAGACTGCAATTTAGATTCTGTTGTTTCTGTAGTATTCTGTTGTTTAGATTCTGTTTCTTGACAAGCCAGCTTGGACCCCCTGCTGGCAACAGCCCCCTGCCATAGTCTCACCTCTTGCGCTGGGAGGCACTTAGGCCACCACCAGCACCGCTGTCAAGGTCGTCCCCATCCTCACTGGCACCAGGCACTGGGGCGGGAGGAGGGGTGAGGGCAGCCTGCAGCCAGGACAATTGACCAGCCAGGCTGCCCTGCAGCTGAACTACTGGGTACATGGCTGCTGCTTTTGACATGAAGGAGCAAGTCAGCCAGTAGCACCAGCCTGGGATGCAAGCATGGCATTGCAGGTGCACAGGCCACCAGGTGGGGTACAGGGTAGGAGTATGACGTGACAGAGGTGACGTCGGAAAACTCAACAAAGTGACGAACTCCTAAGCAAAGCAAGAGACTTTGCAAGGATTGCATAGATGTTGTAGAACCTAGAGCTGCTGACAGCCGGGTCCCCGTGAGCTGGCAGCACCTTGGTGGCCAGGTTGCGAGCCAGTGCTTGGGCAGTCGCTGCTGCAGTTGGCGCTGCAGCAGGGGCAAGGGCCTGGTGGGCAGGTGATGCGGCGGGGCGGGCCGCTGGAGCAGGTCCAGAGGCAGGGCGGGCTACAGAGGCAGGGGGGCCAGCAGCAGCAGCTGGGCCTGGGCGGCTAGCGTTTGCGGGGCCTCGGGGGGCTACCGAGCCAGGGAGGGCTGTGGCTGTGGCGGCACGATGCTGGACAGGGCCTGGCGGGGGCCGCTGGGGTGGGGCTGCAGCGGAGGTGGGGCGCTGAGGCTGACCAGCAGCGGGTGTAGGCCGCTGTGGCGGCGTGGCAGCGGAGGGGGGGCGCTGCGCTGGGGCCGCAGAGGAGGCAGGGCGCTGTGGCGGGATGGCGGTGGAGGGTGTGTGCTGTGGAGGGGGGGCAGCAGGAGAGGGACGCTGCAGTGCACCAAGGAAACAGGAGGGTTGGGTTGAAGCTGCACACCCCATGCTGGCATCAGGCACCCACTAGAGTGTCACGTGAGCAGACCTGGCAGAGCCCTTGTCATCTGATGACCGTGCCTGCTCCTTACTCCTACCCTCCAGCACCTGCACCTGTAGTCCTACAGCTTGCCTGGGCATCTGCCATGATATGGTGTTCTGTCATTCTATTGAGCCTGGCCTATGGCACTTGCAGTGATGGTCATCATGACAGCTTGCTAGGAAAACTGCCACAATTGCCAACTACCACAAAAGTCATGGGGCCTGGCTATTAAGATGCTGGGACTGACCTGGGGAGGGGCACCTGCCGCCATGGGTCGCTGCACCGCCTGCTGTGGCTGGCCATAGCCATTGTTCTACGCAGCAGCAGCCAGCATGCAAGCACACCATGTCCCAATTGCATGCACCTGATTGGCAGTATGACCACTACTCTACCTTTCCCGACAGGTCACCTCCAACATCTGATGACTGGGCTGGCGTCACACATGTCACACACCCTTTCCTGCGTACCTGAGGTGGGCGATATCCTCCTCCGTTCATACCGGGAGCAGCATGCGCGGCACTGTGTGGCTGGGTCATGCCATTGGCCCTAGGTGGCTGGTGGTATGTTGCCTGGGACTGAGCTGCTCCAGGTGGGGGCAAATGGCGAGGTGCAACAGAGTGTGCCTGACTATGGGTTGCATGGGATGGCTGAGCAGGGCCATAGGGCCCAGGGCGAGCTGGGGCTGCTCCATACCCATTGTGCTGGCTGTAACTGCCCTGGTGAGCCAGCGGGGCTTGCATGGCAGGGGCCTGCATACATTTAGCAGCGGCATGCAGCATGAGCAACATGCTTGGTTGTAGTGCTGGCAACAAGAGCATAGAACCAGGTAGCAAAGTAAGAGAGGTGCACCTGGTAGGGGCCAGGCGGTCGTGACATGGGAGCAGCAGGAGCTGCAGTTGGTTTGGGAGCTGGTGCTGGTGCTGCCGCTGCTGCTCCAGGGGGAGCCAGGTTGGGCACGTTTTTGTACTCTTCCGGAAACTCGAGATGCTGTGAGATAAGGCAGGGACAAATAGCCATGAACGAGCGAACGACTGATAAGGCTGCATCCGAGCAGTTCGAATGCACAGAGCTGGGAAGTGCTGAGCTGGAAAATAAAACGATGCACTGTGCTCACCGACACCGTGGGCGGCTGGAAGAAGACAGGCTTCTCAAATGGACGCTGTGGCGGGAACTGGATGAACCCAGAGCCCACGATCCGCTTGGCCGTCTCCGCTTCTATCCGCATTGTCATCTCGTCCACCCTGAAGCCAATGCAGCGCAGCATGCATTCAGGTTCGCAAGCGGGAAGACACCCCTGTTGAACACATGTTGCAGGGCACAAGTTAGCTACGACGATTACCTCTGCTGGCTTGTGAGCGGCACTGTTGCCATCTTGATGATGTAGATCAACGAGCGAGGACAGCTGAAAAAGCAGCGCTGCTCCCACTCGTGCTAGCGAAACGTTCGTGCCCGCTGTAAGACGTTCGTCCCCGCTGTAGGAGAGGGTGTGCAAGCCCAGGACAAGCCCACACATTGCTCTATTTATTGATTTGTATTAGTAAATGTATTAATGCCAAGAACACTTGCTAGGGTGTTAGCTTACGGCCCCAAGCGAATGTTTGAACCTAAGGCCGACAAGGCTAGCTGATCTTCTGGGTTTGCCAGACAGAGAATGGGTGCATTGACATTGACATTGCACATGATGACCGAACAACCTGAGGTGATGACCTTATGGCTGTGCCACTCACGACGCGGAAATGTATGCAACAATAGCCACTATGGCTGTGATGACACCAGTCTTGATGTTGGGCGACTGGTCACACAGCCGCTTGCTTAGCCACTTGTAGCCTTGGTGCCTGGACAGCAGACACGGCCAGGCCACCAGCACAGTTCCAGGGGACGCCGCCTGCTCTCCCCAATGCACAGGCGATTGAGCGCTGCATTGGTGTCCCATAGCGATGGCGAGGAGACTTTGAGCTGACCCTTGTTATCCTTGGATGCCCAGCCTTGGCTGACTGCTCAGCCTTAGTGCACTTGGCTAGCAAGGTAAGGCTGAGCCCAGCTCCTCAGGTTGCTGGCTGTGTGGTTGTAGTCGTTACACTAAGGAGGTAGGGCTGGGGTGGATAGAAGCCAACCCCAAAGGTGAAAGACTGAGAAGAGAACAGAAAGGGAAAAACTCTAGAAGAAACAGAACTTAGAGAAGGAAGGGGAAGGGAGCTAGAAGGTGAGGGGGGAGAGAGCTCGAGAAGCGGAGGAGCTAGAAAAGCGGAGGTGCTAGAGACACAAAAGGTTTGAGCTAGGAGGGCTAGAAAGGAGAGGGGAGAGAAACACGTTATGAGTCAGTGGGTCTTGGGGGGGTATCTGGGAAAGTGACACTAAGGGATCCGTCTTGAGCAGAAATGAAGGGTTGGGGATTGGGGGGGGTCCAGCCAGGAGGGTTGGGATGGGCTAGGGTAAAGTCTTGTAGGGTCACCCCGGCCATTGGCCATGCCAATCCGTGACAGGCGCGACGCTCACACCACGCGCTAGTGAAGGGTAGCTGAGGCTATCGCGGTAAGTCACGCGCGCTAAAACTCGCGTTTTGCACTGAAGCCTCCCAGATCACTCCGCCCGCCGTTCCCGCGGACTGTGAACATGGTCGCTCGCTGCAACCTGGGGCTCAACGGGGTGCGACCGTACGTGGGTCGCATGTCGAAGCGCAAGATTCCCTGGGTTGGGTCAGGACCCCTCATGCCCGTGTACTTCCTAAAACCTGGCCCGGGCCCTTCTGACACCTGAGCCGGGACCTGCCTGATCCTGCCTCCAAGCATGCACAGCATCTCCCTCAGGTGTCAGCAGCACCGTGCGTGGACTTTGTTTCGCTACCGTGCACTCTGCTAAAGCCTTGACCCCATTATTCCTGGGCTTTTGTCAAGATCATAAACTTTTTGGTCAGTGGTCCTTTCCACGTGATTCCACCTTTCACTGATAACTGGGCGGGTCTATATTCCGGGTCGTGCTCCAGGCATACTCCATCACCTTGTGTGGTACACACAATGACAAAATGTGGCCGAGGGTGAATGTGGCATGGGGCGATCTCATCACAGGGGGCGATTGGCGGCGTCCTTGAGCACATCCCCGATGGGTTGGGTCCTGTGCTGCCGCTGGGCGCCCTCATCGCTGCATTTCTCGCACGGTTCGCGATGTTGATACCGAAAAATGCGATGAGCCCTCCTGGGCCCCGACGTCGCGCCCTCCTGGCACACCGTAAAGCGATACGTTCCAAGCTTGTAAGTAATGGCAGTGGCAGTGCCGGAAACCTCCATTGTGGCGGGCGCCGCGGACGCCACCGAGCGAAGCGTGGCGTGACTCAGTCTCGTGGTGTAGTGACATGGCGTGGTAGCACGGCTCACTGCGATAGCCTGCGGCGCACTACGAGCCTGCCTCATTAGTGCGAACTTGCTACGGACGCCACGGAGCGCCTCGCCACCCTGCTCTTGTGAGTGGGTCGCAACTTGTTTGCGCTATCTCAATTTTCGACCTGGTGGCGGGCGGTGATCTGGGACAAGGCTTCAGTGCAAAACGCGAGTTTTAGCGCGCGTGACTTACCGCGATAGCCTCAGCTACCCTTCACTAGCGCGTGGTGTGAGCGTCGCGCCTGTCACGGATTGGCATGGCCAATGGCCGGGGTGACCGTAGGTGATGCCGAAAGGTAGTGATGGCAAGCTGACTGGCTGCAGAAATGGGGGAAAGGGTGGATGGAGTGGTCGCTTGAGTGGTAGGGTGATGGGTAAGAGCCCAGAGACGGCGGCGGCCAAGGTCCATAGCATCAAGGGCTGCCATGCAAACTAGGCTCCAGAGGGAAGGAGGGAAGGTAGGGGTGGGAAGCCTTGAAGTCACTCCGCGCTTATGTGTGGGCCCCGCTCCCTAGGCTTACCGCTGGATGTGGCCCTTTGGCTCGTTGTACTGCTCCAATGAGCGCGTTGTGGTCCCCCAACAGGCCCTCTCAGTGCAGTTTTCGTTACTTGCCGCAAAGGACGCCGGAAGGCTCAACACTGGTGCCCTAGCCTTGCATACCCTTACTTCTCTGTCTGCGATGTGGGTCTGCGAGGCGGCCTCGCCTAGGGCAGCGCCAGCGGGAGTGGGTCTGAGACGAACGCAAGACAACAGATATACACTTCGTGCGAGGCGCCATTCGTCATCCGAGGGAACCTGGTGGGAAAGTGAGGTCCATATGGACATATATCACAAAAGTTGAACATGAGCCATGCAAAATGCCCGGCGTATGGTTACAGCCCTGCGCTGCAATGATGTTTAAGCCTAGACAAAATGCGTAATGCGTCAAACGTCTATCCTGACCTCGCTAACAGGTCTTGAGCAGCATCCTTGAGCCTCACCTCCACACACAGGCGGCAGAGTCAAACCACCATGCACGTAGACCTGCACATATCCCTGATGGTCAGAGTGCTGGGTCCGACCCCCCTTGCCATGACGAAATAAACTGCGCCTTGCATCTTGGTGTGTGAGCTGTGAGATATGTGACACATCACTTCACTGCTACGACGACCATGGGCTGTGGCTTGGCTTAGACCTCCCAGGCGCCGTGGTAGCACTGTGCAGGCTAGTGCATCTTCCCACTACAAGCAGGCTAAATGGAGTGGCATAAGCTGTTTCTGCCGCCCTGAGCAGTTCTACTGGCGCTTTTCAACCGGCATACAGTCCCCTGTTAGTGACATCCGAATGTCAGCAGCACGTGCAGATTGTAGCCCGGCCCATATGAACCACAAGTGTTGGTCCGCAGAACTTCTCGGAACGGAGCTGCTGCCCCTCACATCTGCACCCCCTCACGCTGCTGCTCGTCGTGCTAGGTTGATCCCCATTGACACTGATGTCCTTTGCAATGCGTGGCAGGAGTGGCGGCAGGGGTGGTGTCAGGCCTGCATGCAGGACCCTATCACTGCAGACACTATACATAGGGAGAGGTGCACCTATACTAGGTTCTCCATGCCAGGCCAAGGACTCCAGGTGCATGAGACATGCAAAACCTAAACCCTACTGCTGTGGGCGGGTGCTGGCATCAGCAACCACAACCGCCCCCAAGGTTGCCTGGCGCCTGGCAGGCAGGTGGGCAGGCACCTCCCTGGTCCCATGGAGGCATCCTGACTGCCGGCTGCTGTGGACTGCCACAGAGGCACATCTCATCTGAATGCAACACCCCGCACCAGTGGGCTGCAGGCCGCAGGGCCACAGGCTGCGGCTGCGCTATATATGGCCAGCAGCTATATATGCCAGGACATAGCAAAAGGAGCCCACCCACCTGGAAGGCAAGGTGTTGTGCTGCTGGCAGCATAGTGCATGAGAGCTTGTGGGACTGGCTATGAACCCACCATCAGCCTTGTCACTAAGCCTGATCCAGGTTGTGCATCGCATCGCATGTCTCTAGATGTCAGAGTGCAGGGTCCGATCCCCCTTGCCGTGACAAAATAACTGCAACTCGCATCATGGTGTGTGAGCTGTGAGATGTGTATCGCCTTCAATTTTTTTCAATTTCGATTCAATGTAGGTGATGCCGAAAGGTAGTGATGGCAAGCTGACTGGCTGCAGAAATGCCTCCTTAAGCGCCACTTACACCCGGCTCTGACTGCCCCAGCGCCTTGATGATCTTCTTCCAATGGCGTGCCCTCCAGTTGGTAAACCAGTCTGTGATCTGCTTCACGTTGCGCCCGGTGTACTGCGCCAGCCCCTCCTTCACCTCACGGCTGGGGTGCGGCTGCAAGATGTGCATCAGTGCCCACAGCTGGCAGGCACTGGCCTGAACAGCAACACAACCAGCAGCAGTGCAGCCGTCAGCTGACAGTCATAGCGCATCCTTCTTTAGAACCTGAAGCATCATGGAGCAGGAGGGTTTGGGGTCTGTGCAGCAGGCTACAGTGGGCACAGCAGGAGCAGCAGTACCTAAGTGAGTGCAGGGCAGGAGAGTTGGGCATGTGGCTGGGTATGTAGCCAGCTGCCGGGCAGGTGGGGCAGAGCGCCTTGCCATGGCAAAGGTCTGCACCCCTTTATCAGCCTAGCGTCCGGCAGGTCAGTGGTGGGCCTCCCAACAGCCCTGGCTTGCAGCTGACTATGCATAGGCCAGTTGCAAGACAGCAGCAGGAAGGAGGTCTGTGTATTGCTGTGCCTGACATGCAGCATGCACTACAAGCCTTGATGACCACGCATGCCAGCACTGCTCTCAGTCTAGGATGATGAGGTTGGCTCGTTCGCCGCCCAATCAAGGCCCAGCCACAAGGTAACAGGTGCCCAGTCCATAACCAAGGTTGCCAGCTACCGTGCTGTCTAGTGATCTGAAGCCGTCATTGACTTTCATGCAGGCTGGCTCGCAACTCACTTGTAGCTGGCGATCAAAGCGCTCGACGAGTCTCGACCCCGAGTCCAGGTGTATGCGCAGTGCCAGGGCCACCGCTGCTGCCGGCGCGCACGCCGCGCCAACCCCTGTCGCCCCGCTGACGACCTCTTCCGCGGCCGCTGCTGCGGCTGCAGCTTTCGTGCCCTTGTCGGCGTGGCTGCCCGTGTCAGTGTACGGCTGCGTAGCGCCGAGAGAGCGTGCGTACAGGGCGACCAGGCGGCTCGTGTGCTTGCGAAGCTCCTCCAACACTCGAGCTTCGACGTCCGTGCAGTCCGCGTGGTCACCTGCAGCCGACGCTCGCATCCGTCACGTGAGCTCCTTGACACATAACGCGCATGACAGCAGCCACGTCTGACGAGAACAGCCGACTGAGCAGCAGCAAACAAGGTTAGAGTAGGCTACGAGCTCAACCCAGCCTGTCCCATTCATTGTGGTATGAAAATCCTCAAACTGCCTGTCAAAGCACTCTTGCTGGCTATCTAGGACAGGTCTCGGCAACTCAGGTCTATGGAGCAACTGTCCCAGCGTCACCACCACCCAGGAACCCAAGCTCCCCAGCACCAGCTGTG
The DNA here is from genome assembly GCA_030144725.1 of Haematococcus lacustris. Lineage (NCBI taxonomy): Eukaryota > Viridiplantae > Chlorophyta > Chlorophyceae > Chlamydomonadales > Haematococcaceae > Haematococcus > Haematococcus lacustris. The sequence continues at coordinate 2,802,206 of JASKMD010000005.1, forward strand.
AGCACCCCACAATGCCTGCTGCTCCTGCTGCTCCTCCTACTGCTTCCAATGCCTGCTGCTCCTGCTGCTGCTGATCCTGCTGCTGCTGCTGCTTTGCTGTGTGGGGCTGCCTGCTCACCCTGTCTCGGCATGCTGCTGCTGCTCTGTATGCAGTATCAATGGGTGTACTACATAAAGCAAAGCCCGTGGCTGGAGAGAGGTACCAATCGTAAGTTAATTGTAAGTCCAGCGATGTAAGTCCAATCGAGAGTGAGAGTCGTGAGAGTGGAGACAGTCGCGAAGCACCGTCTACTACAAAGCACATTGGGTCTATGAATGAGTGTTGCAGCAATGCTGATAGGTAACTATCGTGTGCTGCTGCTGCTACTGCTGCTGCTACTGCTGCTGCTACTGCTGCTGCTACTGCTGCTGCTGATGCAGATAACACCCACCACAGCAGCAGCCATCAGCGTTTGGGTGCCATCAGAGCTCACCTCTGGCCATGGCCATTGCCTTGCTCGCGCCGTAGCCCATGCGGCCTAGACACTGCGCCAGCACGCCCTGCAGCCCTGCCCGGAACCTTTGCACCTCGTGGCTGAGGGCGGCAGCAGCTTCCCCAGCATGGGAGGTCAATAGGCCTGTGGTAGCAGGGTGAGGATTCAACAGGCCTGTCAAGTGGGAGTTCCAAAGGCCTGTGGGGTACAGACCAGTGTTTTGTTTTTCATTTGTCCAGTTGCAAACTTTGCAAAGTGACAAGGAGTAAAGCGACCTTTCACTTGTGGCATCTCATAGCAAACGCCATATGTAGCGCTTGAAAGACACTGCTATAGACTCAACAGGCATGCGGGGTGCAGAATCCACAGGCCTATGCGGCACAGCTTCCTCGGGGCAGTGGTGTGCCACAGGACGTGCAGGCACATGGCCTGGTGTAAGATGACCCATGGGGCATGGCATGGGTGGTGGAGGGAGGGGTGGGAGAGGAAGAAGGGGGGGAAGTGCTGGTTGAGGTGGGGTAAGCATGCAGGGCCAGGGCTAACCCTAACCCTAACCCTGAACCCTAATTCAGAGGAAGGGGAGAGAGGGTGAGTCTCTGTGGTAACAGTGCTATGTCGCACAAGGAGTGGGGTATGCTATGTGCCATCCTGACAGGTGGCCAGCTGCTCAGCCCACCTGACTGGGTCACCGTCTTGATCATGGGGTCGGCTGGCAGTGAGCGAGCCAATGCAGCACCCATGGCCAGAGCATACTTGCTGCCAACGGGGCGAGGCAAAGTTCCTTGTGCAGGGCTGTTGCCTGCAGGCCGGAGCAAGTTGCAAGGCACAGCTGCCAGGCAGGTTACACATCTTAGATGCAGCCCCAGGTGCGGATCAAGGCTACAGGCTACAGTGATGTGCTCTGTACAGACCAAAAGGCAACAACTTGGCCATGGAGCCAGTTTTGGCCATGCTTGCTAAGTCAGACAAGCAGGGACTTGGTCATGGCACTCCGCTGTTTTCCATTGCTAGCTGTCAGGCTGGCACAACCAACCTGCTCATGCTGCATGGGGCGATGCATGCCAGGATGCATGGCAGGCTTGGCAGGCATGCATGGCAGGCTTCAAGGCCCAAGCATGTGTTTCATGCCAACATCGATCGCCCCACCCTCGCAAGGGAGAGGGGCACGTCCCCAGCTCAGTTCCACCCAGGGCCTAGCTAGCTAAGTGAGGGTGAGGTTCAGGTTCTATGCGGTAAGGAGTTTGGCTGGAGCTGGCACAGCAGCATCGCACCTTGCAGCCTTGCCTGCCCCTCTATTGCCAGCGGTACAGTCAGTTGATTCAGTTGATTCAGTTGAGGTACCTCGTTAGTTGACCACACACTGCTGCTGGCGGCGGAAAGTCCGTGGCTACACAGTGGCAGCAGCATGCAGGCCCCCCGATCTTCCCCTGCTGCCATTTGGAAGGATGCACTGCCGGGCTGGCTAAGGCGGCGTGGGGGTGGGGTATTCGTCAACAGTCGGAGCGCCAGGGGATTTGTTGGGGACAGGTCTCGAGCCCGTGTCACCCTCGGCCTGCGGCTGCTGTTGGATGTCGAGGAGCTGGTGGTGGTGGCAGGGTTGGCCCCAGGCAGCGAGTTCTTGTAGGTGGATTCTATTGGGCCGGGTGGGGCCGCTTTGGTGGGGGTGGTTGCTGCAAGGGGGTGGGGCAGGAGGCAGGCTGGGTTGCAAGGAAGGCTTGGGGTCAGTGCCGGGCAGATGGCAGGGCTAGGCTTCTAATGGGTTCCGCAAGGAGGGCAGTGGGCTGGTCAAGCCGACAAATCAGGGCTGGGCATAGGGATGGATGGGTGGATTGGGGTAAGGCGGGAGAAGGACCATGCAACTGGTGTAAGTGGGGTGGGGTGGGCAGATGAGGTGGGCAAGTGGGTGGGAGTTCCTGAGGGTGAGCTGGGCCACCATGTGCTGCATCTCAGGGATGGGTCATGGTGGAGGCGGTTGCATCTCAACTGCTCCAATCAGCTGTGTCCAACCCGCATGTCCTACAACCCCACCCCACCCCACCCCAACCCTGGCTCCTGCCTGGTTGGAGTCTCTGCTGCAGTCTCTGGCCAAGCCATAGCAACCTATGATAATAGTTGTACCTATGGCCTGTAGTCTAGTCTCTAGCTCTCAGTAGCTCACCTGGCTCCGCCACCAGCTCCCCAGGGCGACCACCCCCACTGGCCTGGCCTGCCACGCTGCGGGTCAGCTTGCCCACGAGGTCCAGGCCATGCTCCCCTCTGCCGCCTTGCACTGCCACTGATGGAGCCTCTGCCGCGCCCCACGAGAACAGCCCGCCTGGCATGCTGTGCCGATGACCCTGGCTTATGGGTGGGGCTGTGGTGGCATGGCCAGCCAACGTGTGACACCCAATGTGGTCACTGGTTTGACTGCTGGTGTGACCGGTCCCCGGGGTCACACCCAGGTGCATAGAAGTCATGGCATGCGTTGGCGACGACATGGCACAGCCCAGGTCGGGCTGACATATGCGCGGGCGCCGGCTGCTCTGTGGAGTGTAATTGATGGGAGAGTAAGACATGGGCGGCGGGCTGACCGGCAGCTGCCAATCACTGCCCTGCCGGGCCAGGCCCCGTGGGGTGCTGGGATCATCACCTCCCAGATGGCCCTCCGAACCGCCCCAAGTGGCAGCTGGGAGCAGGGGCAGCAGGGCAGTGTTCAGAGGGTTAGGGTGGCTTTGGCACCCCCCGGCCGCAAGGAGAGATTCTGGCTGTTGGCAGTGCTCTGCAACTGAGAGCAATGGCTGGGTGTGCTCTACAGTGAGCTGGAGGGGTGGATGACGAGGCTGAGGCGCAGGGGGGAGTGTATGGGCCTGGCTTGAGGGAAGTGCCCGGGACTGTGGCAGAGGCGGCTGCAACGAGGACCCTGGCACGGGCTGTACTGTGAGACCTGTGAAAGCAGCTGAGTGGCCGAAGTTGCAGGGCGGGGTCAGGCCGAGCTGCATCGCGCCTGCGCGGCAGCAGTTGAGACACGCGAGCGTCTGTAGCTATCCTGATGAGCGCGTGCCGCGCGCATTTCTTGCGCACACAGCCAGCGTAGCTCACCGTGCGGCTGGGTGCGCGGAGCTGTGATGTCGCTGTAGCGAGCTGGTTCCGGCACGGCAGTGGGTTCTTGCATCAGAAAACCTAGGCCGTACGACGAGAAGCGCGCCTCACGCCCTGAAGGGCGATGGCTGATCGCATCAATGACGTCCGTGAACGTACCGTCCAGCAAGCTCTGAAGCTCATGCTCGCCGAAAGGGTCGCCCACAGCATGCATCGCGTGTAGGCCAGTGCCCTCTAGGGCGTCACTTGTGAAGCATTCAAAGGCCTGCTGCAGGGTGCCTTTCCGCTCCTGTCGTGAGTGAATCGCAGGTCCAAGGCCCACTCGCGGCCAAACGTCCACGCGGCCATCTACGGCATCGTACGTGTGCTGAAAGCCTGCAATGCGAGGGAGCAGCGTGGGCGTGCAAGATAGCCCTCGTGCAATACTTTGCGGTGCTAAGACTGACCTGGCAAGCCCATCATGGCGGAAGGTTCCCAGGCTCCTCGTCGTTCGGGCTAGAGCTGAAGTGACTATGAATTTGGCATTTTCTTCCCTGCTGTGCGGTGGGACGGTGCGCTATGCGCTTCTATGTACGAGTGAAAGAGGTCCGCCCCGGTTCAATGACGCTGCTTATTTATCACAACGTGGCTGCAGCGGGAAGGCTGGTAGGACTGGGAAGGCTGGTAGGACGGCCCAAAGTATGAACTGGGGGTGTGCACACTGTCGAGGACAATTGAGCAACGCAAGGAGCAGGAGCGCGCAGCTAATTGAAAGAACTGAAGTCACGGCTTCTCAGGAAGTCACGGCTTCTCAGGCTTTCCTCGAGGAAGTCCAAGGGGCACAAGGGCCGGGAGACATGGAGCCGCGGAAAGGCTAGGAGGTAGTGGCTCCCATATCCATGTAAGGTTGTGGCATGTCGTGTTCTCGGCGCTGATGCTGATGGCGTTATTGATGTTAATCCTGGTTGCGCGGACTGCATCACCATGCAGCCAATAATTGACGCTTTTGACCACTCGCGGTGTCACCCAACCTATTCCTTCACGCAGGAACCGCATCGAGTATCGGTGGTGATGCCCATGTCGCCCTGACGCTTCACGATCTTCATTAACTTGACACGCGTACATCAGAGATTGTAGAGACACGCGTACAACAGAGATTGTTGTGGGAGTGTCATCCAGCCCATCAGTCTTCCGTGTGTAGTGGTTACGGACCAGTGAATGATGACATGCTTGATGAAGGTTTCAGTGTGACATGTCGCTCTTAAGCTAAGCTAGTTTTCTAGCAGTTGATGTAACGCAAGATCTGTGCTCCTCAACAGAGATGCACGCAGCGCATCATCAACATGCTTTCTCATGGCCAAGTAGGAGGCACAGCATCCCGCTGCGAAACGTCAGGGCGCGAGCAACTGGGTCCTTGGAGTATTCCGAGCTTTTGCGTGTCGCTCGCGCGGCAGCCGATGCGGGAGCCTCGGTACAGTCTTTTGCTCACTGCCTTCTTCCTGTATAATAACCCCTGGACGATGGCCGCACGATTTGCCGGCACTTCAACTCAGGTCGTGACCGACGCCTTAAACAAGCCCCGGACTGTAACATTCAAAGGCGCCACTGACTTGGTGACTGAGACGGACAAGGCCAGTGAAGAGGCCGTGCTGGCAGTTCTGCGTGGCGCCTTCCCAGACCACGGCCTGCTGGGAGAGGAGGGTGGAGTCGGTGGGGGCAAGGAGTCAGACTATCTGTGGGTGGTGAGTGGCAATGTGACCCAGCATTCCACCACACCTTACACCAAGGGGCTGACCTAGAGTACAGCTAGAATCAGGTCATCCCAAACATTGGGTGAGGTAGTGGGTTGGATCTCTTTGTGTTGCAGGTCGACCCCATTGATGGGACCACTAACTTTGCCCACTCATACCCAGCCTTTGCAGGTGGGTGCCCACAGCCAGTGGCCCTACTTGGTAGCCGGGCACAGGCACATCAGGCAGACAACAGGCTGACGGGCATGCACATGGCCACACAGGTCACTGACGTCACACAGGTTTCACAGCTTAGGTGCCAGCAGGCTCACGGCTCACAGCACAGGTGACAGCAGGCACAGGACAGGCCCCCTGGAGGGTCAAGGTGGCCATAGGCAGGCACAGGAGCAGGTCCATGCCAAAGGGCGGACAGACAGCTGGTCTGCAGGGCCACGTTGGACGTGAAGGTTGGTGTGATAGCTATGATGAGCATGCAGCTCATGCACATGCAGGTGAGCATAGACCATGCATGCATAGCTTTAAAAAAGGGTTAGGGAGCCACCAAGTGAGTGAGCACCGCCTATGAACTTAGGTGATCAGAAGCAGGGGGAGGGGCCTGCCCCTACTGCAATGCAAGGCCTGACGCTGGCTGCCATAATCGCCGGCAATTGTTCAGGCTTGATGAAGCACTGCTGGCACCATTGCTAGTTGTTAGGCTGGCACAACCAACCTGCTCATGTTGCATGGGGCAATGCATGCCAGGATGCATGGCAGCTGCAGTAGGTTTATGCATGCAATGCTGCCCGCTTGGACCCACAGCTCAGGTAGGTAGGTAAGGTAGGTAGAGAATAGGTAGGAAGGTGGGTAGCTCAGGTAGCTAGTGTGCCTGGTGCCTGATGGCCCTACTCCCACTGCTCTCACTGCTGGCTAAGCTGTCGCCTGCTGCTGCTGCTGCCGCTCCTGCTGCTGCTGCTGCTGCTGCTCCTGCTGCTGCTGCTGCCTTGCTGTGTGGGGCTGCCTGCTCACCCTCTCTGAAGGTAATGATGCTGCTCTGCAGTATCAGTGGGTGTACTACACAAAGCAAAGCCCGTGGCCGGCTGTGTGGTGGAGTTCCTGGGAGGACCTCATGCATGGAGCACTCGTCGGTGTGTGATGCACAAAATCTCACACCCCACTCCATGTCACCACCGCCTGCACAGTCGAACATAACTCATTCAATATGGAAAGCGGTGTGGGTCGATTACCTGGAACCCAAGCGCTTCCTCATCGAGTGGCTTCTTCATGAGTCCAGGGATGCCCTGCTGCTCCTGGTGATGGAACCATGGCATGACGCTACATCAGGAGTGGCCCAGGCACGTGGAACTGCCTGCGCAGTTCCCCTCCCCCTCATGCCTCTGGCTGCTTCTCTCTCTAAGCACACAGTAGAGTCTGTGCAGTGGCCGTGTTACCTCTTGTTCTGCAGAGCATGGTGCAAGGTTGCCTGGCAGCTGACACACATGGCGGACATAATGGTCCACTGGCCATGCAGCTGCTGCTACTGCTGCAGCTGTTGCTACCAATACGGCTGTTGCTGGGCCTGCTGCTGCTGTTGATGCTGCCACTGCGGCTGCCACGGCTACTGCTGGGCATGCTCAGGCTACAGCTGCTGCTGCCACCGCAGTGTTTGCTGGGCCTGTTGCTGCCACTGTTGCTGGAGCTGCTGCTGCTGCCACTGCTGCTGCTGTTGCCACTGCGGTTGTTGCTGCTGCTGTCATATTAATATCAGGTTTACCGCCCACAAAGGAGGTGGTGCCTTCTGCAATGATCAGCCCATCCGGGTCAGTGAGGTGGCCACCATCAACAGATCGCTGCTGGTGAGCAGGTAGTCGCCCTCAGCCCACTGCACAATGTGCTGAGGTAGGAAGGTCGGCTGGGGTCAATGCCACCACCAGCAGCGGCAGCAGCAGCAAATGCGAATGATTATCATTAGCATCACCAGCAAAGTGTGTTCCATCTGGTGCTTTGTTGGTGCAGGTCACAGGGTTTGGTTACGAGCATGATGCAGCATGGTCCGCCAACATGGAGTTGTTCAAGGAGCTGACAGACGTCAGTCAAGGCGTGAGGCGCCTAGGGGCTGCTGCCGTGGACCTATGCCATGTAGCTTTAGGTGTGGGTGCTGGCAGCATTGGGCGACACGGGGTCAGGGGTGTGGGCAGTAGTGGGCGGAACAGGGTCAGGGCCATGTCTGAGTAGGGGTAAGGGTGGGCTAGGGGGCTGGGTAGGGGGTAAGGGGTGGGTTGGTGGCCAGAGAAAACTGGACATGGCTGCAAGCTGGGCAGGCCGTGCAAGGCAGCTGGGCAGCTCTGTTGCTGCTGCTTGTGTGGAGGAGGCCAGCCCTACCCCTATCTGATGCCCTAGCTGTTGCACCCCGACTTCCATCTAGGGTGCCTGCCATGCCTCACCATCATCACCACCATCATCACCACCATTATCACCATCACCAACACCATCATCACAATCACCATCATCGACTCCATTATCATCATCATCATCATCATCGTCATCATCACCATCAATAGCACCACCATCACCATCGCCACCACCACCACCACTATGCACCAGTTTTTTTTTTTCAAAACAGCCAAGCTGATGCTCGTAACGAAGGGTCCAGGACCATCACATGGCTGGTTACGCAGTTGGTCCCGACTGGTAACGAAAAACAAGTATCGCAGCATTTTCTTATGCCAAAAGATGTTTATATGTATTTTATACATAAAAAGACATTTTTCGGTTACGAAGCAGCCGAGGCCAGCCAACGCAAGGGTCCGTTTGGTAACGAAATCCAGGCCTAGAAAACGAGCTTTTGGTTCCGATCGTTACGTATTACGCAAAAAAAAAATCACTGCTATGCACCATCATCACTACCATCAGCTGCACTGTCACCAGGCACTGTGTGACCACCACCAGGCACTGTGTGACCACCACCAGGCACTGTGTGACCACCACCAGGCACTGTGTGTCCACCACCAGGGCCCCGCTGAGCTCTGTAGCCCTCCAGCAGCTGGGTGCGGTGCCCCTGGTGGCAGGCATTGTGGATGGCTACTGGGAGTACCGGCTGAAGCCCTGGGACGTCACAGCCGGAGTGGTGGTGCTACAGGAGGCGGGCGGCCACTGCAGCACCATGGAGGGGCAACCCTACAGGTCAGTTGCTGCTGCTGCTGGTCCTGCTGCTGCTGCCGCTTCTCCTGCTGCTGCTGGTGCTCTGCTGCCACCGCCACAGTTGCTACTACTGATGCCATTGGAGCTACCACTGCTGTAGTCGCTGCCACTGTTGCTGTAGCTGCTGCCACCAATCCTTCTCATCATTATTGTCATCGCCACCGTCATCATAGGCCATGCCTGCTGTAATTGTGATGTTGCTCTTACTATGCTTTTCAGTGGTGCTGCTACCACTACCCATACTTACTCTGAATGCCATGCATGTGTCTGCGTAGTGCCTGATCATAGTGCCTGATCATGGCGCCTTGTGTGGTTTCCCACTGCGCCTGACCATGCTGCCCTGGGTGTTGTTCCTCTGCCGCAATGCAGCGTGTTTGACCGCAGCATGCTGGTGTCCAATGGTCACTTGCATGCCGCCCTCCTGGACTACACTCGGCCTCGCACTGAGCAGCTAAGAGAAGCAGGAGTAGACCTCAGCCCCTGGTTCATCCCCCCAGGCTTCAAGCTGCACACAGAGCAAGTCAGCCTCTCTGAAGCGACGGTGTAGCGCTGGTGTAGCTCTTCACTTGCATGACAAGGTCATAAGTCTACAGGCTTGTCCACCTCAGGTTTCGGAGCTATGTCATCCATCTGTTGCGTAAGCCATCTTATCGCTCATCTGTTGCGTGAGGTTGGTGCCCCTTTGGAGGCGTGTGACTGGCAGTGTGGCACGCCGCGGAATAGTTTGCAAGCCGAGCCGTTAGCTGTAACAAAAGCACCAGGCTCAGCAGGCTCCTTGAGCTTGGACACGTCGTCTAGCAGACGCACCACACCTTATGGCAGTCAAGGTCATACCAGCCTGGCTGGCATCCTCCATGCCGTCGTACCGCCGCAGCAGCAGGCCAATCCAGGCCAGGCATGCCAGCCTGCGCCCAATGCCCATCGCCCCACGCTGCTTCAAGATCGACGCGCAGCTCAAAGGCTGCTTCCTGGCCAGGGGTGCGCCCTCCCCTTGCCCCTTGGCAGCCTCCCCAGCCACCGCTGTCTCCTGTTCCAACTCCCTGGCCCCGCTGCCTGATGCTACCTCCAGCTTAGCCTCATCCTGGATTGAGAGGGCATGGGGGAGGGGAGGAGACGGGGGGGCTGGGGCTGGGAGGCTGGGGGCGCTTGCGGAACTGTTGTGTGGTTGGGGGTGGCAGGGAGGGCTCAGGGTGTGCAAGTCGTGCTTGAGTCAGGTGTTCCCAACTAACAGAAAACCTTCCCCTGGTAATCAAAACGACGCCGCCTCTCAGCCACGTTGTATCTATTTATGTGCCGCACATCCGGGGATAAAGAACTCTGTCAGCTATGCGGTGCAACTTGTATTGTTAAATATTGTGCAGTGTGCCGAGTGCTATTGCGGCTCAACCTCCACATTCAAATCCATGCATTGTTTGCTCATGCGGGCCTCGTCGCGAGACACCGCTGCGACCAACGTGGCCCAGGAGCACCTGCGCACAGTGAGGCACAGTCGCCGCAGTCAAAACGATTCACATGGCATGCCCAACCGACGTAACAACGGCCCTTCACTCAGGCGCCCCCAACATTAAAAAAATGGCAGTAAACCGACCCCTGGTAGTAGGACGGCTGTAACTCTGCAGTCGCTGCGCCAAATTTAATGCTAGCTGGCTCAGTATGTAGCCAACCCAGCCAGCTACCTTTCACCCATCCAGAATAAACATACACCGAGTAGGCCGTGCACAACAAAGCATCAAAGTTAGTGATTCAAATTTGGGCCGTTGCGGGGCATGCCGTCATCGCTGCGACCGCCTTCGTCGCTTAGGCTGCTCTACATGCGCATGCGCGTCGGCAGCAGCAGTCGGATCGGAAAGCGGTTGCGGCGATGTGGCAATGAGCCTACCTCCCCCCCTTACCTAGAGGGCAATGCCACAGCTCGACCATTGGGACTTACAGCATGCTACTTACTAGGTTACGCTCCTTTTAGACATTGTTACACACGCTCATACTCAGATATGTCAAAAGCACACTTTGGTCTGTGACCGTCAACTCCCTTAGCCGATTTCGTGGTCAGGGCCATGCAGTCAGTCACACAGCTCCACACCATGACCGAGTTTGGACTCGGCTCCTCGGAGAGTTACACTCCCCTACATCCCATCCACCTGCGTGCAACGTTTCATAGCTCAACTGCCACCCCACAGCCCCGTGGCCCTGATTCTACTTGGAGAACATGATGTCACTTTGAAGATGTCAAACTGATAGAGGCCTGGGCTGTTTTACGTGCGGTTTGTTTTGATAGATGCGCCAAGGGGTCAAGAACAAATAAAATATAGCCATTTTCTTGTGGGTGCAGCGGGTGCAACACAGTGGAGGACACAGTGGAGGAGGGGGTGTATTAGCCGGTGATACCTTAGTGTGCGCCGACCCAAATGGTGTATTTGGCGGTAGCGAGTATATTCATATGTTCCAAACACCCCGTCAAGGTGCCCTGCACGCCCGGCAGACATCGCGTTGGGTGTTGGCCGGACATTCCATTTGTGCACAACCAGCTCACTACGCTAGGTAGATGGGGCCACAGCGATGCGGCTCACCGTGCCAAGGATGCCCGTCTCGCCGCTGTGGTTTGTTCGCGGGCACATGTGGCAGTACGCGAGCAAAGACTCCAATGTCGTGCGCTGATGGTCAGATGACGCGCATTGATTTGCAGCTACCAATGTGCCAAACGCTATCGAAAACGATGCAGTATTTAGAGAGTACTTGCATGCATATTACCAACCCCATGTTGGGGGCGCCTGACCTTCACCCATGCTCGGAAATTTAAAAGGCTGCTGTGACGCTTGACCCCTTCGTGAGCAGTACTGATGACTTGGCTACTCTACAAAACTCCACAAGGTGTGTAGGCCATTGCTGTGTTACCTTGCTCGGCAGGTTCGGTCCAATCCCTCATGCCCGCCCTCCGCTTGCGTGTCGAGGTCGTGTCCAGCTCCGATGTGGCCCCTTGCTGCTCAGCTGGAGGGGTGAGCAGCTCAGGGGATGCACCTGCACTAGCTGCCAGCTGCTGCCAGGGGGGGGCAGCAGGAGGGGGTAGCAGGTCAGGGGCAGCACCAGTACCGGCACCTGTTGCTGCCTCCAGCTCATCGCCATGCAGGGCGGCTATTGTGTTGCAGATATGGGCCATGACAAGACCCTTCAGCTTGGGCTTCAACCACCCCTTCATGACCTCCTGCTGGTGGAAGCGAAGGTAAGCTTGCAGCTCCCTGACAGATAGCTTCACGGCCTGCCCCTCATGGGTAATGTCATTCACGGCCTGCCCCTCATGGGCAATGTCATTGCTGTGGCTTTTAGGCCGTTAGGGCAGTGCAGATAACCAGCTCTTGGTGAGTTTACCAGGGCTTGGAGCTGAGCACGCCGCAGGCTGCGCCCCATGGGGGTGGGCAGGAGTTGCTAGGGATGGGAAGGGAGGGAAGGAGGGAGGGAGGGGGGGGAGGGGGGTGGGAGGACGGGGCCGGGGGTGGGAGGGGAAAGCGGGGGTGGGAGGGCAGTGAGGGGGCTGGGAGGGGGTGGTGTGGGTGGTGGGAGGGCGGGGCCGGGGGTGGGAGGGGGTTGCGGGGGTGGGAGGGCAGTGAGGGGGCTGGGAGGGGGTGTGTGGGGGGGGGGGGAGGGCTGGGCTAGGGTTGGGAGGGGGTAGGAGGAGGTAGGAAGGCTATGCTGGGCTGGGGAGGGGGTGGGGGTGCAAGGGCGTGCAAGGGGGTGCGAGGGGGCACGGTCCGGGCGGTCGGAGTAGGCTAGTCATTCCTGCAAGGCAAGTCATTTGAAGCAGGCCTGATTATCTAATTGCCATGCTTTCTTCAGTCGGAGTTGTGACGTTGAGTAAGGAACAGAGTTACTAATCGAAAGTCTGGAAACGCACAGTGGTCAGCCCGCAACATGCCGTTTTGTGGATGGGGGTCTCCTTTCCTGTGTGACTGGCGACAGAGAGACGCACATTTCCCGCGTATTTAAAAATGTCGATTAGTAACTTGCCCAACGATGGCTCTCCAACACCGCCTGCACCAATGAAAGGTTCGCGGAGCTAGCTGGCGGGCTAAAATGTGATTGTACTTCCGGCTCGATAGCAGGCGCTGTTCTGTCACTGATGCCGTTACTCACCACTAGAACAATCGATAGTGAGCAGCTGAGGTGTGTCCGCGCTCGCTTGCGCCGGCATGGACTCTGATGCAACGATTAACGCGCCGCTTGCCAGGAGACGCGCAAATATTCGCAGCTGCCAATGCGATAAAAGCTACTGAAAACGGTGCACTTTGCAGAGAGTACTGGCATGAAGATTACCAACCCCATGTTGGGGACTCCTGAGCTTGAGGCCCAGACGCTGGGTGCGGTTGAAGGGAGGGGGGCGGTGTCTGCTGAACACCCTATCACGCCGGGTCACCCTATTATGCCGGGTCTGCGGCTGAGGCGAGGAGGTGGGCGGGCTTTAGGTAGCTTCTGCAGGTAGGCAGGCTGCCGGGAGTACCTGCCTCATACACTGGGCTCATACACTGACGCGAGTCCATCGCTCAGGGCGGCTGCGCATCGCAAGGCGCGCGCTCGGCGTGTGCTGTGCCGAGTTGACGAGGTGTCCGGTGGTGGGCGGAGAGACTTTCACACGAGTGTTGCGGAGCGACACGACACAACCAGTGTTCGGCAGGATGATGCGAGCGTAATTGGGTGTACGCCGGCCCAACAATGCGGTAACCAAACAAATCGCCAATTGTTTATTTAACATCTATGTAACTCGCTCTTCATTTGTCAAACCCCGGTAACCTGTGAGCAGCAAACACACAATCTTGGACATTTCAGTCGCGGCCTGTCTGTAAACGCTGGCGGGTTTCCCATCGCAACGCGTCTCGCCGCTTTGCGTCTGGCGCCACAAACTGCGAGCCAGGGGCCAGGTCGTGCGATGTCTTGGCGCGAGACTGCAGCAGCAGACATGCATTGACCACAGCTTGCAGTGCCGGCCCTGGAAAGTGCGGACAACCCCTAGGGGCCAGCACTAGGAATAGAGGAATCGGAGCCCAACCAGATGCACAAACAGCAGGTCCTCTACAACACCTGAAACGCCAACTGGGATTATGTTGTTCTCATCGCTGAAATTCTACAAGACCATTGGCCCTCCACCCACCACCACCCTTACCAGTTTCAGCAGCATGGCTTGCTCTGCACTTTCTGCAGCGTGCATGGCCTTAAAGTAGGCATGGAAATTGAGGGGCTTGCGGCTGGTGGCCACTGCGTTTTTCTTGGGTGCGGCCGCGACGCTGGCCTTGCCTCCGTTGCTAATGTGCGTGGAGGCCAGGAAACTGCAGCAGAGCACCAGCAGCAACGGAAACATAAAAACATTGAACACATCCCTACTAAAATGTGTGTTACTAAGGACAGGCCATGTCTCAGTCATGTCAGCCAGGCCCTTAAAGTGTTCACAGTTTGTGTTTGACCTTAAGTGTGCGACCCTTCTTATCTTGTGCTTCAAGCAGAGTTCTTCACTGATGTGTTTAGTGGAGTGCTTGCTCTTACTTTTGAGGTCTCACTCGCTACCAGTATACATACACCTGGGTGGTGGTGCTTAGTGACCTTTAATCAATGACACATAGTTGACCTGATATTGACAGCTTTGGCTGAGGCAGCCTGGCTAGGGGTGGCAAGGTGCGGGCAGCAAGAGGGTAGCAGCCAAGCTGGGGTGGTGGTGTCATGGCAGCGGCAAGTGAGCAAGGCTCAGCAATTGTGGGACACAGGCAGAGTGCCAGCCTTCTCAGCCAAGCGCACAACACACAAGGGTGATGTAGGGTAGGGCCCCACAACCCTTTGAGCCTGTACCCTTGACACCCATCCGCCAAGCCTGCTCTCCACCCTATATGCCTTTTTCACACAGGCCAGCTAACACTTGCCTAGGTGAGGGCGTGCACCATCCGCAGCACTGTGCAAGCACCTACCCTGAGCAACAATGCCTGCCATGCACCACCATCTTCGTACCCCTTGCTGCACATGTCAGCCTTCACAGACCTGCTTGATGGCCTGCATGGTCCAGGCCCCCTGCTTCCCCAGTGCCCACACCTGTCACGCGTCCAGCCCTGCTGCAGCTGCTGGTAGCGGGCCACCCGGTCCACCTTCCTCACACGCGCCCCAGGGGGCCCCAGGCTGCCTGAGATGCTGGAGCTGCGGACTGACTGCAGACTCACACTGCGCCCGGCCACACTGCCTGGCCCGGGCCGGCTGCCTGGGCCCTGATCGGCACCACGGAGCTGGTCCTCCCTGCGGGGGCAAAGCCATGCCAGGCTTTGCTTACAGCCAGCTGCATAGGGCCGGGGTAGGCAGGGCGGAAAGCAGTGGGCAGGGGCAGGAAGGGGCTGGGCTTTCCCTGGAGATAGAGCTAGGCTAAGCTTTGGCTGGTTTGGGCCATGCAAGCAGCAGCGGCCCATGTATGAGGGGCACCAGCTTGTGAGGCCAGGGGGCTAGCCAAGGAGCAGCATTAGATGCCAGACACATCTCAGCAAGGGCCGCACATGCCTGACTGCCAGGCAAGCGCATGTCTCACCAGTTGTACTTGGCCGGCCGTGTCAGTGGCTGGTACGGTACATCCCGGTCTCCCGTCACCCTCCTCAGCAGCGACTGCCCAGGCCTGCCTGCCGCCCCATCCCCACTCCCAGCTGCCAGACTGTGCAAACCTTGCCCCAGCCCCGCAGCACCATCTGAGTAGCGGCGTGGCCTCTCCCTGGCCACGTGGCAATGCTCATTGAGGACAGGCTGGGAGCAGGTGGGCCCCGTCCCAGTTGCTTCTGCTTCACACTGTGAGCTGGCGCTGCCTGCAGAGTTTTGGCTAGGGCCCCACAGCCGTGATGCTGCTGCCCTGGCGGCCACAGCCGGCTCTGGCCCCTCAGTGCGCTTGCACCCCCTGGCACCCTCACCCTCAGGCTGGGTCCCCAGCAGGCTGGGCCGCCCCTGAGAGCTCCCTTGGTCAAACGCTCTGACATCCTGTGTGGCATGGCGCCAGGCACCCTGTTGCTCTTTACTGCCAAGTGTGCTGAGCTTGGTTGAGGGGTTTGCTTGTGCCACAGCAGCCTTTGCCCGTGCTGTGCCAGCTCCGTAATAGCGGGCCAGGATGTCACCCACGCCATCCTGATCGTCATCCTCCTGCTCGTCGTCATCCAGACAGCCCTCCCTGCCCTGCTGCGCAGCAGCTGGGAGCCAGCCACCCCTGCCTGCACCGCTGCCTGGGGCTGTGGCGCTGAGCCACCCGGTCCCTGCAGCTGGTTGGGACGTGGCAGTGACTGGGGCCCTAGCTGGCTGGGGTCCTGCAGGCCTGAGCCCTGCTGCGTTCTCCTCCAAGCTGCATGGCTGCATGTACTGCGGCCCGCACGATGTGTTACTTGCAGGCGCTGGCTGGGCCCGCGCAGGGTCGCCCTCCCAGCGACCCTGCGAGCAGGAGTGGTGCTTCCTATTTCAAAGTCTACCCCTCTTCCTCTGCCAGCAGTGTGGCATATGCCCTTGCTGCAACAAAGCTGTGCTAGCAACTGGTTAGCCTGGCCATGCCGCTGACATGTCAGGGAGCAAGGTGCTGGGCTTTGGGAGATGTGCAGATGCGCAGTGGCACTCAAGCCAACATAGAAACCTGGTTGCAAGCAGCTTACAGCACGGAACAAAAGCACACCCACCAGCGAGAAGGACAACAACAGCAGCGGCAGTGGTGAAGGGTGTGGGGTGGCATTTGGAACATACAAGCATGTTATGTGCAATAGGGCAGCTGAAGCGTGCGTACCTGGGATGATAGCCGCCCATACCATTCATGGGGCTCCTTGCTTTCTACACAAACACTGGTCGTGTTCAGTGAGCTGTCATGCATGGTGTGCAGAGCCTGGTGTGCGGCGAGGCTGCTCTCATGCAATTGAAACTTCTGCATGCCGTAGGAAGGTGCACTGCTCTGAACAGACTGTGCATGGGCGGTTGGGGCGGCAGGGTTCACATGAAGATTTGACATCCCAGCTGTCAGCTGTTCTGTCGCTTCTTCCTCATCCTCCTCAGGAATGACTGGCTGCATGGGCCATCGTGGCGCAGAAGGCCTGTGACTGGGCCTTGCTGACATTGCTGGCTCTGGTGCCTGAGGCTGAGGCTGGCTGTCGTGTACTGCAGCCTGTTGCTGGTCGTCGCCGGTAAAGTGCTGGCCTGAAACATGGCTGGTGATAGGATCCGCAGTATCTGCATGCACACGACTATCCATCTTGGCACCGCATGGCACACACACGGCATTGAGCGGCGTAGTGGCATGCTCTCAACAGAAAGCCCACCTGGCTCCACCACACTAATGTTCATCTCTTGAAGAATCCCCATTATCTGACTATCCGGTAGCTCATGTCCAAGCAGACGCAGCTGCTCTTTTAGAGCTTGCAATCCAATCATAGCTGCGGGGCTGCGCGTATCTAGCAGCCAGTCAACGCGGTCAAACGAGCCAGTACTTTTTTAGTGTCGGCCTGTTTACAGCATACAAGGAGGATTCGCGCTTGAAGCAAGGATGCGGAGGAAGCACGACAGCTCAACAAACTAAACGGTACATGGAACCCTGATGTTGCTTTCACTGGGTTTACATGAGACCTACAGCCCCGTCTCGACCTGTGTCATTGCCATCCTACATCATTGGTGTTTGTGAGAAGGATGTAGAGGAAATGTCTGCTTATCATAAAGAGTCACGAGATGGCCTGCTGTCAGCGGGCGACAGCGTGCTACTGTGAGAAATGCATACTCTTACGGGCGCGCATATCTGTATTCATAAGCTGCGACATTTATGTTGCAGTAACCTGCTTTCCGCCCGGGGAGAGCGCAGTGAGCTTGGTGCTAGCGCCAAGTTTGCGCACGCAACAGCCAAGACGCAGACAGCATTTACAGATGCCTTGCACACAGCCCGCCCTGTGTCGAGGGGACCCAATTCTCCCAACGTCAACACCCAGGATCCTGGGTTTCTGGAGGTCAGCCCAGCACTGCTCCACCCTCACAGCCCCTAACAGTCACGCATACGTGGTTCCCACAACCACCACCTCCTGCTGCTTGCAGGTGTTTCCACGCGTGGCCAGCCGCCCACCTCGGCTGTTACAGGAGCTAGATTCCATGCTGGTAGAGCGACTGCGGCTGGCAGACAAGGCTGCCTGCACCAGCACAGTGCTGCCCAAAGAGCGGGACCCCCTGATGGCTGCCAACCTGGCATTAGAGGCCCACCGTCAGGTGCTGCAAGCCACCACTCCGCTTGACGCGCCTCCCCAGCAAATGCAGACACAAGACCCAGCCGTGCAAGTATGCTTGTGATGCTGAGTGCAGTGGCAGCTGGGCTTACCTTGCTGCCCATGCTGCTGGCTGCCAGGTCTTCTCAGCTTTTGTGCAAGGCTTCACCACCTACACTGGCCTGCTGTCTCGCATTCAGGTGGGAGAGACATGAGGCAGTGTGGCTGCACACCACATAGAGTTACCGTCATGCAACCTGCATGGGCATGCTTGCATGGGAAGCATGGTCGTCATTGTCCCATTCAGCTCACTCTTTGCAGCAATGTTGGCGATGTGGCATGTGTCATGCCATGATGTTCATGCTGCTGTTGCATGGCGTTGTTGCAGGCAGAGTTTGAGTTCACCCTGGCTGAGGGCGTGCGGGCAGCTGCAGAAAATGTAGAGGTTCGCAAACGCATGGCGGCAGAGGCCGAGCGCCTTGCTGCACGTCAGCAGGTCAGCCTGGAAGGGGGCTGCTTCTCTCTTTGCGTCAGTGTGCTCTTTGTGATGGGAGGGCAACACGCTGAGCAACAGCTGGGCTGAGCCAAGCTGAGCTTGAGGGTGTGAACAAGCAGCACTTGCTTCATGCCGATGGCATACCTCATGGCGGGGGTGTACACAGGTGTGTAGAGGCAGAGGTGCAGCTGCACATGCCATGGACTGTGCACTGCACTTTTAACTGCATAGCAGCTGAGGGCCACAGTCCTGTCTGCTTGGTGGCATGCAGCAGCCACCCCTCACTCTGACCCCTCCTCCCTTGACATTAATCCGGTACCGCTGACCCTGACCATGGGGTATCAAACCCCTGACCCCTGACTGACACCCTGACCCCAACACTGCCCCTGACCCTACGGTGCGCACTCTAACACTGACTGACTGTCTACCGCTGGCCCTGACCACCAACCTGACCCCGACCCTTATAAACACCCTGACCCTGGCCAACACCCTGACCCTGACCAACACCCTGAACCTGACCCCATGGACCTGGCCATAGGAGGAACGGGCAAAGGTGCTAGCAGCTGAGGTGCCGTACCGGCAGGCCGCCTTTGCCACCCTGCTAGAAGTCAAGGAGCGCACCTTGCGCCTCACCAAACGCACGGCAGCTGCAGAGAAGGAGCTGGCAGAAGCCAGGTGCGGTGGAGTCGAGGGCAGGGCATGGGCTGCTCCATAGCATTAAGGAACAACACTGGCCTGCAACCGTTTGACTCTTGGGTGGGTGTTCTGTTCAAATCCCAGACAGAACAGGTATGGCTGACCCATGATGCCCTAGCAATGTCCAGGCCCACCAGGCCTTCGTTCATTTGCTGCATGGAGGCTGGTCTGCATTATCACCCTCCGGTTCCATTTTTTTATCGACCTCACACCCTTCATCCTTCCCCACCCACCTCCTAACCGGCTCTGGTGCATCTCACTGCAGCGCTGTCCACTCCGTGCCCACCCAGGGCTGAGGAGCAGCGGCTGCAGCAGGTGGTGCAGGCGCTGCAGGCCAAGGGGGCTGCCCTGGCTGCCATCATGTCAGGGGAGCAGGCCTGGTCAGCTGGCCCGCACAGCCCTGCGCTGAAGCAACTGGCGGTGGGGCCACTGTCCAAAGAGGTGGGCGGCGGCAGGGGCAGGGTTGGTGCAAGTGCAGCAGTCTCCTGCAGAGGGAGGGTGCAGAGGGGCAGAATGACGGGAGGCAGTCCCGTTGGCCACATTCAAGTGTGCCTGTAGCCGTTGCTGTAGGACAGCTTCATCAAAGAGTTGAGAGCAGCAGTGTGGGTCATGTGAGGGTGAGCTTGTGGTAATGTAGATGGCGGCTGGGATAGGAATGCGGCAGGTTAGGTAGGAAACAGCTGTGGCCTGGTTGCAGAGTTAACAGAGTTACAGAGTTTACAGCAGTGAATGTTTTTCAAAACAGCCAAGCTGATGCTGGTCCAGGACCAACGAAGGGTCCAGGACAATCACATGGCTGGTCACGCAATTGGTCCCGACTGGTAAACAAGTATCGCAGCATTTGCTTATGCCAAAAACCATTTTATATGAGTATAATACACAAAAAGACATATTTCGATTACGAAGCAGCCGAGGCCAGCCCACGCAAGGGTCCGTTTGGTAACGAAAGCCAGGCAACGAGCTTTTGGATCCGATCGTTACGTATTACGCAAAAAAAATCACTGGAGCACAGACTCTGCTTGCAGTGGTGGTAGGGGAAGTGGCTGGTGCTAGGGACTTTGTTGACTGGTGCAGATCTGTGGGTCACTAGCTGCTAGCTGACTGGGCACCGCTGCACCTGTGCGCACCTGGCTGCTGACCTGCTTGGCACGGAGTGCTCGTCCGCACCTCCTCTCCTGCCCAACCTGCCCATCTGGGAACCTCAGCAAGAGTGAGCAAGGCGAAAACAGTGTGACCCCACACCTCCCAACACCACCCTGCAGGACCAAGCCTACCTGGAATCCGAGTTTACTGAATGCTCCCATCAGGCCAGGCGGCTCAGCAGCAGCAGTTCACAAGATGCATGAGTCACGGGGCTGCCTAAGGCACATAACGACCACAGGCACATGATGGCACATGACGGTGGCATATGATGGTCACAGGCACATGCCAGTGTCAGTGTCAGCATGGTGCGGCAGGCGTAGACCATCACCCTGGTTTGGCAGGTATGGCTGTCTGACCAGTATGGCTTTTCTAGTCAAACCCCTCCACCTTCCCACCTGGCCGTGCCCCTGGCTGCTGCTGGCTCTCGCCAGCTCATTGTTCTGCAGCACCAAACCTCACAAGCAGCAGTAGCAGCAGCAGCAGCTTGGCTGTGTCCTGACAATACTTGGACACCAACCCCTGCCTCAATTTCCAGCGCATTGGGGAGAGCAAGCAGCGCCCCCTGGAGCTGTGCAGCTGGACGGACAGGGGGGCTCTGCCCCCCGTTGGCAAGGAGTACCAGCAGGGCTACAAGCGGGTCAATGACCGGCTGCCCAAGGCCAGGCAGAGGCTGCACCGGGCTGCGGAGTACCGGCGGGGCATTGATGGCCGGGCCCGCAACAACAATGCATAGGGTCTGGTAGTTTACACAGGCTGTTAGCCTTTTAAGCATTAAGCTGTTAGTTTTGATGAGGAGCCCAGTGGTCAAGGGGGATTAGCCCCTTGAACGAGTGCCACCGGAGTGGGGTTTGCAGTCATCAAGGGTGCGACCGATGATGCTTCAATATGATTGTAGCTGAGTGAGATTACCCACAGGCCGACATGTTGTTCCTTGTTGAATGAGTTTTGTTGGCCTGACAATACTTGGGTCAATACTTGGGACAATACCTGATGAGACAATACCTGATGAGACAATACCTGATGAGACAATACCTGATGGGACAATACCTGATGACGGGAGCCGGAATGTGGATGACGGGAACCTGGAATGTGGAACTCATGTGGAAACTAAGTGATATGTGTAATGGATCTCACTTCCGCCTCATTCCGGTTGCCGTCACTCCGGTTGGGTGGCGACCTGATGCACCACCCAGCACGGCTACTGCGCTCCGATGGTGTTGCTCAGTCCTTGTGATGTCCCCGAAAAGGAACTGCAAGCGCCCCGTCTCCCCAGCACCCTCCGCAGCCGGTAAGCCGCAGAGCTTGAGGAAAGGCCCCGAAGCTAACTGACGACGCGGCGCAGTGTGCCCCACGCGACATTGCGACCTCGGGCATCAAGTCCTGCCGTGCGTGTGCTGTGCTTTCCCGTGTCTGCAGGCGCCAGTGGCAGTGGGCAGCAAGTCCAGGGACAGGGGCAGGGGCAGGCTGCCAAGGTAGTGATTGCAGAGAGGCGCCAGGTCATCAAGGCTGGCCTGCGTGGCCTTGTGAAGGCAGCCCTGCCTGATCTCAGCCCCGCACAAGTCGACGCCATTGTGGCTGAGATTAACAAGCGCATGACCATGGGCAGCAAGCAATGCTGCCTAACAGCTGCTTGCCTCTTTCCTAGGCCAGCCCAGTCCAGCCCAGCCCACCCAAGACTTCCCAGCAGCAGGTCCAGCCCCAGGCCCCCCTCCCCCACCTGACCCAGCCTGCCCTCCCTATGCCCACCCCCGCGTTGCCACACGCACCTCCCCCCGCACAGCAGCCGCCCCAGCCCAGCTGCCCCCCCCAGTGCAGCTCGACATCTGGGACCCACAGCTGCTGGCACAGATCAAAGATGGTATGGAGCTGCTCGCCAAAGCCAGCGTGATTGAGCACATGATGCGTGGCCCCCACCACCACGGCATCAGGCTGCTGCCCGGTGAGGTGGCGGTGTTTGAGCAGCCCAGCAGTGCCTGGCCGGTGGCAATGCTCCAGCAGCTGGATGAGGTGCACCTGACAGGGGATGGCAACTCTCTCAACGCCAACGCCACCAAAATTATCACCAGCATCATGTTGTTCCTTGTTGAATGAGTTTTGTTGGCCTGACAATACTTGGGGTGAGAGGGGGTGTGGCAACATTGCCGCCTCAACCTCCACTATGCCATCGTCGACACCTACACTGTCATCAGCATCTGCACCATTGCATAAACTGTGATCAACCTCCATCTCAACATGATTTTGAAATGCATTCAACATGGGGCATTCCTGCCCATCTTGCATGTTATGTCGATGCACGGACCCTACAATGTGTGTGCAAGCGAGTATGAACAATGTGAGAAACGTGATGCAAGGAACCCTCAGTGCATGTAGACATGCGGAACATGAGGTCACCCCGGCCATTGGCCATGCCAATCCGTGACAGGCGCGACGCTCACACCACGCGCTAGTGAAGGGTAGCTGAGGCTATCGCGGTAAGTCACGCGCGCTAAAACTCGCGTTTTGCACTGAAGCCTCCCAGATCACTCCGCCCGCCGTTCCCGCGGACTGTGAACATGGTCGCTCGCTGCAACCTGGGGCTCAACGGGGTGCGACCGTACGTGGGTCGCATGTCGAAGCGCAAGATTCCCTGGGTTGGGTCAGGACCCCTCATGCCCGTGTACTTCCTAAAACCTGGCCCGGGCCCTTCTGACACCTGAGCCGGGACCTGCCTGATCCTGCCTCCAAGCATGCACAGCATCTCCCTCAGGTGTCAGCAGCACCGTGCGTGGACTTTGTTTCGCTACCGTGCACTCTGCTAAAGCCTTGACCCCATTATTCCTGGGCTTTTGTCAAGATCATAAACTTTTTGGTCAGTGGTCCTTTCCACGTGATTCCACCTTTCACTGATAACTGGGCGGGTCTATATTCCGGGTCGTGCTCCAGGCATACTCCATCACCTTGTGTGGTACACACAATGACAAAATGTGGCCGAGGGTGAATGTGGCATGGGGCGATCTCATCACAGGGGGCGATTGGCGGCGTCCTTGAGCACATCCCCGATGGGTTGGGTCCTGTGCTGCCGCTGGGCGCCCTCATCGCTGCATTTCTCGCACGGTTCGCGATGTTGATACCGAAAAATTCCACGTGGGTCGCACTACGACGCCTGCCTCTTTAATGCGAACTTTGCTACGGACGCCACGGAGAGCTTCGACACCCTTGTGAGTGGGTCGCTGCTTGTTTGCGCTATCTCAAGTTTTGACCTGGTGGCGGGCGGTGATCTGGGACAAGGCTTCAGTGCAAAACGCGAGTTTTAGCGCGCGTGACTTACCGCGATAGCCTCAGCTACCCTTCACTAGCGCGTGGTGTGAGCGTCGCGCCTGTCACGGATTGGCATGGCCAATGGCCGGGGTGACCATGAGCGAACACGTTTTACTTCATTTTATTGTATATGAGACAGCAGCAGCTCTGAGGGTGTGGGTACCATGGCCGCCCTGCCTCTGTAGGGGCGAGGTCCATGCAATCCGCAGTAAAAGAGCCCGCCTTCGCACCCCTAGATCTGCGAGACCGCATGCTCTCGCCATTTATTATGACAGGTCATGGTGATGATGGCTGTCACCGCCTCCTTACACCGCAGCAGGCAGAAATTGTCCAGCGCTGCAATGGGTCGGAGCAGAAAACCTAATTTTGCACGTCCTCAATTGTTGACCTGCCATGCATCCTGAATTCCAACGTGGCGGTTGTTGGTGACTGAGCTACGATGCACTTTTAACAGGTCTACTCTCACACCTGACCAAGGTCACCTAACCAGCTCTGACTCGGCCCTCAGAGCCTTCAATTAAGGCCAAGCACATTCAAACTGGCAAATGTGTGGCAACAGGAAAAGCACAGTTGGGCGATGTCGAGGTTTGCCTAGAGCGCTTGCCAAAGTGCAGGCTGGAAGAGTCTGGATAGACAACGTCATTCCGGGTGCCAGCACTCTGATTGGATGGCGACCTGGGTGCCATCAGGTGCCGCCCAACCCCCCTGCCCCTGCCCAGGACCCCCCACCTGCCCCTGCCCAGGACCCCCTACCCCTCCCCCTCCCCTTCCCCCAGCCCAGGCCCCACCCCCTCCCCCTGCCCAGGCCCAGCCCCTCCCTACAGCACCTGGCCCAGTGCCACCACCCCAGGCTCCCTCATGGGGCAGGTGGCTGGACCGGGACACCAACGCCTGCTTAAACTTCCAGCGCATTGGGGAGAGCACGCAGCGCCCCCTTGAGCTGTGCAGCTGGAAGGACAGAGAGGCTCTGGCTCCCATTGGCAAGGAGTACCAGCAGGGCTACAAGCGGGTCAATGACCGACTGCCCAAAGTTAGGCAGAGGTTGCACCGGGCTGCTGAGTACCGGTGGGGCATTGATGGCCGGGCCCGCAACAATGCATAGGCCCTAATAGTTTACACAGGTTGTTAGCCTTACAAAAGCATTAAGCTGTTAGTTTTAATGAGGTGCCCAGTGGTCAAGGGGGTTTGCCCCAGGAACGAGTGCCACCGGTGTGGGGTTGGTAGTCATCAAGGGTGCGACCGAGGATGCTACAACGTGTTTGTAGTAGCTGAGTGAGATTACCCACAGGCTAACATGTTGTTCCTTGTTGAATAAGTTTTGTTGGCCTGGGTAGACAGCGTATAACAACATGGCCGCCTTGATGCGAGGAGGGTGCTGGCTGCTGGTTGGCCTGCCTGTCTGCTGAGTGAGGCTGGCGCTCACACTATGTGGCATTCAGGCAGGGACATGCCCAGCAGGCCAGACCAGCAGAGGCAAGGGAAGACAGCAGGAGGCAGCTGCCCAATAGCTGCAGGCTGTGTGCTAGTGTGCCCAGCTGCTGGACTTCAATACAAGGTAAATGTAGGCTGCTGCCCACGATGTGTGCATGCCGCGACCACATCGAGGCCACGCCGCCCACACTACCACTCCGGCTGTATCACTCTGGCTGCTGTGAGGTCTCCGTGCCTGCGGTGGTTCACTCTGGCTGGTTGGGGATGTCTGTTCCAGGCTTCTCAGGCACATCACCCGGCTTGCCCTTCTCTGGCTCAGAGGGCACCTCTGGAGGCTCGCCCTGCTTGTGCTCAGGGTCGGGGTCGCCAGGGGTCTGCACCATACAAGAAACACAGGCGCAAGGTGGGGAGGCAGGCAGACAGGGCTGATGCGTTGTTATAATGACACATACCACGGTGCTAACACATACCACGGTGGAGACACATACCGCAGTGATGTAGATACCGTAGTAGTGAGTGTATAGATGACAAGACAATGAGAAGTGGCGAGGTGGACACAGCAAGTATGAGGCAGCTGCTGAGCCATAAGGGTGGTCAACATGAGTGAGCATGTGTGCCACAAACCACGGCTGGCTGCACTGCCTCATATGCTGTCAACAACCGTACAAATCCACTGGTCATAAAGGCCCCACTGTGGACTGCCCAGCCTCAACGCGGCCTGCCCGGCTGGGCAGCATGAGTGAAGCCTGGCAGTGCCTAGCCTGATGCAGCGCGGCCTGGCAGCAAGCTGCTTGGCGATGTCTAGCCTATAGAGACTGGCAGGCCGTAGCCTGGCACTTGCAGTCAGCTGCACTTGCAGGCCCGGCACTTGCAGTGGCATGCTCAGCATTTGCACCCACCGTGCGCTTGGCTGACTCCTCTGCCTCCTCGTCTGGCATCTCAGGGTCACCAGGCAGAGGGCGGGGCAGGAACACACGCTCCATCTTTTCAAATTCAGGGAAGATATCTGGCCGCCGACTGGGCTGGGGGGCCTCCCATTCCTGCATCCAACACATGGAGTCTGATGCGTCATACGTGCAGCAAACGTTGATTGTTTACGCATGGTAAGGCTTCACAGCTGATGGCATACCCCATGGACACTGTGGCATGCATTGAATCGGTGCAAGCCATGATGGCTTAGGAGAGACCTGGGGTGCGTCTAGCGGCGACCGTGCTTCTTCCGTGTCGGGTGACGACGCATGTCGCAGTACGAGTCTCGTACAGGGAGCCCTCCGCGCAGAGCAAAGTCGCGCCGGCGAGACCACTGCGGCGGGCGAGGCTGGAGGGTGCGGCTGGAGCAGACGTTTACTAATCATATCCCTTGCTTTTGCCGCTTCTATGCTGCTGTTTGCTCGATACCTTCCTGTGCCAAGTCAGCTTCTAAACACGATAACCCTCATGCTACTCCGTCAGGTACGCCGAGATGCGGAGACGGAATAACACTGCTTTGCGGGAGCTCGAGCAGGTAAAGTGCATTGGTTTGCATGTGCTAATCAAGCACGCTGGTGGGCGGATGCTTTGGCCCTATGATACCCTCGTGGAGTTGATGCAGACCATTTGAGCTACACACACACTAGGGGCTGGGATGCTATCGCTATCGACACGCTATGACCCAGACGGTGTCAACCCCCCAGCAAAGAGTACCTTCAAACTGTGACGTACTGCTAACCAGGCTAAACTAAACTTTAGGAGCAGGCAGCCCAGATGGTCGATGGATGGAAGGAAGTCATTGACCCTTTCATAAGTGGCTAGCATCTACTTGAGGCTCTGTTCGCAGTACTGTAACTGTATTGTTGATGAAGCTGTCATACTGAGCTAAGCTGGGGATACAGAAACAACTCAATGTTGCTGTATGTGTCTCCTTGGCGGGCCAGTTGGTTTGGGCTCTCTCTTTTTTCGTCTGTAGTGCCAGAAGCCGCATAAACTACAAGACAAACATAACTGCACGCGCCACAGCACGCTGCCCTTGTGTTGCAACCTTGGAACTCATTTGCATCCTTTATCGTTTGCAACCTGCATCGCTCAGTAAATAGCGCTAGTCCAAGCCATACGCCATGACCAAGACGCGCAGGGTGAGCCGGGCAAGATGCAGCCCGCCCCGCCGCAATCGACGGCCAGCCGGAAGAGCCAGCTCAGCATGGGCTGCGCTGCTGACTCGCACCGCAGCGGAAGAAGCGTACACACGTGCCAGACACTCCCGACCCCAGTAAGAAGGGCGACCCTAAAACCTTTGTGCTGCGCCGGGGCAAGCATGCTGTGAGTGATGCTTGTTGTCTAGCTATGAGCCAGACTTGGCTTAGAGGCGCTCTAGGCCATCATGCACACTGGGACTGGGTCACAGCCTTGACAGCCAGCCTCCACAGCCGCTCGCAGCCCAGGCCAGAAAACTCCCTCCTCTGTGCTGGTAATACAAGCAGCCCAGGCCCAAGCCAAGCACTGCTCCGGTAGCGGGCTTAGCCTGCTCTTACTGCCGTGCATTTGAGTCGCAGCGTTGCAGGCCCTGTGCAGTCCACCCACCTGACCAGGGACCGCCTGGCCTAAGCCAGCCTTGAGCAGCTTGCCAGGCAGGGGGAGCGTGGGTGCCAACTGTGAGGCAGCTGGCTGGGCTGTCAACTGGTCTGCATGCTTGCATGATAGAACCACACAGGGGTGGAAGCTCAGCATCGTAACCTGCATGAGTTGACTCTGCATGCGGCACCTGCCTGAGCTCATCGCCTGCATGAGCTCAACAACATCTGCTTTCCTGATCATCCGCCTCTCTCAGCACCTCCTCATCAGCCCAACGGGCAACAAGTACTGACGCAAAGGCAGAATGATAGGTCCCTTACTGGGGTCGCAGTTTGAAGAGTAGGAGTTAGGTTGAGATAGGAGAGACAGACGCAAAGGCAGAAGCAGGTCCCTTCACTGTAGGTGGTGTTGGCAGAATAATAGGAACCCTTCACTTTGCGTGGTGCCTTGCCTTGTCTGGAGTTCTCTTTTTAATCTGTATTGCCTGACCCCTCTGACAGGCTTGTAGCCTAGTTTGGGCTTGACACACATGCATGTGTGTTAGGTGATATCAGCTCAAGGAGTGGCCCCTAGCACATGCTGCTGTGCCACAGGCTGCTGTTGTTGCTGGCCCTTGGTCAGGCTGCCTTGTTTGCAGTCAAGTTCCGGGCACTCCTTGCCCTTGGCAGGCAGCCCAGGCTCGAGGCAGCAGCAGTTAAGGTTATGCTATGACGGACTCAGACAGAGGTGAGGGATGTGATGGTGCTGTTGTTGTTGCAGGCGCTGCTGGCAGACTTGGAGATGGATGTGCGGCGCATGATGCTGCCCAACACGGCCCTGAACCTGCAAGAGTCCCGCCGCAATGTGCTCAAGGACTTTGTGCAGGTGAGGCACACCAGGTGATGACCTGCTGCCTGTGTGCCACACCCAGCAGCGTGGCCATAAGAACACCGGTAGCAGTGGGAGGAGCAGCAGGAGCAGTAGTAGGAACAGCAGCAGGAGCAGCAGTAGGAACAGCAGCAGGAGCAGCAGCAAGAGCAGCAGCAGCAGGAACAGCAGAGATGAGTGCTTGGCAGGCGGTGGAGGTAGGGTTTGGCAGCTGGCACTGCAGCAATTGAGGTACACAGCACCAGGCGTCATGAGGCGGTGAAGGTGGCACCAAGAGAATACTGGCAGTGACTGCTAGCATCGCACTGGCTACAGGCAGGTGGTGAAGGCATTATGATTACAAGGGTGTTACAGAGCCCCTATGGTCTGGCCCACGGCCCGGCGCCAGGGGCTGTGGTGCAACCCGACAAATGGAAATAGCTGGACAGGCCACTGGCAGTGGCTGCTGGCTTTCCAGTGGCTGCTGGCTGGGAGGATGCACGCACTGGGCGAGCATTGAGTGATGAGGAGGCTGTGCTGCTCCTCAGAGAGAGGGAGAGAGGGAGGCAGCGGCATGATCCTGGGCATGCCAGGGCGCAGCCCACCCTCCGTGTTTGGCTCTCTGACGGCAGCTGGCTATAAAGCAGCAGGATGGCGGGTGCTCCATGTTTGCATCATTTGTTGGTTGGTTGTGACAGCATGGGTAGGGGTAGGGGTAGGGGTAGGGGTAGGGGTAGGGGTAGGGGTAGGGGTAGGGTTAGGGATATAAAAAAGAAAGCAAGGAAGATGTGGGGAAAGGTTTGACAGGAATACGAGGGGGTTGAGAGGGGCGGTGGGGTGGGGAGGAGAAGGGAGGGCGATGGGTGGGTGGGGATAGGTAAGGGGTTGGGGAGAGAAAGGGGTTGGAGGCATCTCATGCACAGTGGATGATTGCCAGGCTGTGTAGGCCAGCCCTGTATTGTTCAACAACTGCATCCCCGCCTGTGCAGGCCTTGGCACAGTGCCAGTGCAGCAGCTGCTGCTCCCCGGGCTGGTCTGCTGCACCATGCACAGTTTGCGTCATCACACAAGCGCCAGTTTCGCGATGGGATGCGCAGCAGCTGCTGCTTCCCGGGCTGGTTTGCAGCAGCATGGACAGCACCTACATGCATCATCACACAAGCGCCAGTGTTGCGATGGGGTGTGAGCGGTGCAGGTAGCGGGGCCGCTAGGGGTCACCCACTTCATCATGCTCAGCAGCACGGACGCCAACCATTACTTGAAGGTCGCGCGCACACCCAGGGTCAGTTGTGGCCTCCAGGCCCGCCTCCCTGCCTGCTTTACCTCCTGCCAGCCTGCCTGCCTGCCCTACCTCCTGCCTGCCTGCCGGCCTGCCCCGGTTTCCACCTGCCTGCCTCCATGTGCACTCCTACCACCCTGCATCCTGTCGTATGCCTGCCTCCCTGCCTGCTTTACCTCCTGCCAGCCTGCCTGCCTGCCCTACCTCCTGCCTGCCTGCCGGCCTGCCCCGGTTTCCACCTGCCTGCCTCCATGTGCACTCCTACCACCCTGCATCCTGTCGTATGCCTGCCTCCCTGCCTGCTTTACCTCCTGCCAGCCTGCCTGCCTGCCCTACCTCCTGCCTGCCTGCCGGCCTGCCCCGGTTTCCACCTGCCTGCCTCCATGTGCACTCCTACCACCCTGCATCCTGTCGTATGCCTGCCTCCCTGCCTGCTTTACCTCCTGCCAGCCTGCCTGCCTGCCCTACCTCCTGCCTGCCTGCCGGCCTGCCCCGGTTTCCACCTGCCTGCCTCCATGTGCACTCCTACCACCCTGCATCCTGTCGTATGCCTGCCTCCCTGCCTGCTTTACCTCCTGCCAGCCTGCCTGCCTGCCCTACCTCCTGCCTGCCTGCCGGCCTGCCCCGGTTTCCACCTGCCTGCCTCCATGTGCACTCCTACCACCCTGCATCCTGTCGTATGCCTGCCTCCCTGCCTGCTTTACCTCCTGCCAGCCTGCCTGCCTGCCCTACCTCCTGCCTGCCTGCCGGCCTGCCCCGGTTTCCACCTGCCTGCCTCCATGTGCACTCCTACCACCCTGCATCCTGTCGTATGCCTGCCTCCCTGCCTGCTTTACCTCCTGCCAGCCTGCCTGCCTGCCCTACCTCCTGCCTGCCTGCCGGCCTGCCCCGGTTTCCACCTGCCTGCCTCCATGTGCACTCCTACCACCCTGCATCCTGTCGTATGCCTGCCTCCCTGCCTGCTTTACCTCCTGCCAGCCTGCCTGCCTGCCCTACCTCCTGCCTCCCGGCCTTACCTTGCCACTCCCGCACTCCTGCGCATTCGCACGCTGTCCTCCGAGCCTGAGAAGACGTCACCTCTGCCCCAGCCTTCACCTATTACTTGACCTGGCCCAACTCTGACGCCGCTTCCTTGCCCCACGTCTTCCCTCCCCCCTCCCCCTGGGCCCTGGCATCCCCCCTCCCCCTACCCCTTCTGTCGCGGCTCCCTTGCCTTACTTCACCCCCTCCCCCTCTTTTTGCCCAGGGCCCTACCCTAAGCCTGCGCATCCTGAGCTACAGCCTGATGCGGGACGTGCAGTCAGCGCAGGCCCGACCCCGCGTGCCCCCTAATGCCTTCAAGACCCCGCCCCTGGTGGTGCTCAACGGCTTTGCAGGCCAGCAGCATCTGCAGCTGTTCACGGTGAGGGGGGCGGTAGGCTAGGGCGGGGCGCGGCGCGGCGCGGCGGGGCGGGGCGGGGCGGGGCGGGGCGGGGCGGGGCGGGGCGGGGCGGGGCGGGGCGGGGCGGGGCGGGGCGGGGCGGGGCGGGGCGGGGCGGGGCGGGGCGGGGCGGGGCGGGGCGGGGCGGGGCGGGGCGGGGCGGGGCGGGGCGGGGCGGGGCGGGGCGGGGCGGGGCGGGGCGGGGCGGGGCGGGGCGGGGCGGGGCGGGGCGGGGCGGGGCGGGGCGGGGCGGGGCGGGGCGGGGCGGGGCGGGGCGGGGCGGGGCGGGGCGGGGCGGGGCGGGGCGGGGCGGGGCGGGGCGGGGCGGGGCGGGGCGGGGCGGGGCGGGGCGGGGCGGGGCGGGGCGGGGCGGGGCGGGGCGGGGCGGGGCGGGGCGGGGCGGGGCGGGGCGGGGCGGGGCGGGGCGGGGCGGGGCGGGGCGGGGCGGGGCGGGGCGGGGCGGGGCGGGGCGGGGCGGGGCGGGGCGGGGCGGGGCGGGGCGGGGCGGGGCGGGGCGGGGCGGGGCGGGGCGGGGCGGGGCGGGGCGGGGCGGGGCGGGGCGGGGCGGGGCGGGGCGGGGCGGGGCGGGGCGGGGCGGGGCGGGGCGGGGCGGGGCGGGGCGGGGCGGGGGCAGGGCGGGGCGGGGCGGGGCGGTTTCGTTCCTGTCGGCACCCTGCTTGCATGCCTCCCTGGTCGTAGACCATGTTCCAATCCATGTTCCCCTCCATCAATGTGGCCAAGGTGCGCCTGGCTGCCTGCCAGCGTGTGGTGCTGCTGGCTCTGGACAAGGCAACAGGTGTGGCCAGGCAAGGGACCGCAGCAGCTTATGCCGCCGCTGCTGCTGCCGCCACCGTTACCACTGCTGCTGCTGCTGCTCCCGTCCCTGCTGGCATTCAGCTGCCGATGTTTGTAGCTGTAGCTGCTGCTGCTGCCACTGATGCTGATGCTGCCACTGCTGCTGCTGCCACCGCCGCTGCTGCCACCGCCGCTGCTGCCACCGCCGCTGCTGCCACCGCCGCTGCTGCCACCGCCGCTGCTGCCACCGCCAGTGCCGCTGCTGCTGCTGCTGCTGCCCTCCCTTCAGGGGTGATTCGGCTGAGGCACTACACCATCAGCCTGGCGCCCAGTGGGCTGCGTAAGGGTTTGAAGGGCCTGCTGCAGCGCAGCTCACTGCCAGACATGAGCAGCATGCAGGACGTGGCGGAGTTCATGACGCGGGGAGGGTATGGCTCGGTGAGGCGCCCCCTTTGTTCCCAACCACCACCATTGCCACCAACACCACCATCACCGTTGCTGTCGCCACCATTCCCCTTTGTGCACACCACCGTCATTGCCACCATCACCACCATCACCGTCAGCACCAGGCAAGCCAACAGGCGGGCAGGTAAGCGCAAGTGGGCCAGATATGCTCTGGGTTTGCACTTCTCAGCACGATGAAAGAGTCCAGGCGGTGTTTGCTGTGACCCAGGACTGGGTTTCAGAGGGCGGTGAGTGGCATCACCCCCACTGCCCCCTCACCATTGGCCCTTCTCCCTCAGCTTTCCATCCACCACCATCACCACAGCCCACTTGCTTCTTACGTCACACTTCTCCTACCTCGTCACACCCGATGCTTGCTTGCAGGAGAGTGAGGGAGAGGAGGCTGAGGCCAGCCGTGTGACGCTGGGGCAGGATCTGGGGAAGGGCAATGCAGCAGGGAGGGCGTCCAGGGTGCGGCTTCATGAGGTGGGTCAGACCCAGGCTGAGCCTGCAGGCGCTCCTGCCCCCTCAACCTCCCCTGGCGTCCCTGCCCCTGCCACCTCCACCTCCCACACTGCTGCTAAGGCCCACCTAGATGTACCTACACCTAGATGTATCTAGTGTATTATGAGCTGCTGTAGGAGGGAGTGAAGACAGTACAGCCCTTGTTGGAGAGAGTGCACTCGAGCGGACCCATGCAGCCCTACGGGCCCTACCAAGAAGCAAGAAGCAAAACTGCCTCACACTGAACTCAACTTCACACCTGGCCATTAGATTTTGATGGTCTGGCTGACCTCGCCCTCCTTACTATAACAGGGAGTGCACTAGCAGGAGCAGGGGGCCCCTCCAGCCTTCCCCTCCAAAGGTGCCCCGCCCCACCTCAACCCTTTCTTCGCCACACCCCCAGGTGGGTCCTCGCCTAGAGCTGCAGCTGATGAAGGTGGAGGAGGGGCTGTGCAGCGGTGCTGTGCTGTACCACGCTCTGGTGGCCAAGACAGCGGAGGAAGCCGCCGCCCTGGCAGCCAAACACGAAGAGCAGGCAGCTCTCAAGGAAGTGAGGCGCAGGAAGCAGGTGGGTGTTGGGGAGGTGGCTATTGGAGCGAGGGGCCGTGCGGGAGGGGGCAGGGCAGCGCAGGGCAGTGTTTGGAGGTGAAGTGGGAAACCACAGGGATGGAAACACAGTCAAGCGGAGGGGTGGCTTTTCAGGTGAGGGTAGGGGAGGCCATTTCGCCTCCTTTGGTGACAGTGGTGCATATGTGTTCCGTCGTCTTGCATGATGCAGTCCTCCTGATGTGCGCCACCAGCCCTGCTGCCCTCTTCACCTGCTGCCCTGCAGGAAGAAAATGTGAAGCGGAAAGCTGCAGAGCAGGCAGCCAAGGATGCAGCAAAGGTGACATGCCTGGCAAGAGCGGGGTCAGGCCAGTAGGGCAGGCCAAGGGCAGGGAGGCACCCCTGGCAGCAGGGGCATCACGTTCAGGAGGGCCAGTGGCAGGCGGGGCAGGCCAGGTCCAGAGGCAGCCAGGGAGATGGCTAGAGACTGGAGCTTGATGTGTGAGCCTGAGGGCGGTAGGAGGCTGGGGCACAGGCTGCAGCAGGGGCAGCTCCTAGCACAGGGCACCCGCAGCCCATCATTCCGCTCAATCCCGGCCGGCCCCAGAGGTCGCGTGGCCGATTGACACCCTGTGGTCCTTGTGGCGACAGGAGGCCGCGGCGGCCCGCAAGCGCGGCGGAGCTGAAGCGGGATCCGGCGCCCCCCGCAAAACGCCCTGGTGGCAGGAGGAGCCGCAAGCCAAACAAGGCGGTCACGGGGCGGCGTCCGATGATGATGACGACGGTGACGATACTGGGGAGGACAGCGAAGGTGGTGGCGACGGGCAAGAGCCTGCAGGTAGGAGTGTGTTGATTGCTGCCAGCAGACTGATATGGCAAGGCTTCTCCAGGGTCTGGGCTGTCGGTTAGGTATAATGTGTGGGAGTGGCTACAGTGCCAGCAATAGAGTGAGAAGGCGTGAAGGCCGAAAGTGGTATGGTGAAGATGCTTAAGGGTGCTTCGAGGTGTGATGTGGGCCACCATGCACTTGCGTAGCGCCCTTGTTCCCGTGATGCGCCTCCACCTGGCAGTCGTCACCTACACATGGCTGTTCAAGATGTGGACAGACGGCCAGGGTCAGGGCTGCTGGGCCCTGCGCAAAAACACCACACACCAGCCTCAACAGCTCACTCAAGTTGCTTGCTGTGCGCTCTAGGAAAGCGAGCTCAACGGGACGCCAACGGGAAGGGTGCTACACGAGGTGGCAAGGACAACCATCGTGACCCAAGACGCGATCCGGGAGCCGGCAAGGATAGGAAGCAGCGCGCCCCTGCTGGCGACGATGAGGATGACGACGTGCAGTACTTCAAGTGAGTGCTATGCCACCGGCGACCTTTTCTGTGTTGGCAGTGAGGCTGACAATGCGGGGTCGCTGGCTGTGGTTGTCATAGCACAAGGGACGAAACAAGCAGGACGAGGGAACGGCATGCAATAATAGAGTTGATGAAGGCGAGCAGTGGGGGTGCATTGCATGCACATCAATGCTGGTCATGTGTGCTTAACATTGTTATGTTCAGGGACGAGGTGGGGCACGAGCCTGAGGAGACTGACATGATCGGACGGGGCGGCACGGCGTTTGGCCGGGGAAACAGGGGTGGTGGCAGAGGGCGCGGCCGAGGCCGAGGCGGGCGAGGGGGGCGCGGGAGGGGCAGCGGACGCGGAGGCGGGGGTCGTGGTGAACGTGATGACCGGGGAACAGGTGGCCGGGGCCGAGGTCGGGGCCGCGGCGGACTGCACCGCGTTGCCGAGGGTGGAGTTTTCAAGGGCGGCGCGGGGCGGGGTAGGGGCGGAGGGGAGCGGGGCGGTAGAGGCGGCACTTCCTTTGGCAGGGGGAGTAGGGGTGGCAGGGGTGGCCGCGACAACGCAGGGCGAGGTGCATCCCGGGGCGGGAGGGGTCGTGGCCGAGGCAGAGGGTAATGCATGCTGGCTCATGATACGTTTAGTACTCAGTCCTGTCAGAGGCTTGTCTCATCTTGAAGACTACATTTCATCGACCTGCTGAATTGCATGCAGCCGGTGACGATGCTGGCTAACCATGGATCATCTAGCAATCCTTTTGCTACCATTAGTGTACACCGAGGTTAGTATGGCTCTAGCCATGACGGATATTCACGCATAAGGAAATGAGTGCAGAACCGTGGCCTGAAGTATTCCTAGCCTATCTCGCCCAGCGCCTTAACCCCGCAAAGGCGTGTAATCACCCCGCTTCTTGTTTCTTCTAAATTTTAGCTCGCCCGCCCCTATTCGGTCCCCTTTCATCCCGCAGGCCGTGGCATGGCTGTGCTCTGCTGCCGATGTCACGCAACCACTGGTTCAGCGACTGGTGCTGGCCGTGCTAGCTCTCCTGCCTGCGCCCTCGGATCCAGCATACTTAGTGCGGCTCCTGAAACAGCTGATGGCAGCAGTCGAGCAGCGAGGAGCAGTGGTAGAAGAGGGCCTAGCCGAGGCATTCATCGAAGCAACAGCGGCACAGGTGCAGCGCGCATGACGATGAGTTGAGGTGTGCGCCCCTGAAGTCAGAGGGACACTTCTGCTCTTTGCCATGCTGCTGTGTGCTGTAGTGCCTCACTGTGTTCAAATACCTCCTCATCTCCGCCAGTTGCATCACGCCCGCAGGGAAGTGCTCCAGTAGATATCCCGCCAGGGGGAGGGCAGTGGCTGCACAAAACCTGGTTCTACGCCACCAGACCTGCACATCAGGCAGCTGGCCCAGCCAGTCCTTCCTGCCAAGCCCACATGACCACCAGCCAAGTTGAGCTAGACAAGGTAGGCAGCCCAGCACCGCAGCCAGATCAGCAGGCAGCCAGCCTGGCAGCCAGCTCCGTCTTACAGGGATCGTCTTACCAGGGCAGAGCTGGCCAGGGGCTGGGAGAGCTAGGGACTTCTCTGACGGCTGCACAGGGTTGGCAAGGCCAGGAGCAGCAGCAGCAGCAGTGGAACCACAGACCGCCTAGACAGCAGCAGCAGGGCCAGCAACAAGAGCAGCAAAACAGTGTTCAGCAACACTCCTCGCCCTTCCTCCCAGGAGCAGAGCAGCAGCAGCAGCAGCAGCAGCAGCAGCCACCCTCACAGAAGCAGCAGTCACCCAGGGCCACGGAGGACCCACCGCTTGATGTCTGCCTGGATGCCCCAGCTGGCGCAGCCACCCCCTGGGCCCCCCTGGCCCCTGGCCTCATGCTCCAGCTACCTCCCAGCCTGTGGCAGCCAGTGACCGTGCGGCTGTCCAGCAACATGCTGGCGGGCAGCACCGGGTGTGCCGAGTGGGAGGCGGGCCTGGTGCTGGCGGAGCTGCTGCTCAGCTGCCCTCATCTAGTAGCAGGTAAGGACACCGTACCAGTCCAAGTCTTACCCTAGTTCACAAGCACAAGCTGTCATGGGGTGGCAAGTTAAAGAGGTCTTAAAACATCTAGTAGAAGGTCAGGCCAACAAAACTCATTCAACAAGGAACAACACGTCGGCCTGTGGGTAATCTCACTCCGCTACAAGTTGTAGCATCCTCGGTCGCACCCTTGATGACTGCCATCCCCACGAAGATGGCACTTTCCCGGGACAGACCACTGGGCTCCCCACCAAAACTAACAGCTTAATTGCTTACAGGCTAACAGCCTGGCGACACAAACCAACCCTAACATGCCCTAGAGGTCGCCAGGGTCTCTTGGGCTGGGCTTCTGAGAGCATTGACGCTCCCCGCGCACACGGAATTTATTTATCGCACCGGGCTGCGACACCTGTGAGCACATAGGGCACGGGGACATTGTATGGGCGTCAAGGGCAATCAGGGCAAGGGCTATGTGCGGGGCAACCAGGGCAAGGGCTATGTGCGGTGTGTGTGCACGCATCAAGGGCAACAATGCGGTGCAACAAGTGCTATGTGCGGGGCTTACCTTTAGGAGGCAAAGGGCTCTTGCAAAGGCCCTTGGCATTAGCTGTCGTATTGCGAGGCCAATTCCCATCTTGTGCACTGCGAACAACAACACAAGCACGGGGGTTGTTGTTGGTCCGGGGCTGCTGTTGGTGCGGGGTTGCTGTTGGTGCGGGGCTGGAGTGCTGGTGCGCTACTTACCTTAAGTGATTGTATAGCATTTAGCCACACCGGTACGAAAGCTTGGGGTAGAGCCGGCCAGTACTCGGCGCTGGCAGCACTTGCGCAAATGGACAAATGATAGTAGAAGGTCAGGCCGTGCGAGATCCACCATGGGTGCAAGTGAGGGCGGGAGGGGAGGGGAAGGAGCAGCGGGGAAGAGGGGCAGGGAGAGGAGGAGGAGGAGGAGGGTATGGCAGGTCAGGGCTGATGAGGTGGGGAGGGGGAGGAGGGGAAGGGTCAGGGTAACGGGCAGAGAGAGGAGCAAGAGTACATCAGGTTGGCTAGGGGAGGGAGGGAGGGCTGCTGGGGTGTAATGTGAGACAGGAGCAGGATGAGCAGGAAAGGAGGTGGCCGTGCCATGCTGGATGCTGGGCCACCTCACCATACCCTTTGCACAACCCCCCAACCCCCACCCCCACACCTCCCTCCATGCCCACACACCTGCACCTTGCTGCCTTGTCCTGCCCCGCAGGTCGTTCTTGCTTAGAGCTGGGGTGTGGGTCTGGCGCCCTGGCCACTTGTGTGACCCGGCTGTGTCCGTCACACCTCATCCTTACAGATGGCGATGAGTCCAGCATCACCAACTGCATGCACAACCTGCGCCTCAATGGCGTGCCACAAGGCGCCATGCGCAAGTGTGATGCCCGTGACCTGTCTCTGGGCCCAAGGGTGAGTCAGCCCTCAGTGTGACCGCAAAGAGTGAGGGACTGGCAAAGGCAGAGCATGCATGGTGCGCCAGACATACCCTGCCTGGCTGAAGGATGATAAGGTTGGAGGCAGGGCAGTACTACCCTTGCCATGCTGCTGCCTGCCGGCGGCGCACTTAAACCCACCACCCTGGCAGCAGTACAAGTTGTGCTGCTGCCGCTGCTGCTGGCCCTGCTGCTGCCTCATGGCGCCGCTGATTTAGGACATAGAACTCCTGACGTTCCTCATCCGGTAATGCCAATGCTGCTGCTGCTGCCACCGCCGCCGCTGCTGCTGCCGCCGCTGCTGCCACTACTGCTGCTGCTGCTGCTGCGGCTGCAGTCCCCACCCATTCAATGCAGCTCACTATGGTGGAGTGAGAGGTTAGAGAATGAGGTGGCTGCTATTTCACCACAAGTGGTGTTGGGCTCAGACCTCATGTACAACCCAGGTGTGTGACCCAAATGTGGACCACACACCCTCTTCCTCTTTTCCCCCGCCCTCCCTGCCTGCCTGCCTGCCTGCCTGCCTGCCTGCCTGCCTGCCTGCCTGCCTGCCTGCCTGCCTGCCTGCCTGCCTGCCTGCCTGCCTGCCTGCCTGCCTACCTCCCCGCCCGCCCGCCCGTCGCCTGCCTGCTCTCAACTAGGTTTTCACAGCTATGAGCATTGCGTCATATGCTGACTCTGGCTGCTGCAATGCCACAGCCTTGTGATGCTTTGGTGCTGCCTGCAGTCGTCATTCCAGAGCTGACCGCTGCCTTGCTGCACTTCCTACGACCCAGACAGGCCCGGCCCCCACAGCAGGCCCCCCCAGGCCTCCCAGGTGACCCTCCCCCATGGCCAGCCCAGCCCCAGCCAATGCCCCAGGCATGCAGCAGCCCCTCACCCAGACCCTGCCCGGCCCCACGAGCGCCAGAGGCCCCAGCTGATGCCACTGAGCCTGCTAAGCACCCTGCTGAATGGGGTGGGGGGACGGCCTACTGCCTGCCCGCCTGCCTGCCTGACGTCGTGGCCCAGGGAAGCAGTTGTCCCTTCTGTGGCCCTTCTCCTTCCTGCGCCCAGCCATGTTTTCCCACTCCTCTTCCCCCACAGCTTCCCCTCCACCCTTCACCCTGCCTCACCCACACCCCTGGCCTCACCCTCCTGCCCCTCTACCGCCTGCAGCCTCCACCGGGCCAGTGGCATATCTGGCTACCACAGTTCGCCAGGCCAGCACCCTGGCTGCCTTCCTGGAGTACGCTGCAGCCCGGGGCCTGGTGTTCAGGGATGTGGGCCGGGAGGTGCGGGAAGGAGGAGCCGTGCGCTTCTGCCACTCGCCGGTATGTGCCTCTGCCTGGGCGTAGGGGCAGGGGCAGGGGCAGGGGCGGGGGCAGGGGCAGGGGCAGGAGCAGGAGCAGGAGCAGGAGCAGGAGCAGGAGCAGGGGCAGGGGTAGGGGCAGGGGCAGGGGCAGGGGTACAGTATTGGACGGGGGTATGGCTCAGGAAAAAGTTCAAGCTTTGAAGCTGATGGGGTACATGTGCAAGTACACTTGACGTTGCAAGAGTATGCATTGCTGCATAGCTGGATTTGCATGCGCAGTGGTTGGAGGCGGCGCGGGAGCACGTAATGCTGCATGAGGTGACATGGAAGGATTCGCATGGAGACTTTTGAAGCGGTACCTGCTGCCAGCCTAGGTGTCGGCTTACAGTGGCGTGGTTTGTAGCCTGTTGTAGTTCCGCCACCAACATCTTCATAGCCTACCGCGCCTACTTCAGACGCATGCAGTAGCCAAGTATCTAACTTGGGTGTGTCAGACCAACAAAACTCATTCAACAAGGAACAACATGTCGGCATGTGGGTAACCTCACTCAGCTACTACAAACATGTTGTAGCATCCTCGGTCGCACCCTTGATGACTGCAGCCCCCACGTAGATGGCACTTTCCCGGGACAGACCACGGGGCACCCCACCAAAATGCTGCTGGCTAGCCCCTAACAGATGAGACCCGCAGGGGAGACCTCAGCGGACCTCAGCGGAGACAACTTATCTTACAGCGTGCTTACCTAGTACTAGATCTACCATGGGTGCAAGTGAGGGCAGGAGGGGAGGGGTGTGTCAACACTTGGGTGTGTCAGACGCAAACTCTGGGTGAGGGTTAGACATAGGCCTGACCTTGACCCCGACCTGGAACCTGACCCTGACCCTGACTTAAGCGGGTGGTTGATCGGACAGCTACCAGGTTGCTTGGGTACCCTGCCCCTCAGGGGTTCAGGACAATTTGTAGGAAGAGGATGTGCTGCCTGTAACGACTAGGAGCTCATGAGATGACAACGTGCGACGACTGTAGACTTACATGCACGTTACACTGCCCCTTGCCTCTGCCTGCTCGAGTCAACGCTTGGGGGCCGTAGCTGTCGAAGAATGTAGGACGTGGTTTACAGTAGAGAGCGCAAGTGTCATAGTGCATGCGTACATGTCTCTGCCTACAAGCAAAGTATGCTCGCACAGGCTTTTGACCAACATCACTTCCGACTTGAAGGACAACGGAAATAGCAACTGCCATACATACCAAACGATGCCACTGTGAACGTCATGGGTGTCAATCGAGGTGTAGATACAACTCTGCACCATCAGTGGCTGCCAAAGAGCAAGTTGGCACAGCTGCTATTCGACATGCCATGCATCCCTACAATCTACATGCAGCATGCAAACTGGTGTGATATGTGCAATGCGCAAGCATGATGTGTACAAGTATGTGACATGTCATGTGCAATACATGCAAGGGGTACAAGAACAACAATACAGGCTCGCAAAAGCCGCAGGACAACATAGCAATGCAGGTTCAGCCATATGGACAGCAAGGCGGCAGCAGCAGCAGGCCCAGCTCCTGCCCCGAATCTGGCAAAGACAAGACAGCTGTCATTGTCCCTGCCCATACCTCGCCCAAGACCTTGATCTCACATGATCTCTTGATTTCACAGGCGACATTGAGGAAGGCGTGTCTGATCAGCACCGCTATGTCATAGTCGCTAACCTTTAAAAGTCAAAACCCAAGCCCGAGAGGGAAGCACAGACCTGCTCCAGGCGTGCTCGAGGACCCAGCCTCTGCTGGCGGCCCTGCCTCAATGCCAGGCTCAAGCTGCAGCAAGCTGGATAGGTCACACTGCTTTTGCAGTTAGGCTGTTGGGCTGCCATCAGCGAAGGCCTAGCCACGCATGCTCTTGCCAAGGTGCTGGTCAAGAGCCCAGCTGCCCCTGACCTGGCCCATCATCTTCTGCAACCCAAGGGGCCCAGCTGCTCCTGAGCTGTACGCTGCAGAGGCTGCCACCAGCCCCACCATCCTCCTTCCAAGGTGGCGGCCAAGGCCTCAGCTGCCCCTGACTTGGCCCTCCGTCTTTTTCAACCCAAGGAGCTGTACGCAGAGTCGCTGCCGTCAAAGCTGGATGGCACGGGTGCGCCTAGGTCCACGTTCAAGCCCTCCTGCTGCACAACGGAGCGCAAGAACTGGCGCAGCTGGGGTGAAGACAGGTCGGTGAAGGCAGTGGCACGGCCGGATGGCCCAGGCGTTGGGCAGCCTGTAGCAGGGCAGGGGCAAAAGATCAGAACCAGGTCGATGTGAGTATTCACTACCACACACCTCAAAGACGAGACAAGGTGGTGCCAAGTCTGGGACCAGCAAAAGTAATGGCCAGCCAGCCGGACAACCAGCCAGACAGCCAACCAGCCAGACGGCCAGACAGCCAAACAGCCAAACAGATAGCCAAACAGCCAGACAGCCAGCAATATGCGCGGCTTGGAGGAAGCTGAGGAGGAGTGCGTGGCTTGAGGAGTAAGCTGAGGAGGAGTGGCTGAGAAGGGAGGCTTGGCAAAAGGGACGCATGTGAAGGGATGACAATCCAGGCGACGCAATGTAAGCTAGCAGGCGTGTTTTGAACCCCCGGCACCCACCTTGGCCCTTCTCACGAGGGAAACCAAATGAGGTGTGTCCCACCAGCAGCCAGGAGGAAGACGCGGCTTGCTGCTGCAGGTTGGCCGGCAGCAGCAGAGGGCCTCCAGAGTCACCGGCACAGGTGTTGCCTGCAGCCAGTTGTCACAAGTGCTAGAAACAGGTGGAGGTGGAGAGAAAGCAGGCATGCCAGACTGATGGCGTAGCAGTGTGTATCAACAATGTCAGGTCCTAGCCACAAGAGCAAGGCAGTAGAGCAAGCTTCCTGCTCCTGCTCACGCATGCTGCTGATTTAGCTCGTATTGCCACCGCTGCTTCCACAGGTGTATCACTTGCTGCTGCTGCCATGGCCGCTGTGCCTCCTGCTGCGGTGTCTCCACTGCCAGCAAGGCGGGATCCTAAGCAATGCGAGCCCCCAGGGTAGGTGCAGTAGGAGGACTTGGCTAGAGTGCCAGCTGCTACTTCGCTCACCCGTGGTGCAGATCATGCGAGGTGTGATTTTTGAGTCCCAAGGTTTGAACATCTCAATACACTTGTCGTGTGCCAGAGGCTGGACATTGCCCTGCATGAGTGCGTTGCTGAGCGTGCCGGCTGATGTCGCGCCCCAGCCCGCGACGGTGAGCTGCATGCCCTCGAACACAGATTGGTCTGCGTCGTTGGAGTCGAGTTGGCGCCAAGCATGGTAGGGCAGATACTTGGAGCCGCTGCTGGAGGTGCGTGGGCCCTGACCCAACGGAGCGCCCATGTCCACTAGCCTGTCATTGCAGCCAGTCAAGAGGGTGCAGCAGAGCTGAAGCAGCGCCATCTATATCTGCCAAGCTAGTATATGGCACTTCGCTTTGGCAATAACAACTAAATGGTGTGCAGTAGGCAGGTAGGAGGTGAAGCAGGCAGGCAGGCAAGTCAAGGAAGGTGGGGGGCAGGTGGGGTGGCACACCCATGAGAATGTATGTCTCTGACCATGCTGCTGCATCACTTCAGTGTCAACATCTCCAACAATGTCCACATCCCGCTTCATCTCACTACGTGTCGCTGTAAGTGTAATG
Source organism: Haematococcus lacustris (assembly GCA_030144725.1). Classification (NCBI taxonomy): domain Eukaryota; kingdom Viridiplantae; phylum Chlorophyta; class Chlorophyceae; order Chlamydomonadales; family Haematococcaceae; genus Haematococcus; species Haematococcus lacustris. Next base: position 2,845,104 of record JASKMD010000005.1, read on the forward strand.
ACTTTTGTGTGAGCAGGTTGGGGCAGCACAGACCGCAGTGGGGTTGTGACCAGCGTGTGTGATTGACCTAGAGTGACCACCTAGAGTGACTCACCTCACAGGCGACATTGAGGAAGGCGTGTCTAAGATCAGCACCGCTATGTCATAGTCGAAACTGCCTGCCTGAAACTTGGGGTGAGGAAACGACCTGCACAGTGGAAGCAGTTGAAAGCATTTCGCTGAGGAGGCAGGGCTTGGGTGGCTGCAAGCTAACCTTCAAAAGTCAAAGCCCAAGCCCAAGAGGGAAGCACAGTGGTGTCGTAAACCGCAGTGGGGTATCAAAGGTCTCAGTGGGGTCTCCGAGGCGAGCAGTGGGAGGACACTGGAACAAATAGCAAGAAGATGGCTCATACCGCTGAAACCGTCAGCCGCCTGGCTGCTTGGCGGCCCACCCCTTCTAGGGCTCTGAAAGTAGGGCATTCAGTGTCCAGCAGCCAAACCAGGCTGACGGGGTCAGTGGTGTTGACGGACAACAACAAGGACGGCAATCGGGCCCCTGTTGCAGGGGTATGCAAGGTGCATGAGAGCTGCATGCATGAAGCCCTGACTGTCCAGTGTGGGATCAAGACGAGTAGGGGCTTGGCAGCAGGTGTAACCTGGCCCACAGGCCACTGTGCTTCCAGGTTGCGGTGCAGCATGCAGACCAAGTCCTGCCCTCCTGCCCTGCTGCCGCTTGTTGCTGGCTGGCATGGCTGATGATGGGTGGGCCCTGTGGGCTTGCTGCCAGGTCACAGCCCACCACACCTCCTTGCGAGCTGGTGCTGGGTGCTTGCTGGTAGGGTGTACTACAATAACAGTGTGTCAACCATGATGGCCTCAGTGGCCGGTGTTGGAGGCAGCAACGCTGGCAGGGATTGGCAGCAGTGGTGTCAGTGGAGGTGGTGCGACTCAGAATGACACCTCACCTGGAGGTGCGACGCTCAATGCCAAGCCATTGGGCCAGGGAGCTGCGGCCCAGCACCACGCCAGGGTTGGGGCAGCCATCAACTTCAGGCTCCACACAGTGAGCGGCAGTGACGACGACTCTGCAGGAGTGCACCCATCTCCTTGGTTGATGACAAGTGGCAACGTGACAAGTTTTGATATAGACCCGTTTAACTGGCAGCCATTGGGCTGTCTGTCCTTGCAATGGACAGCGGCCCCTGCACCTGCTGCCATCCCTGCTGCTGCTACCGCTGCCTCTTGCCTGTCTTACTGCTCCTGCTGCTGCACTGTGTGGGTGTTATGCTGCTGGGCGTGTGGCTACAAGTGTATCAGGTACCTAGGCTGGCTGACCTGGAAAGCCAAGCGGACAGAAGTGCAGTTTCAATAGCAACAAGCGCGGCACATACGGCAGCAGCACACCTGCATACATTCACACGCGCCGGCAGCGCACCTGGGATGAATAAGCGAACCAGTGCAAATGTATTTCTCCTCAGCAGTATCAGAGCGCGTCAAGTACGCCACGAAAGGAAGCCTGCGACAGCACCCAATGGCTGCGTGGATGACGACCGCAGTCTCAGCGAGTCGTCAATAAATGTGCGCGGGGTGTGCAACAAACACCCACCTGCTACTTTGTGTGGGCCATCCCTGCTCGATAGCTTTGCGTCTGTGAAGGTGCGACATCACTGACTCATCCGGCGTACTGGGGGATGCTTGTGTCGTGCTGCCCGCTGGCTGCGCCTCGGCGGTCTTGTTCTTCTGATGATGGTGATGGGTGCTGTTCAGCGCCTTGACCGCGCTTGAGCCACTGCCGGCGAGGATGGTGCTGTTATCCGCTATTGAGCCACGCGAATGCAAAGTTCGCCCTCCTGGCGCACGCAACTGCGCTGTTAGGTGCAGCAGCGAAGCCTGACCGCTGCTTGTCGCTGCCAGCACTGCGCTGGCCAACATCGCTGCCACGGCCACGCATACTGCTGTTTGACGAGTTGACTGCTGCCGTCCGGCGGAAGGCCAAGACATGGCGCGCGCGCGGCAAGCAGCGGCCCGACCTCAATAGCAGCGCTGGACAACGAGTAGAAACACTACCCTGCGATGCGGACGGCGCACAGTAGAGTGAAGTGGTGTTGGAGTTGTCCCGAGGTGCAGGGTGTAGGGTTGACGGGTCGTATCCAGGTTGACGGGTCGCGACAACCGGCCCAGACCGCCGGGCAGACACGGCGCGGCATCACTGCGGAGCTAGACCACAGCGAGTACGCCAAACGCATGTGGAGCAAAAGGAGGCCGGCAATGCACCAGCCACGCTAGCGCCAGGTGCATCCCAACAGCCTAGCCTTGCCCAGCTCTAACGTAGCCCGCATGGACTGAGCCCAAGCCTACGCAGAGCAGTACCTAAGCAGAGCTTGTTAAGACAACGAGCACAGCACGCCACAACAAGGCACAGCGCGCAGGCAAACACTCAAGCAAATGCAAGCACAGGCACAGAACAAGCAAAGGCAAGCAAAGCAGCAAGCCAGCTTGCAGTAAGCAAAGACAGCCATGTGTGCATCAACCGCTAGATCTTGGGCAGGGCTGGTTTGCTGAGCTGGGCTACCTTTCCTGCCAAGACAAACCATGCTGCCCGCTGGATGCAGCCACCTGCACATGTCTAAAGTCAGTGAGCCACAACACGCTTAGTCCATGCGTCTTCATGGGCGCTGCAATGACGCGTCGTCAAGTGCTACAAAAACAACCCCCCTGACCAACATGGCACAGGGTGTTGCCTGTGGGTGATCTCCCTTATCTAAAGCTTTATCACTATAGCTTTACCGGGGTACCCATGACTACAAAACCCATCCCATGTGGCACGTTCCGTCCCCTGACCACTGGGCCACTCGTAACAATTGACAGCCTCTATGCTTCGTCGGAAAGTTTTGGACCTCCTAAAACCGGCTGCTTGGCAACTTTATATTGGATCTAAAAAGCCGGTATTGAGAGGTCCAACACTTTCCGACGTTACAAGCTTGTTCTAGCCTTAGTTATACCTAGCCGGATGCTGACAAGCGTCATTTCTGCCGCTGGTACTCTGCTGTCAGGTGCATCACCTGCCTGGCCTCGACTCCTTGCCAGCGGGGGCCAATGTCTCAACGCCTTCGCAACTGCACATCGTCAGGGGGGCGCTGCATCCTCTCCCCAGTGCGCTGCATGCTGAGGCAGCTCCCAGTCCAGCCACCTGCCCCCATGGGGGCCCTGGGGCAGGTGCAGCGCGGGAGGGCTGGGCAGGGTGGTGAGGCGGCACCTCATGGCACCATTCCAGCCCGCCCCGGCTTGTTGCGCAGCTGCGAGGCCTGACGAGCATTGCCACTCACCGGCTGCTCACTGTGCGGGGCACAGGCCCTCCAAGCACCACTCACCGGCTGCTCACTGTGCGGGGCGGGGTTCTTGAGTTTTTCACACCCAGCTTGCTCCTTCATGCGATTGAGTCTTCACGGAAAGGCTATTTCAAAACTATAGAAACAGTCATCTGCTGGTCAGTGAGAAAGCGTGGCGTCAGAGCAAGGCAATGACGGTGCTACACAAACTGCACGGCACAGGGTATCTGGCTGTATGACACTGGCCATGAGGTCTTTCAGGAGGGAAGCTGTATAACTCAAGAACCCAAACCATGCGCCACCTCGACTTGCTCCACTTCACACACCAGGGCCAGGGCTCACACCAGGTCACACGCCAGGGCTCCAGGTCACACTCCTCCAGTCAATGGCTCACCATGCACTAAGCATCTGAATTGCTGAAGCTCACCCCACCTTGCCCCTTTGCCTTCTCCACATAGAAACCGCACCAGTGCCCAATCTGACTGCGTGCACTCCAATGACACCCATAGCTGCAAAATAACTGCCATGGTCAGGTAAAATGCTATGTATAGTCTGGTCTTGGTCTGGGAATGCCTGCATTAGCCTTACCGGTGGTGTGTCTAGTATGAGGTTAGACATGCAATCCCAGCTGCAACTACACACCAGCTGCTTGCAAACTGGGCTGATGTGGCAGATCCCTCTTGATCACAGCCTCTCTTGAGACTGTGCCTGCGTCAAAGAGCTATGGGCTCCAATGCTTCAATGGTGATTATGCTGTTCCCTCGCACAACCTGGAACAGCAGCCAAACGCAAGCTGATGAGTAACAAATGACGCTGAGGAGCACTGTAGGCATGATAGTCCTGCTGCACACTCACCACCATGCCGATATCAATTTTGTTCTTGACGTCCACTGTGCCGTCCAACACCATGTTCATGAACTGATCAAACCCACGCAGTGTCCCAGTAACCTGCCGGTTTCCGTTGAGCGAGACTGCAGCAGCAGAGCTAGAGCCAAACGTCGACGGTGGGGCAAATACCGAACCCAGGTAAGGCATGAGCTGCGCTCACTGCTCAGCTTCCTGTCCATGAACTTTTTCAACTCAGGGGGCTGAATCTTCGGCATTGCGAGCCGACAACCCGCTACACTACTTGCGGTAGTAGAGCAGAGCTATTGATGCGCAGCTAGCCGGCAGCAGGCGGATAGGAGTCTGTGCCCGTAAAGAAAGTGAACGTCTCACCCCTGACCTGTGACGTTTGAGCCAGCTGCAGCTGTCGCAGCAGCTTGCCCCCTAAGCGACCCTGGCACGACGAGTGTATGCCCAACGTGGCGTAAGCAACAACTGCTGCAGCTTGCGGAGTGTTTGAGCACTGCAGCAAGCCAGCACCTTTAGCTACAGCAGCAGCCTCGCGAGCCTCAACCTGCAGCCAGTGGGCGGGAACTTCGAGCCACTTTGGTATTGACAGCCCTTGGCGCCAGCCTGCAGCGATCAATGTCGACGACAACATTTTCGTCGCCCTTCTGCGACGCACGCCACGCTCATAAAATTCCGCACATGTTCAGCAAGCAGGGCTCCGGTCCCTGGGCAAACCCAATGTCAACCGGAAACCTAGCCAAGGCCATGTCGCTTGTCGCCATAGAGGACAGCAACCTCGCGGATTCACAGGCAATGTCACAAGAGCCGGGGATGTCTCAGCCTCTTTCACAGCCTGCAGCCGGGCGCATCAGTCGCTCCAGCTACATCCCGCCTCGTATAGATCTATCACAGGCCAACAGCCTGGACCTGCCACCGCTCTGGTGAGCACGGCTGCCAGCATCATTACCATCCTCCACCCCTTACCTGCACTGTCGCCCTTCATTCTGCAGCACACCCACTGATTTTGCAACCCCTCATGAGCAGCAATTCCAACTTGACTATGAACGGCCAATGAACAACGATGAGGATGTGCACCACTCCCCTGCACCTTCACCTGTGCGCTTCCAGAAGCGTCCCAGGGCAATCACAGGTGTGATCCCATCCAGGAAGGCCTCATGCGCAGCAGTGTGGCTCTGAACAGCTGCTGCCTCTGTGCAGGTGACCTGGACTCTGAGGTCACCAGCCAAGCAAGTCAAAGCCAAAGCAGGTCCCAAGGAGACCCCAGCACCTGCAGCAAAGCAGTTTCTGGTGCGCCAAGGAGGTTATTGCAGCAAGCATGGCAAGAGCAAAGCCCGTGCATTTACAGCAACGCACGGAGCCATTGCATTCGCAAGCTTGGCCATGCTCTACTGCAGGGCTTGACAAGATGGGAGTTGGCAAGCCTCCCATGCATCCCAACCGCAACAATCAGCGGAGGCGCCCAGACCCTCCTGTCATCCGCAACCCCTTTCTATGCAGCGCTGTTGATGAGGGGCCCTGCTTGTACAATGCCAGCAACTCCACCACCACTACCCACAAGCAATACCGTCTAGTGTGAGTAGCACATGACAGGTCTCACCCACCTCACACATTTCCTGCCTATTGAGCTTACTGAGCTATCTCCAAATCTTCCACAAGCGTGCACGCAGCCCATAGTACAGTCGTAAGCTCCCTGGCAATGCACCATCATTGCCCCTCTCCTGAGCACTCAAGCTCTCAGCAACCATTCTTGCACATTCTTGCGGTGTTTGCCTGACTTGCTTTGCCCTTCAGCCAAGATTATAAGCAGGAGGAAAAGCTGGGCCACGGAAACTTCAGCGATGTCTTCCGGGTCGTGCACCGCATGTCTGGGAAGCGCTATGCGCTGAAACGCAGCAGGCGCCCGGTGCAGGGCTTGATTGACAAGAACATGTGGCTAGCGGTAAGCCTACAGCAAGCATGTTAGTGGAGTTACATAGGGCTTACTCAGGATCTTCCCTAGTCTTTGATGTGCAGGAAATCCAAGCCCTGGCTGCTGTGGAGGGTCACCCGCACATTGTCACCTACTACGACAGCTGGGTGGAGGCTGCAGAGGGTGTGGGGGAGACCTTCTTCATCAAGCTGGAGCTGTGTGGGGAAAGCCTTGGATCTGTAGCCAATGCTGCCCAACAGCATGTCCGCCACCATTCACTGGACGCGGGGTTGCAGGGCAGTCAGGGCAACAGCCAGGTGAGCTGCTCACAAGGGGCTTGCATACGGAGCGGAGCACAGTGGCAGAGGAAGAGGGCCCATGCTGCCTGTGAAGGCCTTGAGTATCAACGGACACAGGCAGCAAGCATTGGTTAAGGTTGTTAGTAGGTTCGCACTTGTCTTGAAGTCTTGCACATGTATACCACAAACCAGGCTGCAGGCTGCAGTGATGTTGTAGTTGCCGTGCGAAGCTAAATTGGTATCCTGCTGTGACACTAGAGCATACCTTGCCTGCTCCCCTCTCCCTGTCCTGGCTAGCAGGGGCGGAGTGGGACCCCTGATCCCACTGCCAGCTGCTCCCTATTCCACCAGCACAGCCAGAGCCAGCGGGGTGCGGACGCTCAAGGCACTGCCGCATACTCCTGTGAGCAGTGGCCCAATGGCCCCAGCAACAGCCACCTCAGCAGCTACAGCTGTGTCGGCAGCGGGTCAGGCGGCTGCTCAGAAGCTGTGCAGGCAGGCTGCGCAGGCGCAGGGGGGCACCTGGATGGGGCAAGAGGGCGGGGGGTCACTGGTGCAGGGACGGGGCATGGGAGCCGGCACGGCACAGTGTCCGGGGGCAGCCAAGGGCAGCGGCCGCCCATGAGGGAGGCAGAACTCCTCGACATCATGCACCAGGTGAGACACAGCCCGCCAGCACAGCTGGCTCAATCAGGCCTTTGCCCAGTGACCTACATTCCTAAGCTAGCCCTTAAGGCCTGGACATCAATTGGTCCCAACCCCCTTCTGCAGTAAGCTACAGCTGGTTACTCACCTGCTGGCAATGCTGGCTGGCTGGCCTAGCGGTGCTTGTATTGCCGAGCTTCTCTGCTCTAGTTCTCTTCTCGTGCTCGTAAGATGCACTGGCTCTGACAGGCAAACCAGGTGTGGTCATTTTTGCCCGTTGCAGATGGTCTCTGCCCTGAAGCACTGCCACGACTTAGGGCTGGCACATCTAGACGTGAAGCCAGACAACATCTACCGCGCGCAGCCTCAAGTCCCGTCCGCCGCAGGTCTGGCCAAGGATTGTACCCTGACAAGGTTGCCTGTTCAGCTCAGCCTTGCTGATGCGGCTTCCATGCTTGACCTGGCATGTTACATGTCCCGCGCACTGCCGTGGTGGCAACAGCACTGCCGTGGTAGCAGCCAGGTCAACACCCCAGCTTCCATAAACCTGCCAGCCTGGCAGCCAAGCAATGGCCCAGGTCTGTCCACTGTCTGCCTGTGCCCTGCACTGTGTGCCCCTTCACTATGCTCCACACTGTCCCACTCTGACAGGAGCTTCTGGAACAGCAACTTACAAGTTAGGCGACTTTGGCCTGGCGACAGCCAAGAACGCCAAGGGACCCATGCTGGAGGGGGACGTCAGGTGCGCAGCTGGCTGGGGATCTTAGCTGGCGACCTGCCAATCGACACACAGGAGTGGTCAGCTTCATGCAGTGACGCAATGCATGGACCGTGGTCAGCTGTGGGGTTTAGGCTGGCAGGCCAGGGTGCTTGGGAGGAGGAAGTGGGATTGGGCGTGTGTGTGGGCCTCAGCATCACAGGTGCCATGTTCGCAGGATGTCTGGGTAGGGGCAGTGATACAGCTAGGGGTCGAGATATTGGTGTGCACGTGCCGAGGATCTCAGTGTGCCTGAGGTTCTGCTCACCTGCCCTGGCTCTGCCCTGCTGCAGGTATTTGGCTCCAGAGCTTCTGGCAGGCAAAGACAATGAGGCTGGGCTGGACAAGGCGGACATGTTTGCCTTGGGCGCCACCTTGTATGAGCTGGCAACTGGCAGCCCTCTTCCCTCAGGTAGGCTGTCAGAAGTCGGGAGGTCAGGTAGGCAGTCAGGGAAGACCACATGATTGTGAGGTGGTGGAGTAGGGTAGGGAAGGAGCGACTCAGGTGGTGTTTGACCTAGGTTGAAGTACCAACGCAACAAAGGACCGTGCCAGCACACTCACGGCCGGCCAACACAGTCAGTCTGTATGACATCGATGGGCTGGCATGGCATCGTGCACACTGGTGACGACTAAATGGCATGGCATGGACAGCAGCTGTTATTTACATGGGCCTGCCATGGTGATGAAGATGCTGCAGGCTCTCTTAACTTGTTCATCCCTGGCCTGCTGTGACCACATTCAAACACCCCTCGCACATCCTCGAGGAATGTCCTGGCTGCCACCGATGCCGCACTGCTCCCATGTGCTGTGCTCGTCCAGCTGTGCTGCCCATTCAACCTGCTGCAGCTTTGGTATGTTGTCCCATTCTTGTCCATGAATAGGTGGAGAGCGCTATGCCTCTTTGAGAGCAGGCCAGCTGATGATGATGCCCTGTGTATCCGTCAAGCTGCAACAGCTCATCAAGGCAAGTCCTGGGCATCAGCTTTAGCACCAGCATGCACTTGCCACTGGTCACGCTGACACTGTCAGGGGCCTGGCTCGACAGCCACTACACAACCTAAACAGCTGCTATTGGGTCAATTGTCCCACTTCAATCGTGGTCTAGTCTGCAGCCAGGTTGATGATGCTGGGGTGTGCATGTTTGCCGGATGATCTGTGCCACAAGTAGCATGTGAGACGCCACATAATGATTGGCATGTTGCATGCCTCGTGGTAATGCTAATGGTGGTGCTGTGCTTGTGCTGTGCTTGTGGTGCAGACTGCTTGCTGGTGGTGGTGCTCATACTATGCTTGGTGTGTGCTGCACAGAAGCTGATGGCGGCAGACCCCAGGGACCGACCCAGCGCAGACCAAGTGCTGCGCTCGCCCCTGCTGGCCAGCAGATCCTGACCACACCACCCCTGGTGCGAAACCTTGGGCACAAGGCAACCCCATGCGTCTCACTGTGATGAGCTGGCAGCTGGTGGCAGCTTGTCTGGCTTGGCTTGGCTTGGTGGGTGAACGGCAGTGTCCTGGGCTTGGTATGGCAAAGCCAGCCCCAGAGGCCGTGTGTTACGCTCTCTGACCTCCAGGCATCACAGCGCTGTGGGGCCAGACTGGAGGACAACCCAACAGTATTCCACCGCAGCACCTCATCATCTGCGCACATACATACCTGTTTATTGTTTAGTGTCAATCACGTGGCTTGATGAAGCATGCAAGCATGCAGCAAAGGCAGGTTGCAGCGTCAACAATGCAAGCAACGCAGGGTAGGGTGCATGCAGGGAAGTCTGCATGCACCCTGGTGGTGGTGGAAGGCTGGGCACGTAGTGGCCCAACACACCACGCTGCTCTTAAGCATCACCACGCTGCTCTTAAGCATCACGTTCATGTGCCAGCACTGCTAGATGTGTTGTAGGGAGGCACCACGTGCCTTGTCTGACTTGGAAAGCTAGAGGACGTTGAACAGCTAAGGTAGCACCGTGCATGGTTCACCATTCATTGTACATGCACTCAAAATGCACCCAAAAACATGGCTTGCGGGGACGATGGTGTTAGCTGGGGACGATGGTGTTAGGTGAGCTTAGGACCTTCTACATCAAGACTTAGTGTCTAGTCGTAAGGTTGAATGCTTGCATGCGTGGGCATGATATATGGCGCTGGCAACGGTGAAGGGCTAGGAAACTTGCATGCGTAAAATGTCCATGTTGTAAACCTGGCAACTCATGTTCGCATCAATCGTATGTGCTGTCCCAGCTATACTTGACGTTGACACGTTCTGTTCGTTAATTGCACTGCAATGGACAAGAAAACAGGCTGCCAACCCAAAGACAACACCCGGTTATGCTAAAAATACACAAGGTGCTGCACACGTCATGCTTTGGCGAAAGGCACGGGCGCACGTCCAAGCAACACCTCTACCATGCGGCACCGATTGCTGTGCTGCAGCAACGCGGTACATTGCGTCGTCATGGCTTGGTCCGAGTCGGCGACTGTAGCGTTGTAGGCAGCGCCCACTTCAGCACCCGGCTAGGTTGCTGTGCGACCCGCACGCAGCCCTCCCACTCCGCCATCCTGTTCTCGACCGCCAGCCAGAGACCCTCCAGATCCTCTAGGTTCGGCCCAGTGTCGCACTGCAGCGCTTGCCGAACCCTCGCCAGCTGGCGTTGCGCCGCCTGCCCGTCATCATCGCCGTCGGGTGGCCCCGCGACTGCTGCAGCGGCGTTTGAGAGAACGACGTGTGAAGCGCGTAGTGCTCGCTGGACTGCGCGCAGCGTAACGACTGCGCCGTCGAACTGATCCTGCAGGCTGCGGCCCGCCGAGCTGCCAAGGCCCGCCGTTGCCGCGGACCCCATGAGGTGCCTCAGCACGCCGCTGCTTAGCACGCGCGCTTTCTGCTGCCCGGCCGACGTTTGGATGTCAGCTAGCACCGCGGCCATGTCGGCGCCAGCGGAGGCGAGACGGAACGCTGGCAGCCCATGTGCTCGAGCCGCGCTAATCTGCGGTGGCGGCAGTAGCAGCACGGCCGCGAGGACGCACACTGAGCTTGCCACTGTAGTGCACTGTGCCCCCACTGTGCATGACACGCCTCTTTCTGCAAACCACACTCGCGGCCCCCCGCCCCCTCCGGCACATTTCCCCTCACCTGGGCGTTGTCGTTTGAGAGCAGCAGCACAGGCAGGTCAAAAGGCTCGCCAGCGGGTGGAGGGTTGGAGGTCGCCGAAGGCTTGGATCGAAGAATTTCTCGCTGGAAAAACATGGCCACCTCGACGATACGATAATCCACCTGGCAGCGCCAAGGGCAAAGTCACAGGAGGCCACTGTAGGCAACGAAGGGTGTGGGAGGGTGTGGCAGGGTGTGACTGCCAGAGGGCCAGCAGGTGTGACTGCCAGCATGGCCAAAGAGCGGCAGCAGCTCGACAGTCCCTTTCTTTAGCTTTCACACCACTCTGTCTCCAGGTCAACTTTCTTGTGCGGTGGGTAGGGCCGCAAAACCCTGTTGTGACAGTTAGCACGGTGGTTAGCAGCAGCTGTGGTCGGCTAGCTCAAACAGGCTGGAGCAGGGGGAGCAGTCATGATGAAGATGAAGATGCGGTGGGGCACTTTCAAAAGTGAGGCACTCCTAAGGTACCCCGAGCCTGCGTGTCCTGAGCTACAGCCGGATGCTGGACATGCAGTCAGCGCAGGCCAGGTAAAGAGCTCAGCAGCCGTGGCAAGGCTCGAGCCAAGCTAAAGCCATACCCTCCCTCTGCTCCTCCCCACCCGCCCCTTCTGCCACCTCCCTTAGGCCCTAGGCCTGCACCTGCCCTGCCCCCTACCAGCAGCTGCCTGCAAGCAGCCTCTACCCCGCTGCCCCAGCCCTTGCCCACCTCCCAGCCCTCGCCCCTGGGCCGCACCCCTGTTGGCCCTGCCCCTACCTTCTGCCCCTTGTTCCCTACAAAGGGCGAGGCGGAGCCCGCAGCACCCAAGGCACCGGCATCCAGGGCCAGCCCCTCCCCCTCATGCGCCCCCAGCACCTGCAGCAACGCCGCGCATGCGAGTGAGAGTGAGCGGGAAGTGATTGGGATGTGAAAAATGTGAGGGACGTGCACATGGGTGGACATGGAAGACATGGACACGCTGTTGCCTTCACAGTAAGGCGGCGGGGAAACATAAGCCTCACACGTCGCCATCAGTGTGACAACACTACAACTCGGCTACACACATGGGTCATTGAGGAAACTGAACATGGAAGCCAAGCCCTGGAGCGGACCCTGGGCAGATTTGGACCACAGCTTTTGCTCCTCATGACCTTAGGCTGCGTGACGCTGAGGGAAAGTCACGGGAGTGACTATGTGGTGTAGGGTGATGTGGGACATGAAGAGTGACCACTGACCGTGAGGAAGTCCAGGCCAGCTGGCCCACACTCCTCCAAGCCATGGCTGAGGAACTTGCGGATGGCTGCCCGCGCATCAGGCTGACCCTGCAGGGAAGGAGGGTAGGAGGGAGGGGTGGAGGGAGGGGTGGAGGGAGGGGTGGAGGGTAGGGAGTTTGAGTCAGGGGCCCAGAGCCAGGGCTGCAAAGCAGACATTGACAGATGCCCCTCCCCCTCCCCCTCCCCCTCCCCCTCCCCCCTCCCCCTCCCCCCTCCCCCTCCCCCTCCCCCTCCCCCTCCCCCTCCCCCTCCCCCTCCCCCTCCCCCTCCCCCTCCCCCTCCCCCTCCCCCTCCCCCTCCCCCTCCCCCTCCCCCTCCCCCTCCCCCTCCCCCTCCCCCTCCCCCTCCCCCTCCCCCTCACCTTCAGGCCATCCAGCTGCTTCATCACGCTGTCAGCAACCACGAGGAACACCTGATCTTCAACAGCCAGGCCGCTGCGCCCAAACTTGCGCGCCCGGGCAAGCGTGGTCAACACGTCCAGGGTCAAAGGGGGCCTGGGCACAGCCAGCAGTACAGGCCACTGCTGCCAGGCCACATCTCACAGCTGTGGGATTCACATCTCACAAAGTGTAACTTTCCGTTGCGCCACTGTACTGCCAGCCACAAGCTGAGCCCAGGATGAAAGCGGACTGAGAGGGCAGGCCACATGCTCTCACACATGCAGGTCCTACACACCTCCCACCATGGCAGGTCACACATCCAAACCTCGCCAGGTCACACCTCATACCTAGGCAGGTCACAGTTTGCACCCAGCATGGACATCAAGGCGCTGGTGTCAGGGAAGATTAAGAGCGGCCCAGCAGCATAGCGGTCCTGCTGCTGCTCAGGCGGCAAGGCAGGTGTCCTCCCCTGCTGCTGCTGCTGCTGCTGCTGCTGCTGTTGTACAATGTGCGGCAATGTGAGCTGCTCAGCTGCACCGGAGCTTGGGTCTTGATCCTGCTGCTGGCCGGCCTGCTTGGCTGTGATGGGCGGGGGAGAGGGCACCAGGGCAGGGGCAGGTACCCCAGACAGGGGCCCCCCTGACCCTGCTGCTGCTGCAGCTGCTGCGGACCCTTCCAGTGCTGTGGGGTGAGGTGTGGTAGTAGCGGCTGCTGCTGTGGTGAAGGTGGGTGGGGTGGGTGGGGGGGCCTTGGGGGGTGGGGGGGGCGGGGGGGGAGGCACTGCAGCAGCAGGGACTTGGGCCTTGGTAGCAGTAAGGGAGGGGGGGGGAGGGGGGGCTGTCGATGCTGCCGCCAAGGGAACACCAGCTGGGAGTGACCTGTCACACATCACACATTGGTCACAGTACAATGAGAGCAGCATGGGGATAAAGAGTCCTTAACAGCAAGGAGGATAACATGAAAGATGCAGAAGAGCAACAAGGCGCCTGTCTTGTCAAGTAATCACTGGGCCCACGGGACCCATGGGCAGTGCATGGCTTTTATTATTTTGAAATCCAAGCATGCACTAGCTGGGGGGTGGGGTCGAGGTGGGCTGAGGTTGGTTGAGGTTGGTTGAGGTGTTTGGGTCACCTGTAGATGTCCTTGACAGCCATGAGGACTGCTGACTCTGAGGGTGGCTGCTTCTGGCACTGTAACCAGGGCAAGCGCACGTGGACCTGGACGCCATAGCCCGGTGGTGGGTTGCGCAGCTGCAGGTTCTGCTCGTGGCCATGCTCAGCGCCAGCCTTGACCACCTGCACCTCATACACACACATACACACATGCACACACATACACACACACAGGGGGAGGCTGTCTGTCAGGTGGGCCTTTGACACAACCCTGATCTGCAGTCACTGAGAATGCCCGGGCTGCAGCTGCACGGGTGGCCAGGTGGGCTGGCAGGTGGGCAGGTGGGCGGACAAAGCATTGCAAGGGGCCAGCACGCCACAGGTGCAGGGCTAGGCGGGCGGGCGGGCGGGCGGGCGGGCGGGCGGCTCCATCACCTCTGGCACTTCCACGCGCAGCCCTGTTTGTGTCTTGAGCTGCTGCGCATACTCCATGAGCTCCGCAGTGTTGACCACGTTCCACTCCATGCGCAGCCACAGCGCCTTCAGGGGCGGCTGGATGTGCTGGCGCTCCAGGGGCACGGCGGCCAGCAGCTGACGGGCCCCTGTGAGGAGCAGCAGGGGGCAGGGGGCCTGGAGGCTGGCTGGGAGGCTGGCTGGGAGGCTGGATGGGAGGGGGCCTGGGAGGGGGGCTGGGAGGGAGGGGAGGGGGTGTGCCCTCGTGAGGGAGGTGGGCCTGTAGGCAGGCGGGATGGCGGGCCTGTGGTGGAAGCGAGGTAGGGGCCTCTGCAGTGGTGGCCAAGTGGGTCTCGCGGAGTCTGTGGGTCTAAGTCTCTGGACCAGAGTGCCTGTCAGATTGGAAGTGTTTGAGACAGGCTGAATCTGTCCCGCCCAGCTGGGAGGGGGGGCTGAGGGGAGGGGGAGAGGGGAAGGGCAAGTGGGAATGGATGGGTGGGCAGGGGGGTGGGAGAGGGAGGCCGGGAGGAGGGGGCTGCGGAGAGGGATAGGGACAGGCAGGGAAGCAGTAAGGGGCGGCTGTGTTTGTATAGGTCACGCCAGCCATCCAGGGACCGGGAGGCGGGGAAGGGGCTGTGAAAAGGATGGGTGGTCAAGGGGGTGTAGGGGGAAGGAGAAGGGGGAAGGAGAAGGGGGAAGGAGAAGGGGGAAGGAGAGGGGGAGGGAACGAGCAGCTGCTGCTGAAACGGGGTATTCATAGCAAACGTTATCAATCGCGCTACAAGGAACCACTTTGCGTACCTTGGGTGGTGATGCTGTTGTGGCTGAGGTGCACCTCCAGGAGCCGGGGGTGCATCAGCTGGGCGACAGCGGCTGCGCCCTCGTCCCCAAGGCTGTTGTCAAACAGCCACAGCTTGCTGAACTCCACCAAGCCTGACCCTCGCTCCTTGGTGAGCAGGAGGCAGGGCAGCAAGAGATTGGCTCACCTCTTACATGGGGTGAGTGGGGTGGGGTGGGGTGGGGTGGGGTGGGGTGGGGTGGGGTGGGGTTGGGTGGGGTGGGGTGGGGTGGGGTGGGGTGGGGTGGGGTGGGGTGGGGTGGGGTGGGGTGGGGTGGGGTGGGGTGGGGTGGGGTGGGGTGGGGTGGGGTGGGGTAGGGTGGGGTGGGGTGGGGTGGGGTGGGGTGGGGTGGGGTGGGGTGGGGTGGGGTGGGGTGGGGTGGGGTGGGGTGGGGTGGGGTGGGGTGGGGTGGGGTGGGGTGGGGTGGGGTGGGGTGGGGTGGGGTGGGGTGGGGTGGGGTGGGGTGGGGTGGGGTGGGGTGGGGTGGGGTGGGGTGGGGTGGGGTGGGGTGGGGTGGGGTGGGGTGGGGTGGGGTGGGGTGGGGTGGGGTGGGGTGGGGTGGGGTGGGGTGGGGTGGGGTGGGGTGGGGTGGGGTGGGGTGGGGTGGGGTGGGGTGGGGTGGGGTGGGGTGGGGTGGGGTGGGGTGGGGTGGGGTGGGGTGGGGTGGGGTGGGGTGGGGTGGGGTGGGGTGGGGTGGGGTGGGGTGGGGTGGGGTGGGGTGGGGTGGGGTGGGGTGGGGTGGGGTGGGGTGGGGTGGGGTGGGGTGGGGTGGGGTGGGGTGGGGTGACCATCTCTTGCAGCAGTGAGCAGCAGTAGTGAGCAGCAGTGGCAGTGCTAGGCAGCAGGCTCCAACACAACCAGCGCACCTGGAACCAGCGGGCCAGCAGCAGCGCTTCAGGGTCAGTGAGCCCCTGCCGCTCCAGGTGGAGGCTGATCCGCACTGGCAGCCCAGCACCCGTGTGCTTCACCAAGACATGGCGGGCGGTGGGTTTCGAGCCCTGGCCTGGGTTTGAGCAGACAGCAGCAGGCAGAAGCAGCGCCAGAGGCAGAGGAGTGGGTTAGGCAGGATGTGACCATGGTGGAAGGGGTGCGGGGGGGCAGGCGACAGGCTGCTGCTGCTGCTGCAAGAGACGCCTAGGCAGCTGCTCTGCCCAGGTAGATAACCCCAGGGGATCCCGAGCTCACCTTGGATCGCAGGAGCAGCAGCAGCCCCGCCCCCGGCCTGCATGGTGCCTGCAGCCAGGCCTGCCACACCCCTGGCGCTGTCCTGACCCGACAGGCCTCGACCTCCCCTGCCCCCTCGACCTCCCCTGGCTGCTGGCCTCTCCCGGTCCCTGGCAGCAGCGGGCCGACCCTTGCCCCCCGCAGCCTGCTCGCCCTCCCCCTCCTCCTCGTCCTCGTCGTCGTCATCGTCACTGAAGCTGGTGTCGTCATCAAAGGGTGGTTCTGCGAGGCCGGTGGGCAGGCCACCCAGTGTGTTGGGGGGGTGGGCAGGCATGCGTGCATGCATGCAGGCAGGGTAATGTGAGGCCTGCCCACAGCCCCCGCCACACCCTGGCAGTGGGGGTCCCAGGGGGGGTCACTAGGTCACCCTGGGTGGGCCACTGGGTCAGCTGACCTGAGTCAGAGCCACCAGCGCTCCACAGCTCCTCGGGTGCCAGGTCGCTGTAGGCGTAGCTGCCCTCCTTGCCATCCTCCTCTTCATCATCACTGTCCTCCTCCTCTTCGTCGTCCTCCTCCTCCTCGTCGTCACCACCCACCCCACTGCCATTCTCCTCCTCCTCCTCTTCCTCCTCCTCGCTACTAAAGCTGTACTCCTCCTCCTCCTCCTCCTCCTCCTCCTCCTCCTCCTCCTCCTCCATTGCAACCCCCATGACCTCCACTGCTGCTCGCCCTGCTCTCTCCCCACGTTCCTGCAGGGCTTCCTCCACCTCCTCCACCTCACCCCTCTCTTCACCAGTCAAGCCCACCCCCTGCTCCTCTTCTCCCTCCCCCTTCTCAATCTGCTGCACCCCATCCTGCTGATCCATCTTCTCCCCCTTGGACTCATGCTTGTCGCGATGCCCTCTCTCCTCCTCCTCCTCCTCCTCCTCCTCCTGCCCTTCCTCCTCCTCCTCCTCATCATCATCACCCTGCTCCTGACCCTGCTCGTCCCCTCCAGTCCTCTCTTCCATCTCCTCCCTTGCACCCTGCGCCTGCCTCATCCCTGGCACCTGCTGCTGCCCCTCCTCCACACCAGGGCCTAACACCGTCCCCCCCTCGCCCCCACTGCCTGATGGAGCCACACGCTGCGGGCGATAGAAACTATCCGCCAGGCTAGATGGACCTCCTGCCCCTGCCCCTGCCCCTGCCCCCGCCCCTGCCGCCCTTGCCTTGTGTTTCTTATGCCCACTGCCTTTCCCACCCAGCCTTGGTGTGACACTCCCTGCCACCACCCCTGAACCACTCAAAGGGGCAGGGCCCGCCAAGAAGGACAGCAGGTCCAGGCCCACCTCCGGCCCTGCCCCCTGGCCCCCTGCTGCCGCCTGCTCCCCCTGGGCGCCACCAGCCCTCCCTGCTGCTTCGACCAAGGCTCCAGGATCACGCTTTGCCGGGCCTGCAGACAAGCCTGGCAGGGGCTGGGCTGTGGGGCTGCCTGCCGGCTGCTCCAGGGCTAGGCTAGCCTGATGAGGGGAAGAGGTGGTGGCATGCGCCACATGGGGCAGGGGGTCAAGCGGACCAGCAGCAGCGCCTGGGGTGGGCATGGGGCCATGCAGCAGCAGCAGGCTCTGACCCTGGCTGACCATATGTGCTGCCCACGCCTCCAGGCCGGCCAGGAAGGCCTTGCTGAAGCGCTGCCCAGAAGGGACACTGACCTGCAGCCGCATGCAAGGTGCAGGTCACACCCTGGATCACACACTTGGCCTGCTGCAACTTCCTCCTAGGGGCACCACGGCTGGACTAAGAGTCACACTATTGCCATCGCCATCATCACTCCCAAGATGGTGTTGGGTCACTGGCATGCAATGACGGGGGTTGAGGAGGCACAGATCTGGTGTGATTCAGTGTGATTTGGGGAGGTCTGGCCCCTCACCTTCCACACACCCGCCTCACGATCTGTCTCCACGAACACGAACTGGTTGGCTAAGCCGGACACAAACTGCTGCACATGCTCATCAAAGCCCCGGCCCCGACCCCGGGCCCCTCCCTGGCCCCGACCCACCCACCCACCCCGCCCAACCCCCCGGCTAGCCCTCTCTGCTGCTGCCCGGTGGTGCCCTGCGCTGACTGTGGCCTCATACCCAGGGCTGCTGCTCAAGCCAGGCCCCCCCCGCCCCCCCGGCCCCCCAGCGGGCACGCCCTGCGCTGAGCCCGCCCCTGCCAGGATATGACGGGCTGAAAGTGTGCACAGCGGATTGTGGGGCAGGAGCAGGAGGGAAGCTGGCAGGTACGAACGTGACAGGGCGGGGCCCCCCTCTGCCAGTGCTCAGCCCAGCGTCGCCCCTGCCCCTCCCTCTGCCACGGCCCCTGGTTGAGTCAAAGCCCGGGTGCAGGCTGCCTGGCACCGTTGTTTCCCACGGTTGGAGGGCTCCGCGTGTATGGCTGGGATAGAAGGGGAATCCAGCAGCAGGCCCATTGAAGCTGCCACCTCTGCCACCTGGGCTGGCTCCACGTCCTGCGCCTCTTCCTCCCTCCCTTCCTCCCACACCATCTCTGCCCGGTGCAGGGCCACCTGTGGAGGGTGCGAGAGCGGGGCAGGCCAATATTGTCAGCTACGTGCGACGCGGCAAGCTGCAGGTTGCGTGCAGTTCGGGTAACGCATATGCGCAACAGCCAAGTTGCTCGCACCGCGCCCTCGCCCGCGGTGGCGTGCCATTGGTTCCCGCCGATCCTCCTTTACTAGGCCATGTTTTCAGGGTGATGCTTGCTATGTGTAATCACGGACTACATTTCAACCATGGTTTTGATTTGCTCATGCCGGCAGCAAGAACAAGAGCACACCTAATGATGACGAGCGACTTCACAAATTGTCCCACGATGATATCACCATACCATCGCATTAGTACGCAATTGAAAAGTCACCAGGCCTGCTTTGATGGACGACCCGTAGTGGTAGAGATGCGTCGGCATATTCTCTTTCTCACCTTCCTCCTAAACAGCGGAGCTCATTGCATCAAGAACTACATTGTTGTCATCAGAATAAGAGAGCCTGCCTCATACTGCGAGCGCAAAAACTGAGCCAGCACCAAATACAACATTTGTGCCACACCCTTCCTCAAAACCTGGAGCTTGATATGAACGTGGCGTGGGCCACTATAGTTATGCCACCGATGATCTCGTTGACCCTGGACTCCAACTGCAGCCACCTACACCGCACCCCTGAAGACAGCCAGGCATCGTCAGCTCGCCTTGTAGACACTCTTTGCGGGGCTTAGCATGACAGCATGGCATGGCAGGCCAGCACCAGCAATGCCCTCTCACCCAATATCCAACAGAAGCCCCGCACATTGCAGGCTCGACAGAGGCTGGTCCAGCTGCACCGCTGTCCCCTGCTCCCTGACAGCATCAAGCCGTGGAGCAGCTGAGGAGGGCCTGGCAGGTGGGCTCAATAATGAGCCGGTAGACTTATCCCATGTCAAGCTTGGCACCGATGCCTAATGAGCCATCCTCCCCTCACCACCCTGGCACAGCCACCTACTGGTGTGATGATAGCAAGAGGTCACTACAACAAGCCACCCTCTTCCACCTGCTGTCCAGCCACAGGTGAGGGGCTTGATCACTCTTCCTCAACTCAGTCACTTCACCTCATCGCCCCTCATGCATGACATACCTAGCATTTCTCGAACTGTGTGCAGCAATGCACATGGCCTTCCACATTTTCACACGCATAGGCCAGCCTTGATGACTGTATACAGGAGCCCTGCAAAGCTAGGCCCCCAGCTGCCCATCCTCTTCCCCTCCACCCCCCTGACGCTCACACGTCCCTCATCATCAGCACATGCGCCCAGACCTCCCTACAATCCTACACCTGTCCACCAGGCACCTGGGGCCCCTTCGCCCCTTCGTTGGACATCCTTCCAGTATGCAGCCCTATGGCGGAGCTAGCCAGCACTCACGCAGGGCACAAGCAGGGAGCTGCTGATCCAAACGAATGGCAGGCTTATATGCACAGCCCTCCCTCTCTGGCTGCCTCCTCTGGCGCCTGCCTGCTGCTGTGCTTATGCTGCCTCTGCATAAGCATAGTGGTTCACATTCCAAGCACCTCAAGGACTGGTAAAACTCAAATTGCTCCTGCTCCTCCTGCGGCCACTTGCGTCTGACTTGCAGTTCGCCTGCTAGACACTCCTGCTTGTCAGTGCAGCTGGTGCCTTCTGAGAAGGTGAGATGTTGTGGGCCCACCAGACCAGCCACTACCACATGCTCCCTGTCGCCCCTACCACCTGGCCCAACCCTACCACCTGAGTAGCCAGCTGTGGCCAGAAGTCACACACGCGATGGCTGTCTCACTCCTTCCGGTGGTACACAGTTCGGTACGTCAAAGGGGTGGACGCGACGAGCATGCTGCTGTACACATGCAGCTCATCCATGCGTTCGTCCTGCTGATCCGCTACTATGACTTCGAGTCGACGCGACGGATCGCCAGGTGAGTCACCCGCCGCAGCCTGCTTCGCGGCAGTGCCGGCTGGGACCAGGACGAACTCGTCGTACCCAGTTCCGCCGCGAGGCTCGTCCCAGGTAACTGAGAGTAAAAGCCCCCCGTGCGGCCCCGGCTGGCCCGGGAGCAGCTTGCCCGTATGCTGGCCTGCATGCGAGGCGAGGGCGAGGCGAGACTAAGCACGTCAAGCAGGGAGGCCGGAGTAGGGCGATGCACCTAGCACCAACTAGCACTGGCACTTGCCAATCCCACCTCTGCTCTGCGCTCTACCCAAGTTGTCACCTTATTCTGCCACTGTGCCATCCGTGCAACCCGTGCATCTGGACTTGCCTTCCCTCCTTCCCTTGGCCCAAAACCTGCTAAGCTGTGTCCATAGACTCCCCTGCACCATGCGCCCTACCCTTACGAAGGTCCCGCCGTTTGCACATCACTGGGCTGCCATCCATAGGGTAGTGCTCCGTCACCTGCGCCACACCACATCAGATGAGCACATGCATCCATGCTTTTGGCATGTCTACAGCACAGCGGCGCATGCTCCACTCACCCTGGCCCGAGCTGCAGCCACCCACCTCCCGGCCCAGCTGACCTAGGCCAAGGGTGTAGTGTGGGATGATCACTGCTGTGCAACATGTGGTCAGCCTGCCAGTCAGATGTGTCCGTCCTGCTTTGCCTGATGGTAGTGTGGACTACAGGCAGCACAGCAATGGTGGTCCTCCACACCATCCTTCCACCTTAAACCAGCTGATGACGGAGAAGACGCTCATGCTCCATGTCCCGCCTCTAGGCCCAGGGCTGGTGTGGATGTCAAGGCCCCTCACCAGCTTGACAGCCTGCAATGAGACTTAGCCATGTGGCAAGGCCATGAGACACCAGCCACAGCCCAACCTTATGGCTGACAACTCACACTGCATTGGACAGGGCGGTTGTGAAATGGGTGTGACTAAAGTGTGAGAGGGTGTGGCGAATGTGTGAAAGGGTGGGACAGGAGTGGTAAAGCATTGGCACTAACTGGGTGCAATGGTCGCTCTCCCTTCAAACTAATGCGTGCCCCACCCCTACTCTAGCAGCTGCCCAGCCAGCACATCACTGGTGGGTTTGACATCGATTATGGTCGAGGAGCAAGGGCAATGACTTTTTGTATATCTGCATCGCACAGCCATCGCCAAAGCCTCCCCTTTGCGCCTACAACAAGCCCCACCCCTACTCTGGCAGATGTGGTCATGTTCACATCACTGGCTGTGGCCCTGGCATGGGCGTAGCATAGCCGACGATGTTTAGCAAACAGCAGACCATTTGACCCACCCAGCTCATAGTGACCAGTGCCATCCCTTGTAGCCAGCAAATCACCCGTGCACTTCCACCACCCCTTACCTCACACCTCACCTGACCATGCCATCACACCAAAGCTCCATGACGCCCCATGACAATAGCGGGCCCCAAAGTACACCCCTCCCCTCTCCTCTGCCCACGAATAGAAAGGAAGGCTACTGAAAAGCATTCAATGACGGTGGTGTGAAGTGTGGCAGCGCCCTGCTCACCGTCCACCCTGCCAACCTTGCAAAGCCTGCACAATATGCCACCTCTAGCTGCATGCTGGCTGCATGCCACAGCTGCACATGGGCTGCCCAGCTGCACATGGGCTGCCCAGCTGCACATGGGCTGCCCAGCTGCACATGGGCTGCACATGGGCTGCATGCCACAGCTGCACATGGGCTGCCCTGCAGCCCCAGTGCATGCCGCCCCTGCCATCACCACAAACCCGCACCAGGTGCAGCTATGCCTGCATGTCAGGTCATACCAGGTGCAGCTATGCCTGCATGTCAGGTCACACCAGGTGCTGCTGTGCCGATGTGTGAGGTCCTGGCGCAGTAGGGATGCCTCCACCGCTCGAGTCTTGGCCTCTGCCTCACTGCCGCTGCCTTACAACTAGGTGAGCACCCCTGACCTCCCGGCCGCGTGTTGCCGCAGTGGAAGGCCGCAGCAGCCAAAGACCCAGCCAAAGACCGCCCGGGTCTTGGCCTCTGCCTCATCGCTGCCGCCTAGGATGCATGGAGGCACGCACCTGGCGAATCACGCCGCCCAGTTGCATCAAGTCCAGGGCAGGTCCCATGGGGTCAGACAGGCTGCGGTCCTGCAGCACAACACCACCCGGTTCAACGCAAGCTGCATGCAGGGCTCATCCCCCCAGCCCGTACCCTGGGAGCTGACACTAGTTCAGGGCATGTAACACTACATATGCGAATATGTAGGCCATGACGGGGAAAAACAGTAGTTGTCCTTGCATTGAGACTGCAGCTGGTGGGCTGCCTGGCATACTCGGGGTCCGGCTGCAGCTCACCTTAATCCACCTGCCAGTCACGTCGGGGATGGCCAGGGCCTCTGTTGCGCCTTGCTGGGCATCGGTGGCGCTGGCTTGACACTTGGGTTTGCTGGCCACGTGGCAGGCCTTGGGCAGGCTGAGGGA
Organism: Haematococcus lacustris; assembly: GCA_030144725.1. Classification (NCBI taxonomy): domain Eukaryota; kingdom Viridiplantae; phylum Chlorophyta; class Chlorophyceae; order Chlamydomonadales; family Haematococcaceae; genus Haematococcus; species Haematococcus lacustris. The sequence goes on from JASKMD010000005.1 coordinate 2,868,156, forward strand.
GGCGAAGGGCGCGTGACGGACGGACTGTGGGCGACGACCTGCGGACACCTCGCTATGCCTTATCTAACCACGGCGCAAATGGGACAGAAGTTTGCGCTGCGCGGGCCTGGTCCGACCTTGCGTTCCGCGAGGCGCAGCGTGCACTGGTGAATGGGTCCACAGGGTTGAGTCCGATGTCAAGCTTGCGAGATCAAGTACTGTAGTGAAACGCACGCGAGCTCGTAGCACCTTTGGAGGACGAATGATATCAGGGATAGGCATAGGATGGGCGTAACGCTTGTGATGTGGCTTTGGGTTGCTGACGCTGTGGACTCTCGTGGTGGCTTTTTCGAAAACCTGAATCGTCACGACGAGGCCGCTTGCATGTCTTTGTTTTTGCTTTTTGTCATTGCTTTGTAAGGCTTCATGTTGCCATGCTTTAGAACTGAAGAGTCATATTATGCTGCCCGTTGCGTGCAGCCACCTACACAAGTTCAAGTCGGTGAGCCACAACACGCATAGTCAATGCGTCGTCCTGAGCGTTACAACCGTGTGTCGTCACATGCTACAGAAACAACTCCCACTTTCGCATGGAACAAGGTGGGGTCTATGTATAAACTCCCTCAACCACAGCTTCATCACTACAGCTTCACCAGCGTACCCATGTTGACCAAAATCTGCATCCTGGTTGCAAGTCCCATTCCCTAACCACTCGGCTTTCCATCAAAACCAACAGCTTGGCACAGCTCCAGGGGGCATTGCTTGCTCTCCCCAGTGCGCTGAACTGTGGCACGAGTGGGTGTCCCGGTCCAGCCACCCGCCCCATGGGGGGTCCTGGGGTCGTGGCAGCAGGTGGCTGGTCCTGGGCAGGTGAAGGGGGTGGCCCCTGGGCAGGTGGAGGGGGTTACTCCTGGGCAGGGTGAGGGAGTAGCTCCTGGGCAGGTGGAGGGGGGTACTCCTGGGCAGGGGAGGGAGTGGCCCCTGGGCAGGTGGAGGGAGTAGCTCCTGGGCAGGGGGAGGGAGTAGCTCCTGGGCAGGTGGAGGGGGGTTGGGCGGCCCCTTATGGCACCACATCAAGCCCCACACAGACTTAGCATCCTGTTGGCTCCAGGCTGGGCACACCAGCCGCAGATCACCTGGCCTGCTGGGGGTACCCAGTCTGCGGGCCTAGGCCGGTCACGTGGCAGGTGTAGCTCACATGGCTGGGGGGCGTGCACAGCCGAGCTGACACGGCTGGTGCGAAACTTATCCACAATCACCAGCCTGTCAGGTCTCACCAGCCTGGGCCTGCTAGGCTGCTCCACTACCACCTAGGCTGCTCCACCACCTAGGCTGCTCCTCCACCCGCCCCCAGGAACACCGCCACCCCCCTCACCCGGACGTCATGATGGCTAGCCACCCACTTCATCCCCTCCACCACCTGTATATGCCAGTGTCTTGTAGCACGCAGGCCCGCTTGGGAAAGATGGTTGACAGCAGGCAGCTGCAGGCACAGCGGCGCTGACCAAGAGGAAGAAGGCTCAGGGTGAAGGCCAGGGCCAGGGTCAGGGTCAGGGTCAGGGTCAGGGTCAGGGTCAGGGTCAGGGTCAGGGTCAGGGTCAGGGTCAGGGTCAGGGTCAGGGTCAGGGTCAGGGTCAGGGTCAGGGTCAGGGTCAGGGTCAGGGTCAGGGTCAGGGTCAGGGTCAGGGTCAGGGTCAGGGTCAGGGTCAGGGTCAGGGTCAGGGTCAGGGTCAGGGTCAGGGTCAGGGTCAGGGTCAGGATGGCTGCCTGGAAAGCTTTTACAGCAGCAAGCAGACCAGGAGCCAGGTGCAGCATGACAGCGGCCTGATCCAGGCTGGTCGCAACTCTCAACGGTGGAATGACAACGTCAAGCTCGAGCTGCAGCACCTGGCAGCAGCCACCCCAGCAGGCACCTCCCTGGTGGCTATCCAGCGGCATGTGGCCGTCACCCTGGCCACCTGCGATGCAGTGTGGGGGGAGTACCTCCATCCCAAGTGGGCAGAGTAAAGGATGAGGCTGCATGGTGCGCAGGAGAAGGTCCTGGAGCGCTACTTCAAGAAGGTTGAAATGTCAAGGGTAAGGGGCGAGGGCAGGGCCAGGGGCAGGGCCAGATGAAGATGACTGCCCCACATGTGACCTGCTAGGTGCCATGTCCCCATTCCTTCCTAGGATGTCATGCGCATTGTGTGCCTTGTGTGCCATGCAGCTGTAGGAGGAGGCAGCCAGCAGCAGTGGGGAACCCGCAAGCAGCTGGTGGTGTTTACTGGCAACGCAGGCATTGGCACCCGGGGTGGGTGGGGCGCTAAGGCCGTGCTGCAGGCCTGCCGCAACGTGGTGGAGAGGCACAAGAGCGGGAGGCCAACGGAAAGGCAAGGTGGTGACTGTGGATGAGTTCCGAACCAGCAGGGTCAGCTCAGCTATGAACAGCCCCCAGCCCTGTGAGGCTGGGCAGCAGCAAGCCCACCAGGCCTGAAGGCTGGAAAGCCAAGTGCAGCACCGCTTGTTGCGGTCAGCCTGGAGCAAGCGGTTTGAGTCGCCAGTGCGGGGGCTCATGTGGTGCCCTGAGCTGGACCAGGCTACCCCCTGGCGACCTTGGCAAATGGGTGGACAGGGACTGCAACGCAGCCTTCAACATGCAACGGGCAGGGGAGAGCAAGTGGCACCCACTGGAGCTGTGCAGGTGGCCATACCGAGCAAGGGCTCCAGCCCAAGGCAAAGAGTACCCAGCATGGGCTTCAAGAAGCTGCGAGACCGAGCACCCAAGGCCCAAGCCCAGCAGCCTGTAGCACGGTAGCATGTGTGCACTAGGCAATGCTTAAGCTGTTGCTTACATCAGAGCATGTGTTTCATGCCAACCTCTATCGCCCCACAGTCGGGTGGGGGTTGGGAAATTTGGTGTTGGTGCCGGCTGGTACGCATCTCCTAGTAGTAGGGGGACTATGCGCTGTGACGGGGTGTTAGCACAACGTCACAGCGCATAGTAAATATGTGCTGAGGCCACCTGGATGCGATGTAATTACATTATAATGGGGATGGGGAGAGGACCTGCAGCCCTGCCGAGGCTGAGCTACGGCTGTGTCAAGCATGTGGTGATTTTACTCTGCGACGAGGGAGAGCATTGGCACGCAGGGTAGGTGGGGGCCCGAGGCAGTGTTGCAGACTGTCGCAAGGTCATGAAGGCCAAGTGGAGGCCAAGTGACTATGGCCAGCTGAGGGGCCCATGGCTGTGCCAGCGGTTGAGCTCCACACCAGCTCAGCTCAGCTGTGAATGGCAGCTGCAGCTGCAGCAGCGGCAGCGGCGGCGGCAGCGGCAGTGGCAGCGGCAGCGGCAGTGGCGGCGGCAGCGGCAGTGGCAGCGGCAGCGGCAGCGGCGGCGGCAGCGGCAGCGGCAGCGGCAGCGGCAGCGGCAGCGGCAGCGGCAGCGGCAGCGGCAGCAGCAGCAGCAGGGGCAGCAGCAGCAGCAGCAGCAGCAGGCACCCAACAAGCTCCTGCACCTAGCTTTTGATAAGCGGGGTGGCAAGCAAGTGTAGGGCTTGAGGTGGTGTAGCACCATGATGGCTTGTCCCCACCCTGCCACAGCCTCCACGCAGCGCTCCCCCGCCAGCCAAGCGCAGCGAGCACACCAAGGCTGAGCAGGATGCCAAGCCCACCAAGCCCGCCGAGGGCAAGGCTGTCATTGACAGTGTCAAGAGTGTCATAGACACTGTCAAGCCAACCCCTTCAGCACCGGATTCAGGCAATTGGATGGACCAGTACACTAGCGCAGCAATGAACCTGTAGCGCACTGGGGAGAGCAGGCGTCGGCTCCTGGAGCTGTGCTGGTGGCCTGGCCAGGCGCTGTGGCCAGGCGCTGTGGCGGCTGAGCAAGCAGCTGCGTGGCCGGCATACTAGGATCAAGTCTTGTGATTTCAGAGCCACTGGTGGCTGTTGAACCACGCACTGCTGCTCCTGTGTTGCAGCTACTAGGTCACCACTTTCACGTAATTTGACCATCGTGTGCAATGTCCATGCACCCATTCAACGTGGCGCGGAGCCCCCTATGGAGCCTGGTGAAGCCAGCAGATCTGTCTGGCCTCGCCGCCTTGGGGTCAGCCACCTGCTGTGGGTTATGAACCTACACCCGAGGGAGGGTGCAGCATCCCACCCCAGCATACATCCCTCAATGCACATTACATCCCTATGAGCCCACACCCCGGTGGGCTTTACCTGGTAAAAGCTTTACTTGGTAGAAGCCAGAGGACAACCCCGGACAACAGTCAAAGGTTGCATGCCTTCATTTTAAGCCCAAATGCACCTTCCCTTTGAAGTGCAATGTAGGAACCTGGAAACCATAGAGGGGGAGGGCTGCAAAACAGCCTGGCGCCCGACGGCTTCAACATGTAAACGATGGACACATGAATCTGGGGTATTTTACAAGATGGACATGTGCGATTTCAATGTGCCAAGAGCAAACCAAAACAAAAGGCACCCAATGCGCATGGGCTCATTGGCAACGACAGGTGTCGCATTGATACAGGCTATCTGTCAATAACATTACGATACACTTGCCCACCTTGTGGACCTGCAGTGCTAGGCTACGGTATTAGGCAATGTTTCAAAACGATGCTACTCTCTGCTGAATGCACAAGGTGGTGCAAGTGAATGACCTCAATGAACGCTGGCGTGTGACGGGCTGTTGATGCACACAACAAAATAGGGCCAGCGGTGACGGCCATGCATCCACATATGCAGCGACAGCCCCCGTGCTCACAAGAACCGTGGGCCGCCTTTCTTCGCGTCGATCATGGCGGTTGTGCATTGGTTGGGCGGCTAGGTGCGATGCCTCACAATTCGAACAGGTCACTGAGCTCCTCAAAGTTGCCCACTGCCGTCCAGGTATCGCGCATACAGGCCGTGCAGCTCGCAGCTGCGCTGGGCTGTGTTCGTGTGCAACAGGGCAGCAAGCGTGCCGGTCAAACCCACAGTGCCGTCTGCGGTGACGACAGTGTCGGGCGACACACGTTGTCTCACGTAGTCATCCCTGACGCCGGGGCCTGCCACGAGAGCGCCGGCTGCCAGTTCTAGCTGAGGGTTGGGCACGTTAGGCCAGAACGCGTTCTCCCATGTGCACGCCAGCCTGCCATCTGATGCGGTTCCGAAGTCCATGAGGGCGGATGGTGTGGAATTGGTCGTGGAAGCAGTGGCTTGGTTGGGGTCGACGGGGCAGGATGACGCGCGGTGCTGGAGGACGTTAGGTGAATTATCGCCAACGCCCACCTGCAGCGCGGTCAAGCACAATGAGCATAGTCATTCTCGATGTCCGCGCGTTTGTCAAGGGTGCTGACAGTGCAGGCAGACTCGCTTACCACGTATGATACCGTGCCAGGACTGTTGCCCGTCATGTAGATCACTTGGGCCAGAGCCCAGCACCTCAGCTTCCGCACGCTGCCAGTGCCTTCCATGACGGACGAGTAAGCCATCGACAGGAACGCGATGTAGGCGGCGTGCGGGAGAGAGGGAGCGGACGAAAACGCGAGTTGCTGCGGGCGCACACAGGATCGCAGGTCGGCCACCACCGCGCATCAGGCAGCCTGGCCACAGACTGTGCTTCAGCTCTGGCGCTGGTGTTACACCCACCAGTGGCGTGTACTGCACAGGGTACAGCCCGCAGTCAACATCCTCCTTGTCCACATGGCCGTCGCAGTCGTTGTCGATTCCGTCGCCGCAGAACTCCTCGTATGTGGCGGTTGCCCGACATTCCGGCACTAACAACCAGTCGGCGCCGGTGGTTGCGTCGCGGTAAGGCGTGAGCGCGTTGATCTCGTCCAGGGTCCGCAGCGGCTTTGCGGGCAGTTTTCCCAGGCCGCTGGCTGGCTGCACTGCTCCGCCAAACACCCAGGCACTCAACAGCTGCCGCACGCGGCCATGGTACAACTCGCTGCCAGTTATCTGCGGTGCACACCAGCAGGACCACAGCACCAGGCTATCACTTCATTCCTTCCTCAATAGCTCCCACAGAGCAGTAACAGGATACTGCCATCAGTGCTGAGAACCTGAGAGGCACCCACAAGCATAGGGAACCCACAAGTAGAGGGAGCAGTTTGCAGCTGTGCACCAGCCTTGCAGCAGTGACCCACACCACCCCTGCGCTGGCCATGTGCCCCTGCTGCACTGACCTGCGCCAGCAAGGTGTTGGTAGCCCACGCCACGTTGTTCCAGTCTGGGATGTAGTAGCCCCTGTCAGTGGCCAGGGAGGTGGGGTGCAGGTCCTCGCTGTAGTGCCGCTGCAGGAACTTCTGGCTCTCACCCAGGAAACGGGTATCTTTTGTGGCCCTGGGATTTGAACAGGTGTGGGAGGAAAGAGACAAGAAGAGCGTCAAGGTGTGGTTCGACCTTGCCGATCTGTGGGGGAGTGCAGAGGCAGAGGGCAAGTGCAGACTACCAGGATTACCACCACCACCACCACCACCACCAGCATTAGCACCAGCGTCACTACTACCACCACAAGTACTACCAACCATCAACACCACCAACCAGCGCTGATGGAAATGAAGGGCTGAGTAGGATCTCATCGCATGCTTGGGCCCCTGGCTGCCCCTTAAGCTCAGCTCCTGGCCCCCTCCCACCCGTAAAGGCTCCGACTGTAGCAGCAACACCCGCTGAGAGGAAAGGCATGCTCCCCGTGGCTGGAGTAGTGGCCTACCAGCCCTGGTCACACCCCGCACCTGTACAGCCAGGCACTGCCCCAGGCCAGGTCGTCCAGGACGGAGGTGGAGGCATAGAAGGAGATGGTGCGGACCACCGGCACGTCCACCACCTGGCAGGCGCCCTCCCCACACACGGTGTCAGCCAGAGGCTTCGGCACCACCCACAAGGAGATGGGGTCGATGCCATTGCCTGATGTATTGCTGGGAGGCGGTTGGGCGCCGTCTTGTAGGATGCGGCGGGCGGGGGGCGTAGATAGGGCGGGGGGCGCGACGGGCAGGGCACACACGCCCACCGGCTGCACATTGAACCCCAAGCTCTGCTTGTTCAGCCCCAGGCCTTGCAGCTGCGCGATGAGCCGGGCACAGCACGCAGGCGAGGAACTGAATGAGGTCTCCACACCAAACGCCGCGCAGTCCTGTCCGCGTTTCAACACGCAGGTGGCTTGCGTCACGGTGGGAACCCAGCAGTGGTCGAAGTTGGGGTCGGTGTTCACGCGCGCACACAACCCGGTACCAGTCCTGCGTTGGACCAGCACCAGCACTGCAGTCATGTGGGCGGGCTTTGTGCGCCTCATCTCACGACAAGCTGTGGTCTGCAACCCACACCCGCTGCGCCACCAAATCAGGGACGTGTTCCTGTGGGTGTGCAGGTGTAGGGCGCTACATCACACCCCTCTCACTTCAGGTTACACCCCTATCATTCTACATGACACCCCATGACACCACATGCGTGCATATTACGAGCAGCGCCAAGAGGCGATTGCCATGTGATGACACCTCTGAGGCTGCCTTCCATTAGCCACTCACAGTCCTGCTTGTGCCTGGATGACGTTGGTGTTGGTGAGGAATGTGCAGCAAGACAGCGAGGAGTCGAACACCTCCAAACGCGGGCCCACACAGCCGGTGCCAGAGGTCAGGTTCAGGGGCTGGGCATAGCAGGTCCTGCAATCACAGTGGTCAGGGCCAGGGCTAATTACCAGGGTCAGGGGCCAGGGCCAGAGCTTGAGTGTACGGTCAAGGCTCAGGGTTAGGGTTCAGGGTCAGGGCTCAAGGGGCACGAGGTGGCACAGGGAGGCCCATAGCATGATGAAAGTGTGACAAGTTTAGTACAGTGCAGCACATGTTTCAGGTTGGCGGAGCTGCACTGCAACCCCCAGGGTACCTGCCCTCCCTGCAAGATGCTCCCACTGGAGATGACAAGGCAGCTGCAGGGCAGTTGCCTGGCAGCTGCATGACTGCAGCACACAGCTCCATGCAGAGACCATTCATGCTGTGGTCAGCCACCCTGCCACAAATTGTCTTACTGTTTCTGCTGCTGCTGGCATATTTGCTGAGGTGGCAGAGGGTGTGAAGTGATTGCCGTCATTGCTGGCTGACCAGGTCAAGGCGGTGAACTTGAGCCTGCCTGTATGGTCCTTGCTCGTGTTGGCTGCTGGCTGGCACCTCACGACAGCATGTTGGCAGCAGCCTGAGGGCAGCCTTTGTTTTTATTTTTGTTTCTGTTTCGGGTTTTTTATTAGTCACTAATTTTACGTTTGTCACTTTGATACATTTATGGAATTATCGATTGATATCAAAAAGCAAATCTGGACAATAGGGTGACGTGGGGGGTCCCCAGGGCCACAAATGCCTCATGTAGTAAGTTCGGATTCAGGGTGGGGTGGGGTGGGTTCAGGACGGAGATCTCACCTCTGCGACAGGTCAGGGACAAAGCAGGTGTCCTGGCCATCTGGCACAGCACAGATGCCCTGAGCCTTGGTCACGCTGTCCGCCCAGTAGCCTAAGCGCTGCATGAGACCACAGCAGGCCAGCTTGGTGGTGAACACCTCCTCCTGCAGCCAGAGCAGCAGCAGCGCATTAAGGCCTGTGTCATCTAACCTTACATGGCATGGGCTGGTGTGCTATGTGACATGCATGTGCTCTGTGCGGTGCCCCTTAAGCAGTGGCACAGCACCCTCCTTAGTCTGTGGCCTTTTGTGTGAAGCAGCAAAGCTGAGTGACAAGTGGCCAAAACGTAAAGCAGTCATGCGATCATAAGGAAGGAACAGCAGAGGCACAGTGTATGCGCACAGTGATCTGGACCATGTGTTAAGACCAAAGCCTGGCCACGCTACGATTTTTATATTATCCAACTTGGCAAACAAATACACTGCTGATGTGCACTCCACACGCTGGCCTGAGTTCATATAATGATGATCATGATGACGTACCCTGCATGCACCACCTACCGACCTTCAACCTCAACCCTGATAGCCTGTATAGCTGCCTGGGCCGCGTGAGTCCCAGGCATCATGTGCACACCACCCGCTGGCCTGGGGTCACCCTGTCAGCTTGCCCTGACCATGCTGTACCTGCTGAGTAAAAACCCTGGTTAGGCAACAGTGTAGGGTGGAAAGCGCCCAAACCATGTGCATAAGAAGATAGTTCCATACAGACAAAACACCGTCCAGAGCCCTGATGGGGGTCAATGTGCTGTACCTGCTGGCGTTTGAGTAGTGTGCACTCATCCACGCTGCTGCCAATGCGGCAGCTGTGGGTGATCCAATCCACCCAGTAGCACACGGGCTTGCCATCGGTCTGGTTCGTGGGGATGGCCACAGCACTGCCAGCGGGCACGGCCAGGCGCTGCAGGCAGGGTGGGTAACCCAGGCAGCACGAGGCACAGCCTGTTAAGGCACTCTTGGCAGTGACTTCTCTAGCTCTTTGCATGGCTGCATTCAGTCACCATTCAGGGTTAAGCAGGGTGCATGCACTTTTAGCTCTCTGGGTCCAGTCTGGACCCAGAGAGCGGTGTGCAAGGGCCAAGCAAGCCTGGGTGTACCTAAGGAGTCACTGTAGGAGCAGCAGCCACAGCACAGCTCACTACCAGTATGTGCCAGGGCCAAGCAAGCCAGTATCTACAAGCCTGTGCAACCCAGGCTACAGAGGGAGATGGCGACAAAGCACAGCAGCTTGGTCAAGCCAGCCTCGGGGTACCTGGGTGGTCACGGTGAAGTTGGCGGTGCAGGGCACAGTCTGGCAGTAGGACTGGGGCCGGTCTGAGCCCAAAGTGGCGAAGGCGAAGATCTGCGGCAGCAATGGCGGCGGCAGACCAGTCAGGAGGGAAAGAACAGCCCAGGCGCAAGCTATACAAGGGGTGGCTGGACAAGTCTGCATGGCTGTCAAGTAAGCAAGAGACACATGCCAGCCAGCCAGCCAGCCAGCCAGCCAGCCAGGCAGCCAGCCAGGCAGGCAGCCAGCCAGGCAGGCAGCCAGCCAGGCAGCCAGCCAGGCTATGCTGCCACCGCAGCTACAAGGATCGGTATGGGAAAGGCAGGAGCCTATGCTAGAATAGGACACGATTCTTTAAGGTGCGGCCAGCTTGTGCAATGCGGATAGGTTGAGACATTGATTGCTCCCCGGCTGGGCTGTTCTGTTCCTAATATGTTGCTGTTTTTTCAGTGCAGGCTCAGGCTGTGCACTGGTGGCTCCCACCTTTTGTGCAAAGGTGAGGCAGGTGGCGGCAAACCCTGGGTCCTGGGCGGCAAGCACCTCACTGCTAGCAGCCAAGGCACCGGCCACGGCCCCCAGCAGGTCAGCGCCCCCTCCAGCCTCACTGAGGACCCATGCCTGCGGGCATAGGCCATGATGCTCAGCAGTACTCATGCCAGTGACATGAGGGAGTCCCGGGGGGTGTGACTCATCATTCATTAGCAGCAGCCGGCTGAGCCTGGAAGTTGCAGCTGCAGCTATTACATGACCAGCATCCCTGACCGACAGGTCCATGTCAATGCTAGCGCAGGGTTCCAGGACTTGAGGAGTTCAGACAGGACACTGGCAGGTGTAGCACTAGTGCAGGTGCTTGCTACCACAGATGCTTTCAAGCCACGGTGAGCACAGCCAGTCATGACATGGCCAGTTAGCCATCACATGGCCAAAGGCACCTTGCGGGGCGGCCATGGTGGCCACAGCCAGCAACCACATGGCCAGCCAACCATGACATGGTCAGCCAGTCATGACATGGTCAGCCAACCATCTCATGGCCAGGTTCACAAGGTAGGCACAGGGTGGCCAACACCAGCACAGGCGCACCTTGCGGGGTAGGTTGCCGTTCAGGTAGGGGTCTTGAGCTGGCGAGGTCCACACCCGGCTGGCTGTGTCTGCTGTGGGGTCCGTGAGCACGGCGTAGTCCTTGCCGTCTCCCACCTGTCATGGTGAGCCGCATGCAAGCATGTGCTGCACAGCATGCCCACTCGTGCATGCAATGGAACAGTACGTGCACGCATGCAAGGCACCAAGGTGGAGGTAGTGAGTGAGGTAGCGGGTGACATCCACATGGGAACAGATGAGGAGTGTTCTGTCCCCACCCTTGACATCTGTTGCAAGCGCGGGCACCGAAACAAGACAGTAGCAAGGCAACAGCATCGTTTCTGACCTTGTGGTTTGCTACAGATGCAGAACCACAGAGTGCGCTTGCGAACTGCTCCACGACCAAAGGTAAGGGCTAGGTAAGGGTTAGGTTGGGTGTCTTGCTCTAGGCCGGACCTCACCCTAGGCCTGTGAGGGGCCATGCACCATGCTGCCACGTCCCAAACCATGCAGTGACCAGGCAGCTGGCCCACCTGGGCTATGTACACAAAGTTGCCATTCTTGAGGCGCAGCAGGCAGCGCATAAGGTAGGTGGCTGTTGCCCGGATGATGTCCTGCATGCTCTGCTTCTGGCCGCTGCCAAGGCCGTCAGGGAACTCCAGCAAGGTCCAGGCCATGTGGGCCAGGGTGAAGGCCATGGGCTGGTTGTACTTCACATGGTCGCTGACAAGCAGGCCCCCTGACAGGTCAAGCTCTACCAAGTGGTTTGCGGAGCTGTCAACATCAGCAGCAGCCTGCAGCAGACCACGCTGCCAGTGCTCCACCGCTCCGGCTGTGTTGAGTGGTTGAGAGCCGGTTGACAGGATGTTGAACGCATTTGTGGCGCTGGGGTGGGAAGGTGGGGCATCTGTTGCGGGGCTGGTGAGCAAATTGGACAGCAGCTGGCGGGCCTGGCGGCGCTGGCCTTGGGAAGAGGAGGAGGGAGAGGAAGTGGAGGGTGGAGGGGACTGGGAAGTGGTGGTGTGTGATGGCATTGCAGTCGCTGCTGATATGACAGGGGTGAGTGCCATAGCCATAGCTGCCAGGTACACTGGGTCCAGGTCTAGGTATACGGCAGTAGCATTGTGACCAGTGACCAACTGGAAGGCTGTATTGCTGTCCTGGGCCAGGGCATTGGGGAAGAAGTTTGTCAGCTGCAGCTCTAGCGGTGCCCGCACGTCGACAGCCACTGGGATGAGTAGCCACACCAGGCCCAGCGTGCCCAAGAGGATCAGGTGGGTGGTCAGCATCAGCCACTTGCCCATGAACCTGAACACCACAGCAGCAATGGCAGCAATGGCAGCAATGGCAGCAATGGCAGCAAGAGCAGGAAGATGATGCAGACGAGCCAACAAATGTACAGCAGTGCTGTTGAGGAGGTTGTGGAGCAGTGCTGTTGAGGAGGTTGTGGAGCAGGGCAGTTGCTGCAGCATGCAGAGTGACCTTATCTCACCTGAAGCTGCTGCCTGCAGTGAAGCAGTAGTGCAGGAAGAGGTAAGGAGGGATGGTGTTGAAGAAGGACCTGCGCACGAGGGTGGGGAGGCAGGCCACACCTGAGGTGTCCACCAAGTCAGTCTGACCCGGTCTGACTGTGACAGCAGGCCGCACCCCGGCTGACGCACCTTCTGCTATGGACGGTGGTGGGGAGTCAGGCCTCACATGTTGACACACTGATGTGCAGCATCACTGCAAAGCCAATAACCCTCAGCACCCACAGCCACTACCGCCCCTCCACACCAGACAACTGTGCTGCACCTCACCACCTTGGGCAACTGCAGCACTGCAGCATACAAGGCCTCACCTAATGCCAAGGGAGGCACACCAACCCTGACTCAGCCAACATCACCAGCAAGCCAAGCATGCAAGGGGCGACACCATCTGAATCCCCTGGTGACACAGGAGGGTGCAGAGTAGTGGGTTCCATGTTGTCTGATATGTGATGATTGAAACCAAACGCCTGTTTGTTATTCATAGCCTCCCGGCAGCAGTGTTGAGTGAGAGCTTTGGGAGCAGGGTAGCTAGGTGCTTCAGGGAGCAGGGCAGCTGGCCTTGGAAGGCGGGAGGCCGTGCCAGGTAAGATGTGTCAGCGTGAGGGGCGTCTCACCAGAGGAGGGAGATGATGACATAGGGTGAGCCTGTTAGGGGCGAGTTCAGATCAAAAGCGTAGGCAGAGCGGTTGGTGACGCTGGTGGTCACTTGCCAGAGTCCAAAGGCAGCTGCGAGGGTGAGAGGGAGGCATGCAGGTCAGTGTCCTTCAGCCCGACACACTACTGCTCAGCTGCACAGATTCATTAGACTGTAACCCAAGGAGGTCCAGGGGTGGCCAGGGGGTTTCCTCTCCATGGGTCACAGGGGAAGGCTGCTGTGGGACAACCTTCTCTGGCCTTCAACAGCCCTGGCTATGGGTGGCTAGTGCAGGGCAAGAGGTTCACGTAACCCTTACCCTACCCTCACATCAGATCCCGCACGCCCCTCTTTAGCCGACCTAAACTCGAACGCTGGGCAGGCAGGGTAAGGGGGCAGATTGGACAGGCTGCAATGAGGCTCATTGCAAACAGCTTGGCTGGGCTGGACTGGGCTGGGCTGGTGAAGCAGATGTGGCGAAGCTTGTGCTTAGCCCAGCACCAGGGCTGCTGGGAAACTCACTTGTGCCAATGGACACCAGGAAGAGCACAAACAGGGCCAGGGGGTCAAACATCTTGTCAAACTCCCTGCAAGAAGGCAGGGAAATAGTAGGCATCTAATTCCACGGCATGTCACTGAGCCCATCGGCGGCTGAACTCCTGTGCCACCCTTGGTGCCTTAAACCTTAAGTGCAGTTGACGTCATGGAAGACCATTGCCAGCACGTGCATACCTAATGTTGGCGGGCCTGAATGAAGCCAGGACCGCTTTGAGGCGCTCACGGCCGTTCGACTTCCCCTTTTCTGCGGGGGTCGTGGGGCCACGGAGGTATTGCAGCGGGCTGGTCGCGCCGCCGCTGCGCACTGCCGCATGTCCCCCGGCAGCGACGACTCCATCGCATTGATATTCCGGTGGTTCCTTGACAGGCCTCAGCCCGTCCGCGTGTTGCATTGGCACCATTTCCGCAGCCAGGTGGAATTGTGCAGACCCTTGTCCACGTTTGGGTGAAAGACTAGGGCGTTCGTGCAGCAGTTGCACATTTTGGTCTCCCGCGTGCTGGCGCAAAGGCTTCGGCTTTGTGACGCTCTGAGGGAGCCTGTAGGGATTCTGCGACCACATACGGCAACAGCATTCTGACGAGACGCGTCACCAACTGGCAAGCACAGGAATTGGAGTGCTGCTGCGAGCAGGCGCTGCAGGGTTTCGCACCTTTGAAGGTGTGCGACCAGGCACCTTTGACAAGATGCGGCTGACGACACGCTGCAAAAGGGTTTCAGGCTGCGCCGGTTGGTCGGCCCCTAGGTTGGCTCCTGGCCCAGCTGGCCCACCTTGAGCATTGGTGGGCTGGGTCTGCGCGCAGGAGACCAGGGCAACCGCCAACTATGGGAGACAACCCACACCCATGTCAGACGTCACCCAGTTGCCTCAGCACCAAAGCACTTGACACTTACACACTGAACCCCTCAGCATCATCTGCTTTGCTGCCTGACCAGACCTGCCTGCCAGCCTGCCCACTCACGTGCTTGCCTGCCTGCAGCGGCCTTTTCAGCTAGTATGGGAGTCTTACGCTCCCACTCACCTTTTCTGTCACTTTGAATGCAATGGTCTTGGCACCAACCAAAGACAGCACAGAGTTGATGAGGGCCTTGGTGTAGGTGAACCACAGCACCGTGTTGCTGATGTTGGCCCACCACATGAGCTGCCAGTCTCCCCACTGGTAGCTGTAGTTCTGGATAGTCTGCAGGACAAGGAGAGCAGACAAGCACCAGTGCCCCTCCAGCAGTAGTGGTGGGAAAGAGTTGCACGTGTGAGGGCTAGCATGGCAGCCCCCAGCATAAGTGATCATGCGATTTTATCGCATGGGAGCAGAGCTGAGTTGGCCTGCCCAGGACAAGATCAGATGGGAACAGGTTTGGTCAGGGTGAAGTAGACTCGGCATTACCAGCAGAGACAGTACATAAAATGCCTGCAGGTATACATTTTGAAGACAAACATAGCTACGCAGGCACACCATATGCCTGTAGGTATATGCCTGCACAAATAGTACCTGAAGAGACAGGAAGTAGGTGGTGGAGGCAAGGACGAAGTAGAAGGTGATAGTGACTGGGTTGAAGCCAAACACGATGGACATCACCGGCACCAAGGTGAACACTGCAAGAGGCAGGCCACACATCACACATTATTAAAAAACATAATTAAACCATGTATTGCTGCGGCTATTATGATGGTGCTGTGCTGAGGTTGCTTGAATGTGGGGCACTGCAGCTGGTGAGTACCTGGCACAGTGACAATGGTGGAGATGGGCGCCCAGGCGGCGTAGCTGTACCACAGGCGCTGGAAGAAGGGCAGCCTCATGTTGAGCATTGGGTTACGATGAGACAAGAACACCTGAAGCAGCAGGTGAGGCCCAGGGTCGACAGCCAGCAACAGCTACTCCCCTTAACTCACATGCAAGGCTGTTGTGAAGGACGCCTTGCATGAGGTATGACGGACAAGGTGAACCCTGGTGGTGCCAAGCGCCTCGTAACGGATGTGATGCTTTACGAGACTTCCAAAGGTACAGTGTGTGCCCACAACAGGGGCAATGTGAGGCGTTGGGGTGCGCCGCTGAGCCATCGTCCATCAGATGCTTCTAGGAGCAGCTGGTGGCAACTGCCAGTGTCAGCATCAACATCACTGTTGACTGAGACCTGCCTTCCCCCATACCGCTGTCCTTGTAGCTGCGGTGGCAGCACTGGCTGGCAGGCAGGCAGGCAGGCAGGCAGGCAGGCAGGCAGGCAGGCAGGCAGGCAGGCAGGCAGGCAGGCAGGCAGGCAGGCAGGCAGGCAGGCAGGCAGGCAGGCAGGCAGGCAGGCAGGCAGGCAGGCGGGCGGGCGGGCGGGCGGGCGGGGGCTGGCATCTCATTGTCTCCTGCCCCTACAACACTGCCAAGGGAGGCTAGCTTGAGGCAGGAAGCCTGACCTGGAAGTGGCCCTTGGTCCAGCGGGAGCGCTGGCGGAACACATTGCGGATCTCCTCCGGGGCCTCGCCCACAGCCAGGTACAGCATCAGGTATGTGGCCTGGTAGCCATGGCACTGTGCAGGGCGAGCATGCACCACACGCATCTACATACACCTGGCCTTGACATCACCCATGCTTACCCACATGCATGCATGCTGAGATATAGCCGGCTTGCCTGCCTGTCTTCTCAGCTCGAACACTACCCCTGCCCTTCCTTCACACAAGCCATGCCGAGGTCAGTGTGTCACACACGCAAGCTTGGGCGCATGCCATGTCCGCTAATACACTGCCTGCTTGCCTGCCTGTTTGCCTGTGTACTTGCCTGCTCTGCCTGCTAGCAACCTGCCTGCTGCCTTCCTGGCACTGTGACCTACTTACCTACCTTCCTACCTGCATGTGTGCCTGCTGCACCTGCTTGCCCCTCCTGGCACCTTCCTCTGCTCCTGTCACTGCACCCAGCCAGCCAGGCAGGTGGTGAGCAGGCATGGCAGAGGACTCACCTTCAGCTCCATTCCCAGGGCGTAGTCCTCAGTGATGGCTGCAAGTAAGCAGCAACACAGCAGCATTAGCCAGACCAGCATGACAAGCAGGCCACAGCTCAGCCAGGCGACCTGAACCAGCCAACATTCCAGCCAGACCAGCACCACAAGGAATACCGCTGGCAACGGCGGCGCAGGCAGGCAAGAGCAGCAGCGGCAGTGACAGCAGCTGCACAGGTGAGGGCGGCAGACCGCCTAGCCACTCACTGTACTCAGGGAACCAGCCGCAGTGGGCCAGAGCCCGTGTGCGTATGCAGAAGTTGGTGCCTGTGCAGGCAATGTAGCCCCATGCAAACGCCCCAGGCAGCCTGCAAGCGAGGGACAGCAGGGCAGTGTGCGGGGCAGGCAGGCCAGGAGCCAGTTCTGTGTGGCTAGACATGGTCAGTTTGATAGCATTGCAGGGTGTGCTGTGCCGTGCAGCATGACCCTGCACACATGCATGATGTGCTTGCTGGACTGCATTTGGCAGGGGCTGCACTCCCACCCCAATGCCTGGCAGCTGTGCCTCATGCCCCACAGCTGAGCCCAGGCAAACCTGATGCCTAGCAGAACGGGGCACATCTGGGCAGGGTAGCCTTGGCTTCTGCACATGCCTTGCCGTGAAGCTGTTAGGCAGCCAGGCAGCTGTTAGGCAGCCAGGCAGCTGTGGAGCAGCCAGGCAGCTGTTAGGCAGCCAGCCAGCTGTGGCCTTGGCTTCTGCACAGGCCTTGCTGATGCTGTGGAGCAGCTGCCTAGTAGCAGCTAGGCGTAAAAGAAAGGCACAAAGGTCGTGGCTCAGCGAGGGCAGGATATTGAGCGTGCATGGAGACGAGGGACATTGGCTTTGTGAGTGAAGGGTTGTAGGGAGGCAAGGGACAATGGTTGAGGGCTGAAGTGCCTCACCAGCACTCCCAGAATTGCTTGTTTATGTTGTTGAAAATGTCTGTCTCCGGCTTGATGTTGTGAAAAGACTGTGGGCTGAGGACCAGCGCCAGGTTGTCGTCCATCATCACCTACCAGGGCAGCAGTGGAGTGATGGAGGTCAGGGAGTAAAGTAGGCTGATGGAGGACAATGGACCTGGCCGATGGACCCAGACAGTGCAGGGCATGAGCGGAATTCGTACTGTCAGCCAGCGCTATGTCAACGTGCACAGTGCTTAGCTCGGCGGCGGCAGCAGCAGCAGCAGCAGCAGCAGCAGCAGTGCAGGTGCAGCACTTACCTCCAGCATGCGGGTGAAGAACTCAGGCTTGGCGCACATGTCCGCGTCAAACACCACCAGACACTCCCGGTTGCTGATCTCTGCGCACCCACCAGCCGTGGTGCAGACAGGCAATTGGGCCGTGGTGCAGACAGGCAGGTGGGCCAAGTGCTGTCAGGTTGGAAGACAGGTGATCAGGCAGTCAGGGCAGGTGACAAGCAACCCAAGTGGGCAGACAGGCAAGTGGGCCGGCAGCCAGATAGGTGGGCAGGAAGGCAAAGCAGCAGGGAGATGGAAATGCATCTCATCATCTAACACAGCAATATTCCTGTGAAGCTGGTTGCCAATTGTAGCTGCAAAGTCCTGGTCACACCCTGCGCGTGCGTGTCACACATCCTGCTCATCCACCACACACCTGTCCAGTCAATCTCCCCAGTATCTGTGTGTCGAGGGTGGTTTGCATAAATCACATTCTGCAGCACAGCAGCAGCCGAAAAGCAGCAGTAGTGAGCTTGGCAGCATGCAGAGAACCAAGCAGTAGTAGTGGCATCAGCAGCAGCAGTAGTAGTGGCATCAGCATCAGCAGCAGCTCCAGCAGCAGCTCCAGTAGCAAATGTAGTGCGAGAAGTAGCAGGCACAGCAACACATGGTTTGCTCCTAGCATTAGACTCGCATGGCGAATGACAGGTCAGATACAAGCTCAGTGTGATCCCAGGAAGGCAGGGCAGCCCTTTGACGTCACTATTTGCAGGCAGGCAGTGGGTTAAGGTGAAGGGAGCAGTAGGAAAGCTATGTGTAAGGAGGTACAGAAGGAGCAGGCAGGCAGGACGAACAGCACACGAGACGGGCGCAAACAGGGTTGGCAGGAGGAGTACAGCATGTGATGAGCAACCTGGTGGGTGTAGGTGGTAGGAGGAAGGTGGTAGGCTAGTGATGAGCACCCTGGTGGGTGTAGGAGGTAGGTGGTAGGCTAGTGATGAGCAACCTGGTGGGTGTAGGAGGTAGGTGGTAGGCTAGTGATGAGCAACCTGGTGGGTGGTAGGCTGGTAGGGGAGTACCTTTAGGCAGTTATTGAGGTTGGCGCTCTTCCCGTTCACCTCCCCGTGCTTGCGCTTCCTGCCAGTGACGTAGCTGCAGCAGCAGCAGCAGCAGCAGCAGGAGGAAGGGAAAGCAGCTGGAGCAGCGGGAGCAGGAGCGCAGTTGCCATTGGTGTCAGTCAGTCTTGGTTAATGTTGTGCAAGAGCAACCAAGTCATTCACAGTGAATAGCAAGGTCAATGTGAGGATGAAGCACCAATGCGGCCAAAGGTTGTCAGAACAGAAACAGAGGAAGAAAAATGAGGAGTGCAGCTACATGGTGATCATTACCAACACCTCTGAAACAACCCTGTGCATGCATGGAGTAGAAGCACAGCGTCATACAGTTGGAAGGGGATTGAGCTGAGCAGGGCTGGGCAGGGGCGAGGCCAGGGCAAGCAGGGCTGGGCAGGGGCAGGTACAGACCAAGCAGCCTTGACTGAGCAGGGCTGGGCAGGGGCAGGGTCAAACCAAGTAGGGCTGAGCAGTGGCAGTGGCTTACTCACATTACGTCAGGTCCCATACGAGCCACCAGTGCTTGCTTTTCAGGGTCCTTGCCGTCATCACACAGGTATCTGCAACATATCAGGCGCATATGACCACTCAGCACCACCCGGCTGGGCAGGAGGCTGGGCAAGAGCCATGCCCTACTAACTCCACCACCACCACCACCAGCAACATCATCTTCTTCTCAGAGTCACGTCATCACTCAGGTATCTGCACAATGCACATATGGCCATTCAGTACCACCCAGCTGGGCAGGAGCCATGCTCTACCAACTCCGCCACCAGCAGCAGCAACATCAGAAGCAGCAGCGACATCAAAGCAGCAGCAACAGCAAGAGCAGCGGCAGCATTGTAAATGTTGACCTCCTCTGGTGCCAGCACAAGCAGCTCCAGGAGCAGGCGCAGCAGTGAACAGCAGCCTTATGAAAACCAAGGCTTGGGAGTCTGCCCTGCCCATACCCAGTGTCCTCCTGCCAGCATGCAGCACGCATGCTTGCATGCCATGCAGCACGCCATGCAGGGAGCTGCCCTCACATTGTGCGCCTGGTGTATGCAGGCAGCAAGGCCGAGCGTGCTGCATCCAGGGTGGCTTGGATGACATGCAGCGGCTCCTTGTAGCATGGTACCAGCACCCTCACGTGGAACCTGAAGACCAGGGTGGAACAATGTCGGGCAAGGCCAGCAGCAGCGGCCAGGTCAGGCCAGCAGCAGCGGCCAGGCCAGGTCAGCAGCAGCGGCCAGGTTACGCAGGTTAGCAGTGGTTAGGTTGGGTGGTTGGCAGGCTGGGTGTGATTGGGTCCGTCCAGCAGCTACATCAGGCAAGCTAGAAGTCAGCTGCCGTCAACCCTGGCCAGCTGGCTAGGCCAATGCCAGGTTGGCTTGGGCATTGCACAGACTTTGTGCAGGAGGCAGGCAAGCTGTGTGCGAGCTGCAGGGGAGGTTACTTGGCCCATCCCACTCACCACAACACCTCCTCCTCTACCAGCCTTTGTGTCATGCCCAGGCCAAAGCCCAACCCTAGGTTGCGTTGCACCATGGGCGAGTCCAGCACCAGGTTTGGGTCGCTGAGGTAACTGGTGTTGTTGATGCAGCTCATGGGCTGGCCAGGCTGCAGGGGCGCACATGTGGAGTAGACGCGGTAGGGTGCAGGGCTGGCACTGATGGCCATGGTGGTGGCGAGGTTGGCGTGGCTGGGAGC
This sequence comes from Haematococcus lacustris, assembly GCA_030144725.1. Classification (NCBI taxonomy): domain Eukaryota; kingdom Viridiplantae; phylum Chlorophyta; class Chlorophyceae; order Chlamydomonadales; family Haematococcaceae; genus Haematococcus; species Haematococcus lacustris. Next base: position 2,888,549 of record JASKMD010000005.1, read on the forward strand.
AGCTGACTTGGCGGGTGGGGTCATCTGCTGCGCATCAGGGCTGCCAGCTTCAGGGAGCCCTGTGGCGTCGTGGTTGGGGTATATGCCACGAACAAGGAGGATGGCGTAGGGGAGGAAGGAGGTGATGCCCAGCAGCTCCACGCCCATGATGAGGTAGCCGTACAGGGAGGGACGTTGGGTGATGCGCACGAAGAAGTAAAAGGCGGCAGAGCCCAGAAACCAGAGCAGCAGCATGGAGGGCCAGCTGCATAGGTGGGTGGGTAGGTGGGGAAAAGGGGAAGGAGGGTGAGGTGGCAAGATGGGTGGGCAGGCAGGCAGGCAGGCAGGCAGGCAGGCAGGCAGGCAGGCAGGCAGGCAGGCAGGCAGGCAGGCAGGCAGGCAGCAGGCAGGCAGGCAGGCAGGCAGGCAGGCAGGCAGGCAGGCAGGCAGGCAGGCAGGCAGGCAGGCAGGCAGGCAGGCAGGGAGGCAGGGCATACAATGCATGCACAGGACATTGTATGCTCTTGCAGGGCAGATGCTAGTTCACATTCCCACAGGGGCGCAGCCCAGCAGTCACACGGCGCAGCTTGTCAACACAGCTCTTGTGCAGGCGCCACACCCCAGACGTAGGTCAGGCCTGCACAGGTTGGGTGCGCATGCAGCTGTGCAGGATGGTCACCTAGACAGCTCCTCTCACATGTTCCAGCGATGCACAGTGGGCTTGATCCGGGTCTTTTTCACCAGGGGTGCCTCCTCGCCCTCGCTCCCCTCCTCCTCCTCCTCCTCCTCCTCCTCCCTCACGCGGGCCACCGTGGGCCCCACTGACGCGCGGCGCATGGTGATCAAGTGGTTGGGCTGGGGGTTGGACACCCTGTTGGTCAGCAGGGCTGTGCTGTGGTCGGGCCGGTGGGCTGCCTCGCACAGTGCATAGTGGGCTGGGGCCCCTGCGGGGAAGGGTAGGCTGGGGAGGCGATTGCCGTGCGCCCCTGTACAAGCAGGACGTGTGGTGGTGAAAGAAGAGCGCCCGGCTGCTGCAGCTAGATCACGTGATGTCTCATCTGCCAGCTCGTGCTGATAACCTTGCTGCTGCTGTCACTGCTAAACTCTGGGTAAGGATTGAATGGAATGCGTTGGTGCTGCGTTGCCAGCACCAGGCTGGAGCGGCGGTCTATGTGGTTGAAGTAGTTTACCTGCTTGCTCATGTGCAACAGATGTACAATCACTCACTTGCTCATAGTGATACCTAATCATGAGCCTGAGCATTGCCCAAAGCCAACATCATGCTCACATCTGTATGTTGGTGATGGTAATGATGGTGGCGATGAGGGGACTGGTCATGATGATACTGACGTTGACAAACTACCAGCTCATTGACATCTGGGGTGACACGCTAGTATGGCCAGAACCACCCTTCCAGCCATCTTAAGCAGGGTCTGTGCACAGCAGGGTCTGTGCACAGCTGGGCAGGGTTCAGCAGGGTCTGTGCACAGCCATCTCAAGCAGGGTCTGTGCAACTTACCGGCCAGCATGGGGTTGTCATACTCTGCAGTTGACTGCTCTGCCCAAGGTGGTGGTGGGCCGCTGATGGACTGGGTGGGGGTCATGTCATGAGGGGAGCCAGTCAGGGTCAGGGCCTGTGCCCGCGGCTGCTCAGGGCTGTCCTGGCTGAGCTCCTGCTGGGCAGGCTGGAGAGCAGGGCTGGCCGCTGGGAGCTGGCTGGCAAGGGGCTGCCAGTGTTGCAGGGAGCAGGCTAGCGTGGGTAGGGCGGGCACCAGGCTGTTCACTGGCGCCGCCACATGGCCCACTGCTGCTGCACCCCCTCCAAAAGAAGCCTGCCTGAGCCTGCTGCCGCCATGCACAGCGTTGGAAGCGGTGGGCTGGTTGCCAGCAGCCAGCTGGGGCTTCACAGGAGGGGAGGGGGCGGCGCCAGGCAGGACTGACCGGGAGGTGATGCTGTCAGGGCGGGTCAGCCTGACTGAATAGGCTGTCTGCAACTGCTGCCCCCCATCAGAGGGCAAGGAGGCCTCAGTGAGCAGGGGCCGAGGTGAGGCAGGGCTGTGGGACGGGGGGGAGGGGAGGCGGGAGGTAGAGGGGCGGCGGTTGAGGGGGGTGGCCTCTGCGCCAAACTCTGGGGTGCTGACCGCGTGGCCAGCAGTGGGTGGGGTGGCAGCAGCGCTGGGGATGGACTGCTGGGGTGGGGTGGGCGCCTGTGAGAGCCCTTTGGCGGCCAAGGCGTAAGCTGTGTAAGGTATGATGCGGCTGCGGGCAGCGTGTGTGGATGTGGGGCGGTGGGAAAGAGGAGCTGTTACTCTGGTGGCAGCGAGTGAGGTGACTGAGCTGTTTGTAGATGCCTTTTGAGAAAAGGAGGTGCGGAGAGAGGGCAGCTTCTGCTTGGGACTGTGCTCAGGGTCCTGGCTAGGTGCTGATGTGGTGGTGGTGGCAGCCTGGTCTGCTGAGGGCATGGAGGATGGGGGAGTACGCCGTGAGGAGTTCAGGGAGCTTTTTAACCTGTCGGCTGTCAGTGTAGGGGACCCCAGCTGCAGACGCCGCACCGTGGTTCCAAACACGCGTCCTGTAAGCATGCAGCAAAGATGTGAAGAGGCATCCTGAACACACTGCCTGCCAACGGACAAGCATGTCCTATGCGATGGCAGCAGCATTTGCTAAACCACGATACTGAAGCTCCCACCTCTGTCTTGTGAGAAAGAGGCTGCAGCCTGCTCTACTTTCTCTGGTGACATCAGGTAAGCGTCCAGAGCAGCATCCACTGTGGTGTAAGTGACCATTGGCTGTATTGCTGTGCGCGCGAATGACTGGCTCAAGCTCTCAAGCCAGTCTAACGTCCGTCTGTGTATTTGATAGTGCGACAACATGGTGGGGTGGCAGAGTGCGGTGAGTTGATCTCACGACACACCTGACTGGCCGGCCGCTAGACAGCTGTGGAGGATGGTTAGTGGATTGCGACGTAATGATCGCGACCTACACGAAAATGGGCCAAAGCCGTCACGCCAATGATCACTCAGCGTCTCGCCTCTAATTGCAGCTTCAGCAAAAACAAGCTTCAACAACCAACAGCTACGAAGTTTTACCTCCTCACACTATCATTTTTGTAGCGCACACCAAGGTCGCTCATGAAGTCCTTGTATGCAAAGTGTTGCTGCATCGAGCGGCGGTGGATGAACTTAGAACAACCGGCATGCGTGTTCTGCTCTCTTTGAATTTGAGAGCTTTTTTGTGTCCACTCTACTGGCAACTTGGGCTGAGTGGCTGCAAAACCGCCCAAGGCCCAGCAGCAGCAACAGCAGCAGCAGCAGCAGCAGCCTATGGTACGGTAGTGTGTGGTATGGGCCCCTCATTGAACTGCAATTGGCTTGCATCAGTGCTTGTGTGTCATACCCATTCTAGGCTGTAGCCCTGTCACAAGAGTCAGGCAATGCAACAGGTTGAGGGCGCCCAAGCAATGCGTGTGGGAAGTATACTCCATCCACATGCTAAGCACCACCCATACCATGGGCCATAGTGAGTGGCTCTTATCATTCTGCCTTTGCATTGGTGTGCTGCTGAGGGAGGTGCTGTCTTTATCTGTGCCTCAGGACAAGATTGCACTTGGTTCTTCTTCTTTCTCGACCAGTGCCCTCGGGAGTCACCCTCAGCTACCATACCTACCACACCTGGTACTGAGTCAAGGGCGCAGCAGCTGAAGCTCATGCCTCGAGCTGCTGCTGGTTTCCTGCGGCCCAGCTGCTTAGTACAGCTGAAACAGCCGCTGTATGTGTGATGACAATGGAAATTCAGTAGAATTGCAGCGGAATTACGGGGTAGCGGCTATAGTCGGTTACTGTCGTCTGACTCTTCGCCGTCTGTCTTCATTTGAATTTCAAAGTGCTACAGCCGTCAACAGCGAACGGCGCACATCTTCAGTACTAATTGGCGCGCACAGCAACGAAGACACTAGCATTTGTCGGTACCATAACCGCCAGTGGTACTCCCAGCCCGCTACCCCGCCGACCCTTTGATCAACATCTGTCAGCAGCTCCACTGACCCATGGCGAAGCTATCGGCCTTGAGCCTCTTATGTATGTCGCTCGTTTCTGCGCGAGCGTGAGTCCAGGGTCTCCAGGGCCGGAGCAGCATTTCTTGGTGGTCGCAGTGGCGATGTGCTTCTAATGACAGGATACCTATGCTGCCACAGTGCGTTCCCCTGGTGCGTCTGCAATGACTACGCGCCCGCCAGCTCTCCTTGGGTTGTCAGGCTTGAAGGAACTAGCAACACGACCGCGGCCCTCTCCGCCACTTTCGTGATCGAGTCTGCTGCCCCTTTGAGCGTCGCTCCAAGTCAATGCCGTAGCATCTTGACGCAAAGGATTGAGAAGATCGAGCTGCAGTCCAGTGAGTTATACCAGGCCCTTTCCCCTCCTGAACACTTGGGTGTAAATTTATAGCCCAGAGCAGGTGCCTGACCCGAAGGCCGCGAGGCCTAAACAACGTTCTGCCTTTGCAAAGTGTCACCTGCTGCGCCACCAGGGCAACATGCCACCCATGTTGCAATGCTTGCAGGCTACTCATGCCTGGGTGTTGTATATGTCTACATCAACGGCATGGCATCCCCAGCCTCTGGTGCATCTGTGCCTGCCAACTCGCGGAGTGTGGCCAACATCAAAGTGAAGTTCAATCCCACCCTGGCTCCCCCTGGCTCCGGCACTACCTTCACAATTGTTGGCATTGGCGCCTGCAACAGCTGGGAGTCCCTCTTCGCCACCCCCGGTCCTGCCTTTCGCTACTCCGTGTTTAACTGGGGCTCAGGGACTCGGTGCTGCCCCACCCTCGCATCCTCCTCCCTTGCGCCTGCCCTGCCAGCTTCTTCCCCCTCCCCCCCCGCCCCTCCCCCTCCTTCACCGTCACCATTTCCTCCCCCCCCTCCTCCCCCCCCTCCCCCTCCCCCTCCACCGTCACCATCACCATCACCACCTCCCAGTCCTCAGGTTCCTGTGACCCAAGCTGCACCATCTCCCTCACAGCCCGGCCCTTGGACCTTCCCCTGGTGCCAGTGCAACAGGGATACCTTCGACACCCCCGTTACCTGGCAGCTCACCAACACCACCACCGACCCCACTGGGACAGCTGTCGTAACGGGGGTGTTCAGCAGCACCGGCTGCGACGTGGCATCACCATGCTGTAACATGGCGGCCAACAAGATCGAGTTCCACGTTGGTAAGTGGGTGGGGGCAGCAGCTAGTTGCCTAAACTGGCTCAAGATCACCACTATGCTCCACCCTGTGCCTGGTGCACCTTTGAGAGTTGGGTGCCTCCAGCGGGATGATGGACCACCGATTGCTGTTCACAGCCTGACGCCAGAGGCATGTCCAGCACCTTACCCAAGCACCTTACCCAGCAGTCTCCTGCACCTGGCCTTGTGGTGTGGGCCAAAGACTTTACATGACTTCCCATCGTTGCTCATGTGCATTGTACTCGCTGTTTGTTTCGACGCTACACTTTTCCTGGCTCCTGTTGGTGCCATCGCCCCGCACTACACACCAGACTGGCGGCGCAGCGGCGTATGTCTCATCAGCGTTGTCCCCGTCGCCCTCGTCCTGCCTCACCCACGCAGCTGCCTCAATGCCTCACGTCGCAGGTGACGCATGTCGCTCCAGCGTCGAGAGCATCACCGTTGGCGGCCGGCGGTGGAGCCCTAGCTTTCAATCCTTCGGCACTGGCCGCCTCGTGTTCAAAATCACAGGAATGGGCCTCAATTGGTACGAGGTTGAGGGCGTGACGGTGACCTTCCGACTGCGCCGCACGGCAGCCTGCCCCACCCTCAACTCCTTTCTGGCCCAGCCGCTGGTGGCCATCTCGGATCATAGTCTCAAGTGCTGCCCGGTGTTCACACTCAATGTGTGACGGAATACCTGATCCGATATCATTGTCAGCGTCATCGTTCCCAGCAGCATCGTGATGAGCCCCGTCACAGGCAGCACCGTGTAGTGTTGAGCGCACTGTGCCTGCCAGGGGCGGTGCCTAGAGGATGGGAGGACAGGACAGGACCCAGAGGGCAGGAGCCCACAAGGCAGGGTGCAGGAGAAGGCAGCAGGATGCTGCTTCGCTGGGTAAGGCTCGCATGGAAGTGCTGGTCTGGATTGACCCATGCCAGCACCGTCAGCATGCTTGCTCAATAGGGCTGCGGGATGGGAAGGTTGCAGGATGAAGGCAGGGCCCATGAGGTTCAAGAACAAGAAGGCGTGGTTGGCTAGGCTGCTCAAGCACGCTGCATCATTCACTGACCATGCCAGGGGCAGCGGTGCCCTACATGCCACTTTCCCAACGCCCGAAGTGCCAGAGACATGATGTTAAGGCTGGCAAAACCCTAGAATGCATTGCTTTGTGCATTTTGTTGAACACTTACGCCCTTATACTCGGTTGCCATGATCTTCGTGAGGTCCGAACAGTATCTGTCCATCACCCCAGTAGATGTAACAAACCATGTCACCAGGGTTGACGGAAAGGCAGGCGGATTGAACTGCAGCCGGTTGTTCTTTGGGCAATGCACTTCAAGACATTCGCGCATGAACAGTAATTCGGCAGTGCATGTGGCGCCGGCCCCTTTCCTCAAGTCCCCTTTGCTCATGTTCGGTGCTAGGCATACACATTCCTAGTCATGCAGTAGTAAAACTAGACGTCTCCATGCAGCTGCAGAGGAGGAGGTCTCAAGTGAGATCAAGCCAGCCTCTCAAATTTGAGGCTGTATGAACGGCTGTATGAGCGAGAGCGTATGAACTGTCTGTTGTTTCTGTCGCTCACGCCTCCATAGCCTAGATGGCTAGGACTGTATGCTCTAAATATGGGGCTGGGTAGAAGCAGCTGTGCTATAGGCAGCTGTGCAATGCAGGAGCAGCTGTGGTGCTGGGCTTGGCTTACACCGCTTAAACCGTCAGCCGTTAGGCTGCTTGGCCGCCCTCCTCCTCTCGGGGTTTGGGACTTTCTGCAACGCATTTCAAAGCAAGGTGCACAAACAAAGGTGCACATGGGCTCACTATGAAGTCATGCAAGTTCTCATTATTGTTCAGGAAAGTCATGGCAAACTCAGGCTGCTCCCTGATGGAACTCATGGCGGTGCACTCAAAGATGAAATGCATGGCGTCATCCATTACCCCTCTGTGCATCATGTGCATGCGCAATCAATGAAAGTAACCCCCTCAAACCAAGCCTTCTCCACCCCCACACCGCTGTTGCCTAACCTGAACCTAGTCAAGCTAGTGCGAACTTCTGTAGAGAGCTGTCTGTTCAGCAGATGTGGTGCCATGTGACTGATGCCAATGCCGCTTGAACCATGCGGCCTACGAGCGATGATGTAGAGTTGGCATGACCTGCATGCACTAATTGTAAGCTGATGACAGCTCAACAAAGTGGGCTCACATTACTGTGCCTCAGCAGGCTGCTGCTGCTGCTGCTGGGCCTTGGGAGGCTTGTCTCGCAGCCGCTTGTAGCCCAGGCCAGGGTATTCCTTGCCCTTGGCTGGCAGAGCTGCCTGGTCTGGCCAGTAGCACAGCTCCAGCGGCCGCCACCTGCTCTCCCCAATGCTGCATGTTGAGCGCTGCATTGCAATCCCGGTCCAGCCACCTGCCTGGCTGTGGTGCTGGCTTGGCAGCCTTGCCCTTGCCTTTGCCCTTAGTGGGCTCAGCTGCCGGCTCAGCCTTGGTGCGCTTGCTGCGCTTGGCTGGCTGGGGAGTGCTGGGCCCTGGCTCTGAGGCTGCTGTCGGTGTGGCTTCCTGGCTGCTGCGTGGGGCCTGTGGGGGCTTGCGGGGGGGCACTATTGGGCACCACATCAGGCCCCGCACTGGCTGGTCACGCAGCTGGCTCCAGGCTGGCCGCACCAGGCGTTGTTCCACCTGCCCTGCTGGTGGCTTCCAGCCTGCGGGTCTTGTAGGCTGCTCTAGGTTCAGCTCCACCTCACAGGGCTGCTTGCCATTCACTGCTGAGCTGACCCGGGTGGTGCGGTGCTCATCCACGAGCACCACCCTGCCCCGCCGCTGGCCTGCCCCCCTGGGCCTGCACACCACCTTGCGGCAGGCACTCAACACCGCATCAGCACCCCACCCTCCCGCAGTGCCAATGCTAGCTGCTCCAAAGAACACCACAAGCTGCTTGGCATGCCCATGGCGCTCCATGGACAACTCCGCCATGTCCTCCTCCAACTGCACCCATGCACACAAGGCACACACATGGTGGCTGACATGGTGGCACCAGATTAGGCATGGCACAATCAAGTACTCTTTCATTTCATGCCCAACCCACCACCTCCCAGTGCCTTACCCTCCCTCCCTCCCAGCCCCCCCTCACCTTTGTGAAGAACTGCTCCAGCGCCCGGTCCTGGGCTCCGTACAGCCGCAGCCGCTGCCGTGCCCACTTGGGGTCCAGGTACACCTCCCACACCGCATCCCAGGTGGCCAGGGTGACGGTGATGTGCTTCAGGTTGGCCTCCAGGGAAGTGCCAGCTGAGCTGGCTGCTGCCAGGTGCTGGAGGTGGGGCTTGATCGGTGCGAGCCACCGCTCAGTGTCACGGCGGGCATTGTTCAGGCCGCTGCCATGCTTGACCTGGCCCTTGGTCAGCTTCCATCAGCGCAGCTGGTCTGCCATCAGCTGGCCTGACTGCGGATCCCACACCCCCGAGGCTGCGCTGACTGCCTGGGTGACTCCGGGGTCGATGCCCACCCCAATCTGGGTGTCTGGGTCAAACACAAACTCACGCATCTCAGCTATGCCCCTGCCTATGTGGGGGAGTCCCAGTGCATGGGCCGCTGCTGCTGCTGCACATGGGCGGCTGCTGGTGCTGCTGCTGCTGGCAGCTGGGGGTGGGGCTGGAGGTGGGGGAAGGGGGCGCGTGTAGTGCACGCACACGCTGACACCATCTGTGTCCACCAACCTCTCGAAAGCAAACTACTTGTTGCGAAGCTTTTTGGTGTTGAACCACCTGGCCCAATGATGGCTCAGTGCTGGCTCTGAGGTGAATGTTGCCCGGGTTTCCTTGGTTAGGCCCAGCTGCTTGCACACCCCATGCAGGACCCTGCTGTCCACCTTGATGAAATGCAGGCCCACCCTGGCCATGGGGGTGAGGGTGAAGGGGGGTGGACAGGTCAGGGTCCGGGGACCAACCCCACGCCTCTTGCCGCGCTTTGCCTGCCCTGGCACAGGGGGGGGGTGGGGCTGCTGCCACCGCTCTAGCCACCGGCACACATGCACTGCATGGCGCATGCGGCAGGGCAGGGGCAGGGTGTCCTGCAGGGAGCCTTGCTTCTTCATGCCCAGTAGGCGGCGGTGCGTGTTGGCCTCCTCTATCATGTCCGCCACATGGCCCTTGTCCAGGGTGGCGGCCTTCAGCTCCGGGCTCTTGGCATTAATGCCATACCCGCACGCCATCCTGATGAACAGCTGCGCCTCCTCCCCGCTCCAGTTCAACCGGGCCCTGGCTGCCTTGGCGTACAGCTTGACAATGCGCTCTGCAGGTTAGGTACAGGTCAGGTCGGGTCAGGTCAGGTCAGGTCAGGTCAGGTCAGGTCAGGTCAGGTCAGGTCAGGTCAGGTCAGGTCAGGTCAGGTCAGGTCAGGTCAGGTCAGGTCAGGTCAGGTCAGGTCAGGTCAGGTCAGGTCAGGTCAGGTCAGGTCAGGTCAGGTCAGGTCAGGTCAGGTCAGGTCAGGTCAGGTCAGGTCAGGTCAGGTCAGGTCAGGTCAGGTCAGGTCAGGTCAGGTCAGGTCAGGTCAGGTCAGGTCAGGTCAGGTCAGGTCAGGTCAGGTCAGGTCAGGTCAGGTCAGGTCAGGTCAGGTCAGGTCAGGTCAGGTCAGGTCAGGTCAGGTCAGGTCAGGTCAGGTCAGGTCAGGTCAGGTCAGGTCAGGTCAGGTCAGGTCAGGTCAGGTCAGGTCAGGTCAGGTCAGGTCAGGTCAGGTCAGGTCAGGTCAGGTCAGGTCAGGTCAGGTCAGGTCAGGTCAGGTCAGGTCAGGTCAGGTCAGGTCAGGTCAGGTCAGGTCAGGTCAGGTCAGGTCAGGTCAGGTCAGGTCAGGTCAGGTCAGGTCAGGTCAGGTCAGGTCAGGTCAGGTCAGGTCAGGTCAGGTCAGGTCAGGTCAGGTCAGGTCAGGTCAGGTCAGGTCAGGTCAGGTCAGGTCAGGTCAGGTCAGGTCAGGTCAGGTCAGGTCAGGTCAGGTCAGGCCAGGTCAGGTCAGGCCAGGCCAGGCCAGGCCAGGCCAGGCCAGGCCAGGCCAGGCCAGGCCAGGCCAGGCCAGGCCAGGCCAGGCCAGGCCAGGCCAGGCCAGGCCAGGCCAGGCCAGGCCAGGCCAGGCCAGGCCAGGCCAGGCCAGGCCAGGCCAGGCCAGGCCAGGCCAGGCCAGGCCAGGCCAGGCCAGGCCAGGCCAGGCCAGGCCAGGCCAGGCCAGGCCAGGCCAGGCCAGGCCAGGCCAGGCCAGGCCAGGCCAGGCCAGGCCAGGCCAGGCCAGGCCAGGTCAGGTCAGGTCAGGTCAGGTCAGGTCAGGTCAGGTCAGGTCAGGTCAGGTCAGGTCAGGTCAGGTCAGGTCAGGTCAGGTCAGGTCAGGTCAGGTCAGGTCAGGTCAGGTCAGGTCAGGTCAGGTCAGGTCAGGTCAGGTCAGGTCAGGTCAGGTCAGGTCAGGTCAGGTCAGGTCAGGTCAGGTCAGGTCAGGTCAGGTCAGGTCAGGTCAGGTCAGGTCAGGTCAGGTCAGGTCAGGTCAGGTCAGGTCAGGTCAGGTCAGGTCAGGTCAGGTCAGGTCAGGTCAGGTCAGGTCAGGTCAGGTCAGGTCAGGTCAGGTCAGGTCAGGTCAGGTCAGGTCAGGTCAGGTCAGGTCAGGTCAGGTCAGGTCAGGTCAGGTCAGGTCAGGTCAGGTCAGGTCAGGTCAGGTCAGGTCAGGTCAGGTCAGGTCAGGTCAGGTCAGGTCAGGTCAGGTCAGGTCAGGTCAGGTCAGGTCAGGTCAGGTCAGGTCAGGTCAGGTCAGGTCAGGTCAGGTCAGGTCAGGTCAGGTCAGGTCAGGTCAGGTCAGGTCAGGTCAGGTCAGGTCAGGTCAGGTCAGGTCAGGTCAGGTCAGGTCAGGTCAGGTCAGGTCAGGTCAGGTCAGGTCAGGTCAGGTCAGGTCAGGTCAGGTCAGGTCAGGTCAGGTCAGGTCAGGTCAGGTCAGGTCAGGTCAGGTCAGGTCAGGTCAGGTCAGGTCAGGTCAGGTCAGGTCAGGTCAGGTCAGGTCAGGTCAGGTCAGGTCAGGTCAGGTCAGGTCAGGTCAGGTCAGGTCAGGTCAGGTCAGGTCAGGTCAGGTCAGGTCAGGTCAGGTCAGGTCAGGTCAGGTCAGGTCAGGTCAGGTCAGGTCAGGTCAGGTCAGGTCAGGTCAGGTCAGGTCAGGTCAGGTCAGGTCAGGTCAGGTCAGGTCAGGTCAGGTCAGGTCAGGTCAGGTCAGGTCAGGTCAGGTCAGGTCAGGTCAGGTCAGGTCAGGTCAGGTCAGGTCAGGTCAGGTCAGGTCAGGTCAGGTCAGGTCAGGTCAGGTCAGGTCAGGTCAGGTCAGGTCAGGTCAGGTCAGGTCAGGTCAGGTCAGGTCAGGTCAGGTCAGGTCAGGCCAGGCCAGGCCAGGCCAGGCCAGGTCAGGCCAGGCCAGGCCAGGCCAGGCCAGGCCAGGCCAGGCCAGGCCAGGCCAGGCCAGGCCAGGCCAGGCCAGGCCAGGCCAGGCCAGGCCAGGCCAGGCCAGGTCAGGTCAGGCCAGGCCAGGCCAGGCCAGGCCAGGCCAGGCCAGGCCAGGCCAGGCCAGGTCAGGTCAGGCCAGGTCAGGTCAGGCCAGGCCAGGTCAGGCCAGGTCAGGTCAGGTCAGGTCAGGTCAGGTCAGGTCAGGTCAGGTCAGGTCAGGTCAGGTCAGGTCAGGTCAGGTCAGGTCAGGTCAGGTCAGGTCAGGTCAGGTCAGGTCAGGTCAGGTCAGGTCAGGTCAGGTCAGGTCAGGTCAGGTCAGGTCAGGTCAGGTCAGGTCAGGTCAGGTCAGGTCAGGTCAGGTCAGGTCAGGTCAGGTCAGGTCAGGTCAGGTCAGGTCAGGTCAGGTCAGGTCAGGTCAGGTCAGGTCAGGTCAGGTCAGGTCAGGTCAGGTCAGGTCAGGTCAGGTCAGGTCAGGTCAGGTCAGGTCAGGTCAGGTCAGGTCAGGTCAGGTCAGGTCAGGTCAGGTCAGGTCAGGTCAGGTCAGGTCAGGTCAGGTCAGGTCAGGTCAGGTCAGGTCAGGTCAGGTCAGGTCAGGTCAGGTCAGGTCAGGTCAGGTCAGGTCAGGTCAGGTCAGGTCAGGTCAGGTCAGGTCAGGTCAGGTCAGGTCAGGTCAGGTCAGGTCAGGTCAGGTCAGGTCAGGTCAGGTCAGGTCAGGTCAGGTCAGGTCAGGTCAGGTCAGGTCAGGTCAGGTCAGGTCAGGTCAGGTCAGGTCAGGTCAGGTCAGGTCAGGTCAGGTCAGGTCAGGTCAGGTCAGGTCAGGTCAGGTCAGGTCAGGTCAGGTCAGGTCAGGTCAGGTCAGGTCAGGTCAGGTCAGGTCAGGTCAGGTCAGGTCAGGTCAGGTCAGGTCAGGTCAGGTCAGGTCAGGCCAGGTCAGGTCAGGTCAGGTCAGGTCAGGTCAGGTCCAGGCCAGGCCAGGCCAGGCCAGGCCAGGCCAGGCCAGGCCAGGCCAGGCCAGGCCAGGCCAGGCCAGGCCAGGCCAGGCCAGGCCAGGCCAGGCCAGGCCAGGCCAGGCCAGGCCAGGCCAGGCCAGGCCAGGCCAGGCCAGGCCAGGCCAGGTCAGGTCAGGTCAGGCCAGGTCAGGCCAGGTCAGGCCAGGTCAGGTCAGGTCAGGTCAGGTCAGGTCAGGTCAGGTCAGGTCAGGTCAGGTCAGGTCAGGTCAGGTCAGGTCAGGTCAGGTCAGGTCAGGTCAGGTCAGGTCAGGTCAGGTCAGGTCAGGTCAGGTCAGGTCAGGTCAGGTCAGGTCAGGTCAGGTCAGGTCAGGTCAGGTCAGGTCAGGTCAGGTCAGGTCAGGTCAGGTCAGGTCAGGTCAGGTCAGGTCAGGTCAGGTCAGGTCAGGTCAGGTCAGGTCAGGTCAGGTCAGGTCAGGTCAGGTCAGGTCAGGTCAGGTCAGGTCAGGTCAGGTCAGGTCAGGTCAGGTCAGGTCAGGTCAGGTCAGGTCAGGTCAGGTCAGGTCAGGTCAGGTCAGGTCAGGTCAGGTCAGGTCAGGTCAGGTCAGGTCAGGTCAGGTCAGGTCAGGTCAGGTCAGGTCAGGTCAGGTCAGGTCAGGTCAGGTCAGGTCAGGTCAGGTCAGGTCAGGTCAGGTCAGGTCAGGTCAGGTCAGGTCAGGTCAGGTCAGGTCAGGTCAGGTCAGGTCAGGTCAGGTCAGGTCAGGTCAGGTCAGGTCAGGTCAGGTCAGGTCAGGTCAGGTCAGGTCAGGTCAGGTCAGGTCAGGTCAGGTCAGGTCAGGTCAGGTCAGGTCAGGTCAGGTCAGGTCAGGTCAGGTCAGGTCAGGTCAGGTCAGGTCAGGTCAGGTCAGGTCAGGTCAGGTCAGGTCAGGTCAGGTCAGGTCAGGTCAGGTCAGGTCAGGTCAGGTCAGGTCAGGTCAGGTCAGGTCAGGTCAGGTCAGGTCAGGTCAGGTCAGGTCAGGTCAGGTCAGGTCAGGTCAGGTCAGGTCAGGTCAGGTCAGGTCAGGTCAGGTCAGGTCAGGTCAGGTCAGGTCAGGTCAGGTCAGGTCAGGTCAGGTCAGGTCAGGTCAGGTCAGGTCAGGTCAGGTCAGGTCAGGTCAGGTCAGGTCAGGTCAGGTCAGGTCAGGTCAGGTCAGGTCAGGTCAGGTCAGGTCAGGTCAGGTCAGGTCAGGTCAGGTCAGGTCAGGTCAGGTCAGGTCAGGTCAGGTCAGGTCAGGTCAGGTCAGGTCAGGTCAGGTCAGGTCAGGTCAGGTCAGGTCAGGTCAGGTCAGGTCAGGTCAGGTCAGGTCAGGTCAGGTCAGGTCAGGTCAGGTCAGGTCAGGTCAGGTCAGGTCAGGTCAGGTCAGGTCAGGTCAGGTCAGGTCAGGTCAGGTCAGGTCAGGTCAGGTCAGGTCAGGTCAGGTCAGGTCAGGTCAGGTCAGGTCAGGTCAGGTCAGGTCAGGTCAGGTCAGGTCAGGTCAGGTCAGGTCAGGTCAGGTCAGGTCAGGTCAGGTCAGGTCAGGTCAGGTCAGGTCAGGTCAGGTCAGGTCAGGTCAGGTCAGGTCAGGTCAGGTCAGGTCAGGTCAGGTCAGGTCAGGTCAGGTCAGGTCAGGTCAGGTCAGGTCAGGTCAGGTCAGGTCAGGTCAGGTCAGGTCAGGTCAGGTCAGGTCAGGTCAGGTCAGGTCAGGTCAGGTCAGGTCAGGTCAGGTCAGGTCAGGTCAGGTCAGGTCAGGTCAGGTCAGGTCAGGTCAGGTCAGGTCAGGTCAGGTCAGGTCAGGTCAGGTCAGGTCAGGTCAGGTCAGGTCAGGTCAGGTCAGGTCAGGTCAGGTCAGGTCAGGTCAGGTCAGGTCAGGTCAGGTCAGGTCAGGTCAGGTCAGGTCAGGTCAGGTCAGGTCAGGTCAGGTCAGGTCAGGTCAGGTCAGGTCAGGTCAGGTCAGGTCAGGTCAGGTCAGGTCAGGTCAGGTCAGGTCAGGTCAGGTCAGGTCAGGTCAGGTCAGGTCAGGTCAGGTCAGGTCAGGTCAGGTCAGGTCAGGTCAGGTCAGGTCAGGTCAGGTCAGGTCAGGTCAGGTCAGGTCAGGTCAGGTCAGGTCAGGTCAGGTCAGGTCAGGTCAGGTCAGGTCAGGTCAGGTCAGGTCAGGTCAGGTCAGGTCAGGTCAGGTCAGGTCAGGTCAGGTCAGGTCAGGTCAGGTCAGGTCAGGTCAGGTCAGGTCAGGTCAGGTCAGGTCAGGTCAGGTCAGGTCAGGTCAGGTCAGGTCAGGTCAGGTCAGGTCAGGTCAGGTCAGGTCAGGTCAGGTCAGGTCAGGTCAGGTCAGGTCAGGTCAGGTCAGGTCAGGTCAGGTCAGGTCAGGTCAGGTCAGGTCAGGTCAGGTCAGGTCAGGTCAGGTACAGGTACAGGTCGGGTCAGGTCAGGTACAGGACAGGTCAGGTACAGGTCAGGTCAGGTCAGTCCAGGGTCTAGTCACCACCATCACTTGCCTGGGTTGGAGTAATGCTGCTGCATGGCCACCGCCAGCTGCATGGAGTGTGCGTCGATGGTGTTGGCGTCACCCGCCTGGTTGATGCTGCCCAGCTCATGCAGCTTGGCCAGCAGCGCCTGGTTGCTGGGGTCCTCAAAGGCTGGCATGAGCATGGGGTGGCGGTGCCAAACAAGGCGCCGCTGCAGCTGGTTGTAGCATGTCTTGAAGTCGGGGTTTGCGAAGAACTTTCAGAAGTTCTTGAGCTGCCCCAGCATGACAGGGTCCTCGCAGTCAAGGGGCAAGGGAGGGCCAGTGGGTGCTGCAGGTGCAAGGGCTGCCAGGCGGGCGCTGCAGCGCCTTGGGGGGGGCTGCCTGACTGGCTCAGGTTCTGACTCCGAGTCAGACTGTGGCTCTGGCTCAGAGTCACAATCTGACTCGGAGTCAGAGTCAGTGTCACACTCCATGCTGGTAGGCTGCGCAGGGGCAGACTGGGCAGGGGCACGTGGGGGTAGGGGGGGAAGGGGGGGAGCATCAGGGGGTTGGGGGGGCTGCACAGCTGGAGGCTGAGGTGCGCTGGGGAAGCCCGGGGTAGGGTAGCCCACTAGGCACGTTAGGAAGATTCTGAGCACCAGCAACGACGCGACCACGCGGAGCTGGGAGTGGATTTCAGCCCGCAGCCGGAGGTGCTCCCGCAGCTTGCGCCTCGTCTTCTTGCAGCCGCGCAACACAGCGCCCTCGGGGACCTTGATGATCTGCAGCCAAGCAAAGTTGCCATTTTGACAGGCCAAGACAAAGGCGGGGTCAACACAAATAGTGCGGGGACACATAAGGCGGGGGCGCCACCTGACGTCTGCGCGTGGTCCAGCCATCCCGACGCTCCTGTCGTTGCTTGCTTTGACGGGAACGAGAAGCTGCGAACAGGAGCGACGGGTTATCTCACAGCGCGTAGTGCACGTAGCTCACAGTCGGCTGGGGACACGAACCTTTCTGTTTCTTGTCGCTACCCTTCCGCTTCTTCTTAGCCATCACGCGATGCGCAGTGCGACGGGCGGTGGCCTTTTCAAGCGAATTTGCGTTTCACGGGAGATTCATGGAGGGATGTCAGCATGGACCACCCTTGACGGCCAGGCCTGATCAGGCAGCCTATCTCCTCACAGGCAGCCTCTCAGGCAGCCTATACGAGCCTATACGTCTCAGGCAGCTTAGGGTCTCCCTCAAACCCAGCCCAACGCCTTTCCCACCTCTCGAGCCACTTGACTTCCATAGCCTTGGTGCCTAGGACTTCCATAGCCTTGGTGGCTTAAGGTGAACTTACCCCCCATCAGCTCTCTGGCGGCCAGCTGGAATTGAGCACTCCAGCTGGCCTGACAGCTCCTGCCTAACTCCACATCTGCCTTGATCACCCTCATTAGCAGGTCGCTGTGGGATAGTTTGACAGTGTTCCAGAACTTGCAGGCAGCCCTGAGCCAGTAAAGCTGGAGGGGCAGCTGCCCCAACTCATGCAGTACCATCAGGCCTGACACTGAGCTACGTACCCAGGCAGCAAACCTAAAAAAGCTTAGCATGCGTGTTTGCACTGGGTTGGAGAGCTGCACACCGTGCTCAAGGAAGGCAGTGCCTGGCTGCCATACAGCCCCAAGGGGAGCACGAACGCTCTAATGAGGTGACACAGGGCATAAGGATCCTGCAGGACCCCATACTCTCTGGCACGCTTGCATGCCTGGCGCATGGCGAGGAACATGCCAGCCCTCGTATGAGTGGCAGCAAAGGCAGGGGTGGCGGGTTCTGTAGACTGGAAGCTAAAAATGGGCTTAAAATGAAGGCATGCAACCTTTGACTGTTGTCCTGGGTTGTCCTCTGTGGTTAGTTGTCCTCCGGGTGCTAATGCCTGCGTTGCCAAAGAACACCACCAGCTGCTTGCGGGTCCCCCACTGCTGCTGGCTGCCTCCTCCTCCAGCTGCATGGCACACAAGGCACACAAGGCGCATGACATCCTGGGAAGGAGTGCGCATGACATCCTGGGAAGGACCTGGCCTGCCTGCACCTAGCTGCCCACCTGGCCTGCCTGCTCACCTGGAACCTGGAATGTGGAACTCATGTGGAAACTAAGTGATATGTGTAATGGATCTCACTTCCGCCTCATTCCGGTTGCCGTCACTCCGGTTGGATGGCGACCTGATGCACCACCCATCACGGCTACTGCGCTCCGATGGTGTTGCTCAGTCCTTGTGATGTCCCCGAAAAGGAACTGCAAGCGCCCCGTCTCCCCAGCACCCTCCGCAGCCGGTAAGCCGCAGAGCTTGAGGAAAGGCCCCGAAGCTAACTGACGACGCGGCGCAGTGTGCCCCACGCGACATTGCGACCTCGGGCATCAAGTCCTGCCGTGCGTGTGCTGTGCTTTCCCGTGTCTGCAGGCGCCAGTGGCAGTGGGCAGCAAGTCCAGGGACAGGGGCAGGGGCAGGCTGCCAAGGTAGTGATTGCAGAGAGGCGCCAGGTCATCAAGGCCGGCCTGCGTGGCCTTGTGAAGGCAGCCCTGCCTGATCTCAGCCCCGCACAAGTCGACGCCATTGTGGCTGAGATTAACAAGCGCATGACCATGGGCAGCAAGCAATGCTGCCTAACAGCAGTCCTGTGCCTGTCAGTGTTGCTTGCCTCTTTCCTAGGCCAGCCCAGTCCAGCCCAGCCCACCCAAGACTTCCCAGCAGCAGGTCCAGCCCCAGGCCCCCCTCCCCCACCTGACCCAGCCTGCCCTCCCTATGCCCACCCCCGCGTTGCCACACGCACCTCCCCCCGCACAGCAGCCGCCCCAGCCCAGCTTGTTGCGTGATGAGTGGCGGTGACTGAGTTCTCCGTGACAGACTGGGCGTTGTCAGGAAGTCTGCCCGGGAATCGAACCCGGCCTCAGATCACCTCACCACATCACACTTCTCACAGGGGAGATCCAGATCTCTCAACCGGCATTAGCTTAGCCTTACATGGTCACGTAACATTCCCCCCCACCTGGCTCAGCTGTCCTCAGCTGACCACTGTGGTGTTGCCCCGCTCAGGCACATTGTGCCATCACTCGCGCCCACACTAGCGCTAGGTGTCTGAGTTCCAACCATGCCTCTACCATCAGGCCTGGGCCTCAGCTTCAACATCATCCTTAGCTTCAGCCTCGCCATCAGCCGCCTCCTCAGCCTCGGCGCTCAGGTTGTGCTCTGTCAGGTATCTGGCCAACAGCTCTTGGCAGCCCACCAGCTGAGTGCTCAACTCCCAAGTGTTATGCTCGTCACCGTGTCCTTGCCACTTGACCAGGAACTCAAGCCTTCTCTTCTTGCACTTGCCCTTGCGCTTGCCTTTGCTGGGCTCCAGCCTGTGGCCCACCACCTTCTCCACTGTGTATTGGGGCTCTCCATCTAGCCACTGCACAGGAGGTGGTCCAGCCAGCCCAGGCACTGCCCCTGAAGCATCTGTGCGATAGGGCTTCACCAAGGACACATGAAACACGTTGTGGAGTCGAGACCACTCATCTGGCAGCCACAGCTTCACAGCTGCCTTGCCTACCATGTACTGCACACTGAACGGGCCCACATAGCGAGGCTTTAGCTTACGGACTCCAGGCTGGTTAGCCTTACCCCTCATGTTCTGTGTGCTCAGCAGCACCATGTCACCAGGCAGGTAAAGTGCCTCACGCCGTTTGTTATCCTGATATGACTTCATGCGCTTCGGCGCCCGCGCTAGGCACTGCCTCGCCTGCTCAACCGCTGTCTTCATGCCCTTCACAAAATCATGCGCCTGCGGCACCTTCTGCGGCAGGTCGAGCAGCTCAGCCAGCCGCGGGTGATAGCCATAATTCAGGTAGAAGGGCGTACTGCGGACCGACTCCTGCCAGGCATTATTGATGGCGAACTCCACCAGAGGTAAGTACCACTCGCAGAAAAGATGTATAGTATAATGTCGGAGGCCAAGCTGTTACGGGAAAATAACGGTCGAGGCTGGGTCGAGAGTTGCGTAAACGTCGAGGCGCAGCCGAGATGTTTACGCAACTCGAGACCTGGCCGAGACTGTTATTTGGACGTGAACAGCGCTGGCCGAGACATTATGCGATATCCCTTTACATTACGGGTACCTTCTTTCTCGCTTTCTAGTTGTCGCGGCTAGCCTTGCCGTTACCTAAGCATCGCGCAGCTAACGCGAACACCTTTGAGTTGCAAGACACTTTTCCAGTAATTGGGGTCAAGCCTCGCACTTTTCCCGTAATTTTGACCAAGGCTCGCACTTTTCCCGTAATTTTGACCAAGGCTCGCACTTTTTCAGTAATTTTGACAAGGCCCGCACTTTTCCCGTAATTGTTGCAAAGCGCGCACTTTTCTCACTTATCACTCCGGCCTGAGTTTGGTTCGAGTCCCAAGCTCTTGTCCCAGTCTTCATCGTAGTCGTAGCCATCATGCCCGACAGCTCATACACGGTCAGCAGCACCGATGGACGATGAAGTGGATTACCAAAGCGACCACGAGTCAGAAATCCCTTAATTCAACCTTCTTCTCCCTCCGCTCGAGGTCGCGACTGCACGTCTTGCGGCAGCAAGACTAGCAGGTGAGAACATTATTGTAACCGCGTTGACCATGGTAACCGCGTTGACCAGGCCTAACTTTCAATCTTGCTCCCACGCAGATCCCCCAGTCGCCCAGCCTAACAATGCAGTTGCAGCGGTCGCGGGTACCTACCGACCCACCGCTTGGCTCAAGAGGCATCGGAGCCTCGTCGTTCCGAGCGCCTATTTGGCAAAGCTGTCAGTGAGTAACTGCTATGCCCGTTGCAAAGCACCGTTGTTGAGTTTCACCATTTTCTATTTTCTCGCTCCGCAGATGTTGTGGCTGCTGCAACACGCGAGGAAACGGAGCTTGTGCTCCAGGAGTTCTTGCAGGACCCCAAGACCCCAAGGTTGGCTGTCCACAGCCGAGCAGCGCCAATCACGCTGAACAAGAGTCAGCTGAACACCAGCTATAGCATGTTGGAAGCTGTTCTTGACCGTGGCAAAATCCCTGGTGAGACATGTCTCTTGCCTTGCCCAGCCCCTCCCAGCTCCGCCCTGCCCTGCCCTGCCATCTCCTGCCCTGACACGCCCTGGCATCTCCTGCCCTGTCACGCCCTGGCCTGCCCATGCATTCTTCCCTGACTTCGCCTTACTTGCCTGCCCTGTTGTAGGGGGCGATGTTGCCCAGCCACAAGCTTTGCGTGCCTTGAAGCTGTTTTCGCCACCCGCCCTTATGAGGAGTGGTGCAGCCATCTATACAAGTGCTACATGACTGACTACAAGCTGTTGTGCATGGTGTTGTGCACCTTGGCTACTGGTAAGCGCTGTTTGCTTTGTTTGCCAAGCTTGTCATGCTTACATGTCTACATGTCTTACACACACTCACCCTCACACGTTGCGTTGCTGCAGGTTACCGCAAGGCCAATGATGGTGGCAAGTACAGTGCAGAATCTTTGCGCCAGCGGATGTCCCTTGCCCGCATGTTGTGGGGAGAGCATCATGTCGTCCAAACTGCCAAGAATGACATGGCACCAATCCTCGTGCCTGATGACTTGATAGATTCCAATGGCCGCTTTGCTTTGATGTGAATGGTCATCGATAGTCATCACAAGACTGCTTTCAAGGCAGCAGAGGTGAGGACTGCCCTCCCACGCCCTGCCCTTCTCTGCCACGCCCTGCCCAGCCACGCCTCGCCCCGCCATGCCTTGACCTGCCCCAGTCCCATTATCCTTTCACATAGTAAGCATGCGTTATGCTTTCTGTAGGTGACTCACACTCGCAAGCATGCTGGAATTGTCAGTGAGGATGACCTGGTGAAAGCTGCCCACCACATGGAGCCGTACACGCCCGCTGGACTGCTGATCTACCGCAATCGAGCTTGGGGGCGCCCACCGCAGGAACCTCCGAGCCCATGGCACCCCCTGTTGCCACCATCCCGCCAGCCACCCCGGTCACCACCCTCAGCTGGCAGGCGATGGCGGCAGCCAATGGGTGGGTGGCCCCTTCTCCCAGCCCATCACCCGCTCCATCATTTCCTAGCTCCATGCCTGGCAACTACCAACCCGCTGGCCACCCGTCGGGCCCTTCTAGCTAGCTTATGCTCATGCCAGCTTCCCCCCGGGAAGCTATCCGCCAAGCAGCTACCAGCCTCCTAGCTACCCTGCGGGCAGCTATTTGCTGGCACCAGCCTGCCACGCTTAAAGCTACGTGCCTGATCCCCCTCCTTCTCCCCATCCCCATGGCTGGGTTGCTCCTTGGCATCACAGCTTTGCAGGACCGTCCAGCAGCTTGCAGCTGCAGCCAGCACCGTGGCCGTGCATCCCCACTGCCCCCTGGATTGACCCCCAAGCGGCGCAACGGCTGCATGATTTTTACGTCCACGAGGCTGCTGGAAAGGCGTTGAAGATGAAACTTTTAGCTGTTGCAGCCGCGATCTAGTTGCATAGTGGCTCGTAATTGTATCCTTGCGTGGGGGCGTGGGTAGCGCTCCCTTCAGGTTGAATGCCGTAATTCCTAGTAATGGCGTGGATTATTAGATTGTGGATAAGGGCAGCGCTCCTACAGCAGGTTGAGTGCCGTAATCCCTGGTAAAGGCGAGGATTATTGGATTGTAAGGTTGACCCCTTCAGATAATCCCTGTACCTCTGGATAATCTGAATTTTACGAGTATATAACGATTTGTGATTTTCTCGTAATGGAAAGGGATCGCATTATAGGTGCCACCTAAGGGTACTTTTTTTTTTGATGGAAGGCTGCAGTTGCTCATAAGCAAGCCAACGCTGTTGAAAAAAAAAATCAACTCCAAGTGGCTGGCGAGATTCGAGCGTTGGCCTGTCGTGCCGTTTTGAGAGGCAACCAGTACTGGTTGAGGTCCAGTACTGGTTGCTAACCAGTACTGGACCTCAACCAGTACTGGTTGGCATCCAGTACTGGTTGCCATCCAGTACTGGTTGTCAGCTTTGGCAGAGTTAGGGCATGGAGATATCAAAGTTTCCGCGTATCACATTCAAGCCTTCCCAATAGTACTACTTGCATCGCTGGTCTTAGCGCTTCGCTGGAAGCTCCCCAACGGCTGTCTACGTCGATGTGCGATGTGCGATGTCCAGTCGATGTGCGCAACAATGTGCGCTTGTGATGGGTTGACAACTCTCAATACTGCCTAGTCTTTCTGACGTGCGATGTCTAGTCGATGTGCGCTATCATGTGCGCTTGTAATGGGTTAACATCTCTCTATAATGTCAAGTCCTATGGATGATGCGAGTATGCTTACAGACAATTGGATGATAGTTGGAGGGTAGGGCTAAGGACTGAGGTCAGGGCTGGGAGCCTTGGTTAGGTACTGTATAGGCACCGACTACAACAAGAGGACAGCACGCTGTAACACATTGCATGTGCTATCACTCACTAAGCAATGTCATTGAGATTACTATGTACGTGTGTTTGTTATCACTGTCACTAACATTACATAGTACACTGCTTCGCATGCTATGTAGCATCAACCAAGATACTCCATCCGTCCTCTATCTCATTCCCTTATAATGCAAGGCGACCTCAATGTGATATTTCAGCGACCAGTGGCTGTGACCAGTACTGGCTGGCTGTGACCAGTACTGGCTGGCTGGCTGTGACCAGTACTGGCTGGCTGACCAGTACTGGCTGGCTGGCTGTGACCAGTACTGGCTGGCTGACCAGTACTGGCTGGCTGGCTGTGACCAGTACTGGTTGGCTGACCAGTACTGGCTGGCTGGCTGTGACCAGTACTGGCTGGCTGACCAGTACTGGCTGGCTGGATGTGACCAGTACTGGCTGGCTGGCTGTGACCAGTACTGGCTGGCTGGCTGTGACCAGTACTGGCTGGCTGACCAGTACTGGCTGGCTGGCTGTGACCAGTACTGGCTGGCTGGCTGTGACCAGTACTGGTTGGCTGACCAGTACTGGCTGGCTGGCTGTGACCAGTACTGGTTGGCTGACCAGTACTGGCTGGCTGGCTGTGACCAGTACTGGCTGGCTGACCAGTACTGGCTGGCTGGCTGTGACCAGTACTGGCTGGCTGGCTGTGACCAGTACTGGCTGGCTGACCAGTACTGGCTGGCTGGATGTGACCAGTACTGGCTGGCTGACCAGTACTGGCTGGCTGGCTGTGACCAGTACTGGCTGGCTGACCAGTACTGGCTGGCTGGCTGTGACCAGTACTGGCTGGCTGGCTGTGACCAGTACTGGTTGGCTGACCAGTACTGGCTGGCTGGCTGTGACCAGTACTGGTTGGCTGACCAGTACTGGCTGGCTGACCAGTACTGGCTGGCTGGCTGTGACCAGTACTGGCTGGCTGGCTGTGACCAGTACTGGCTGGCTGGCTGTGACCAGTACTGGCTGGCTGGCTGTGACCAGTACTGGTTGGCTGACCAGTACTGGCTGGCTGACCAGTACTGGCTGGCTGACCAGTACTGGCTGGCTGGCTGTGACCAGTACTGGCTGGCTGACCAGTACTGGCTGGCTGGCTGTGACCAGTACTGGCTGGCTGACCAGTACTGGCTGGCTGGCTGTGACCAGTACTGGCTGGCTGGCTGTGACCAGTACTGGCTGGCTGACCAGTACTGGCTGGCTGGATGTGACCAGTACTGGCTGGCTGACCAGTACTGGCTGGCTGGCTGTGACCAGTACTGGTTGGCTGACCAGTACTGGCTGGCTGACCAGTACTGGCTGGCTGGCTGTGACCAGTACTGGCTGGCTGGCTGTGACCAGTACTGGCTGGCTGGCTGTGACCAGTACTGGTTGGCTGACCAGTACTGGCTGGCTGACCAGTACTGGCTGGCTGGCTGTGACCAGTACTGGCTGGCTGGCTGTGACCAGTACTGGCTGGCTGGCTGTGACCAGTACTGGCTGGCTGGCTGTGACCAGTACTGGTTGGCTGACCAGTACTGGCTGGCTGACCAGTACTGGCTGGCTGACCAGTACTGGCTGGCTGACCAGTACTGGCTGGCTGGCTGTGACCAGTACTGGCTGGCTGACCAGTACTGGCTGGCTGGCTGTGACCAGTACTGGCTGGCTGACCAGTACTGGCTGGCTGGCTGTGACCAGTACTGGCTGGCTGGCTGTGACCAGTACTGGCTGGCTGGCTGTGACCAGTACTGGTTGGCTGACCAGTACTGGCTGGCTGACCAGTACTGGCTGGCTGACCAGTACTGGCTGGCTGGCTGTGACCAGTACTGGCTGGCTGACCAGTACTGGCTGGCTGGCTGTGACCAGTACTGGCTGGCTGGCTGTGACCAGTACTGGCTGGCTGTGGAAAGGGGGTGGTTGTGTAGGGAAAGTGGAGGAGAGGTGTTCATCAGACCTGCAATCATCAGACCTGCAATCAAGGTAGGGGGGCAGCAGCAGCAGCAGCAGCTGCAGGGGGGCTGCAACAGTAGCAGCAGCAGCAGTAGGGGGCATGGGGGCAGCGGCAGTAGCAGTAGGGGGGCAGCAGCAGCAGCATGGGGGCAGCAGCAGCAGTAGGGGGGCAGCAACAGCAAGGGGGGCAGCAGCAGCAGTAGGGGGGCAGCAGCAGCAGCATGGGGGCAGCAGCAGCAGTAGGGGGGCAGCAACAGCAAGGGGGGCAGCAGCAGCAGTAGGGGGGCAGCAACAGCAAGGGGGGCAGCAGCAGCAGATAGTAGGGGCACTATAGCACCTACCTACCTTTTGGCTGCTTGCTATGACTGCTGCTGGGAAGGGGGTGGGAGTGGAGGTTTGAAGGCGGGGATGGAGGGTAGATGTGGAAGGCGGGAGGCAGGGAGGTGGGAGGCGGGGAGGCAGGGAGGCGGGATGCGGGGAGGCGGGAGGCTCAGTTGGGTTTAAATGGGCGGGGTGGCTTGAAGGCGGGGTGGGTTGGGGTAGGGGCATGGGTTGGGTTTGGTAGGGTCCTGGGTTGGGTTGTGTAGGGGCATGGGTTGGGGGCATGGGCGGGGGTCGGGGCGGGAGAGGGAGCGGGGGCCGGGGAGGATAGATTGGGAGGGGGTGGTTGTATAGGGAAAGTGGAGGGGAGGTGACCCATCAGACCTGCAACCAAGGGGCGTGCACATGAGGTAGGGTGACCAGGTTGGGCACTCTGTTAGCTATCACCGTGGCCTCACCTTTGTGGTCCTCCTGGCCTCCTACCTGCTCACACCAGGCAACATATCCCATGCGCCAGTGGGGTAAGGCTGCGGTGGGGTGTGTAGTAGGGTGAAGGGAAGGGAAGGTGGGATGAGGTGGGGGCTGCGATGCCACGTCAATCGAAGGGTGGGAGAGGGGAAGGGTAGGCTTGACAAGCATGGGAGAGAGGGAGAGGGGGAAGGGAGGGGGTGGGGGTGGTAGTGGCAAGAGGGTGGATGGGGTGGGCTTTCTCTTGGCTGCTGGGATGTCAAAGGGAGAGGTAACAGGGAGGGGGGGAGTGGGGGCGGGGAGAGGTGGATGTGGAGGGACGACCAGCTTGGCGATGGTGGTGGGCGTGGGAAAGGGGAGGAAAAGGGGAAGGGTGTGATGATCAATCCTGCAACGGGACAAGGGGCATGCTAGCGGTTAGGGTATGTACAGGGTGCCACATACCTGCACTCACCTTTTGCTGGGGTGGGGTGTATTTGTGTGTAGATGGTGAGGGTGAGGAGGCGGAAGGGGAAGAAGGTTGCTGTTGTTGCTGGAGGGGGTAATAGGACCAAGAGGGGGACGGGATGATGGAGAAGCGGGGGAGGGGAGGTAGAGGAGGGAATGGGAGGGAAGGGAAGGGGAGGTCCATGGGGAGGGCGAGAGAAGTGGGGAAGAAGGGAGGGAGGGCATTGATAGTCTCAGGTGTAGGCGCGCAAGACCTGCGGCAACGGTGTGACGATTTGTCAACGGAAGCAAACATGGGACATGGGTACTGGATGCACTCACCCATAGAGTAGGGAGTTGTAGAGCTGGCAGATGGAGGGGCAGGTGTAGCAGCCATCCATTACAACCCACCATCCTTTGTCCTCACCTCAGTAGAGCGTGCAAGGTGGAAGAGTAGGGAGGGGAGGGCAGGTGGTTGCGATGTCAGGGGGGTAAGGGGAGGGGAGGGGAGAGGGAGGGAGGGAGGGAGGGGGGGAGGGAGGGGGGCGGGGGGTGGGATGTTGGGGTAAGGACGGGGTAAGGGATGTTGGGGTAAGGGGGAAGGTGACTTGGTGTAACTGTCAAACCTGCAGCAAACACGGGGCGTGCTAGCAGTTAGGATGGATTAGTTAGGACACTGAAAGGCAACGGCGACCCACTCACCGCTAATGCCGTGCTGCTCCATGCTGACCATGTTGGTTTCCTGTTGGCTCTTACCTTGGAGTGGAGTTGGCTCTTACCTTGGAGTGGTCTTACCTTGGAGTGGTGTTGTTAGTGGTGGGGGTGGAAGAGCCAGGGTAGGGTTGAGCGTCAAGGGTGGGGTGGGCTCACTTCTGTCTGCTGGGGTAAGGGAGGGGGCTGGGATGTCAGGGGGGAGGTGACGGGGAGGGGGGAAGCAGGGGTTGGGGAGAGGTGAAAGTGGAATTGGTGGGACAGGGTAGGGAAGGGGAAGGGAGGCTAGTGGCATGACTGAAGGCGTCGGACCTGCAGCAAGCAAGGAGCGTGTTTATGGTGAGGCTGGCATGACATCCACAATTCTGGTTTGAAAACTCAACGCAAAATTCCGCCGCACCGAAGCGAGCTCTAGACTATCCAACAGCAGAGTCTTACAGAGCACGTCAGGAGCTGCCGAATGAGCGTCGATTCATCAACCCCGACTTGTACAACGCGCGCTGCACAGGCTATGGATGTTGATGGTAAGCCCAGGAGAAGGCCTACCGTAATCCTAACCTGTCTCTGGTTGTTGTGCGCGTGTTGGTGCTGGGGTGCGGTAAGCTTGGGTGGCACAAGTGGCCATCCAGCTCCGCACTTGTCAGGCCAACACGGCACCGTTGAGGGTTCGCCCCACGGTAGCTACGCAAACAACTTTGGCCCCTGGCCAACGTGCACCCATACTAAGTCCCCAACTCTCCACCACACTGATACCCCCTACGGAATTAGCAACACGGATCGTGACCCTTTCTACCTGACCGCAGCGATCTACAAGTTGACATCGACCTCGGCCGACATGCACACTTTGCTCAGAGCAGCGCTTCCCAAGAAGGCTATCTTCGTTAGCAGCAATGCGACCCACGCCAGCCTCCTCGCCAAAGCGAAGGCCAGCTACAAGAGCCCAGCCGCCCCGACCATCTCCAGCAACCGTGCTGGGGATATGCGCCATAACAGCTACAGCACCTTGGAGTATGAGGAGGCTATCGCAGCTGTAGTGCGCGCAGACGCTGGAGATGCCGTCCTGGCCCCGTACTTGTTTCTCTACGACACCAAGGCAGTCGTCCTCAAGGACCTCACCGCAGCATTCAAAGAAGGTGACAGGGCCCCACATAGCAGAGACCTTACTATATGTGGACTCGCACGACGCCCAAAGCACCGCCTTCATGTCCCCTGCTGGCCAGATACACGCACAGAACAGACTAGAAACATACATGGCCTGACATGCACTTACGTACACAGGACAGGACAGGACAGGACACACACCCTTTTAATACAGAAACACACAAGATTACAATCCCATCACATGCCTTCATATGCAGAAACACTGGAGAAGGTGGACAAGGTCTTGAGCAGCATGGGTTGTGAAGACTACACCATCCATGCTGAGACCTACAAGCTTGGGGGAACGGAGACCTTTGAGCTGCAGATTGAAGCCACGCACGAGGAGGAGGAGATCCGCAGAGCTGGAATGCTAGGGCTGATTGGAGCAACCATCTCCTCAGGCGGGTTGCTTTCCACCCTCCAGTGCACCCAGCCCCTCACAGCCAGCAGCAGCACGACCACACTGGCCAGGCCCCTCATCTACTTCCCCAAGGCACCCTCCCCGAGCATAGCCCTTACCCTGAAAATGACCAGCAATGGCTTCCTTAGCGACCCAGCAGCCAACGCTGTCCTAACAAACAGGGGCACAGGTGCTAAAGCCATCTCTCTGATCAGAGCCCTAGGCTACCTGCGCCATAAGATGGCCCAGGATGTGTCCCTCCGCAGCCACCCTGTCTACCTGCTGGCATGCTCAGTCCACTCTGCCCACGACGTGACAAACAGGAGCATGACCAAAGTTGAGTTCACAGACTCTGAAACCTGTGCTGCCATACAGAGCAGCGGTGACCTGCAGATCAGCGGCAGCAAAGTCAAATTCGCTCTGACTCAGCCTCAGACCAGCAGAGTCAGCGGCCTCGACACCAAGCACTCGCTCGTGCTCAGCACCGCTGCAGGCATTGGCCTGGCAGGCCTGGCCTCTGTCCTCAAGGCAGTCGCTGAGGCCGAGCTGACCATCCTGGAGGCTGACCTGATCCTGAACGCCACCTACCAGGCAGGGAGCACCGCGACCCCGCCTCTCAAAGGCAC
This sequence comes from Haematococcus lacustris, assembly GCA_030144725.1. Classification (NCBI taxonomy): domain Eukaryota; kingdom Viridiplantae; phylum Chlorophyta; class Chlorophyceae; order Chlamydomonadales; family Haematococcaceae; genus Haematococcus; species Haematococcus lacustris. Next base: position 2,917,067 of record JASKMD010000005.1, read on the forward strand.
AGCAGCTACAGCTAGCAATGTCAGCAGTTACTCCGCTACCACTAAGCATGTGTCCCTGGCCAGCAGCAACTCCTCGTCCATCATCGCTGCAGTTGGGCAGAGCGGCAGGGCTCAGACCACCATCTACCCAGGAGGTGGCCCAGAGCGGGCGGCTATAGTGTACACAGTGGCCGCGATGAGCAGCAAGGGCACGCCGATCCAGGACAGCAGCAGGAGGGCCATCACGGTCACTGGACATGACGACAGCTACACAGGCAGCGGAGCCGCAGTGGGCACGGACAGCGCCCAGCCCCTGCACCGCAAAGAAAACATGCTAAGGGCAACGTGCTATGTTATGGCCGAAGCTCACCACCTGACCCACACAGACCAGCGCAAAGCCAACTTCTTCCTGGACTGCAGCCGCCATCTGATGAACGAAGACTGGCAACAGGGCCATGAGGGCAGCCGCAGGGGGGTGGTCATTACCTCCAGCCTGGACAGGCTGGTGACGCAGTGCCTGCCACTGGTGAAAGCCATGCTGGAAGTTGCAGCCTCCCGCACTGACAGCGCCAGGGCAGTTGCTACCCGCAAGGTGCAAGACATCTACACCGTCATGGTGGACATCTGCAGCCCCCGCCTGACAGACCCCGCCATTGAGCAGCAGCAGCACCCAACCCCCATGGCGGCCATGCCCAGGCCACCCATGGGAGTCCCAAGGAGCAGCACCCAGCTACCAGGCCGCGCTCAGTCCGTCACATCCCTGCCACCAAGGGGCGCAGGGTCCAGCAACCGCCGGACCAATGACGAGAGACAGGTCAGAGAATACAAACACACAGGAAACAATTACCTACCTTGCTCCATCGATACAACCAGGCACCTGACCTGCACCACCACAGCCACACACCACTACGACCAGTGCACCCCCCATAGCAGTGAAACCACATGTCCCTCCCCCCCTCCCCGGTCCCACACTTGCCACACCCATATATCCTCCACACACATCCCTGATCTCGTTGATGCTTGCAGTCCCCAACCAAGCACCCACTCAAGCGCCACAACTCCACCAGCTCCTTCCAGCACCTGGCGGACGAGATGGAGGGTGTGCAATCGTTGGACCGGCCCTCGGCCTGACCTCTCCACCGAGGTAAAGCAACACCTGGGCTTGTACGCACCAGCATACACGACACCAACCCACCTTGACATGCGCGACACCAACACACACAGACACAAAAGTCACCTAGCCGCCCTACCTACCGCCCTACCTACCGCCCCACCTGCTCCCCCTACTGCCCCACCTGTTGCTGCATCAGTTGCCCCACCAGCTACCCTACCAGCCGCCACACCCGCAGCCCCACTTACTACCCCACCTGCAGCCCCACCTGCTGTCCCACCCACAGCCCCACCTGCTGCTGCCCCAGCTACAGCATCACCTGCTGCTTCCCCAGCTACAGCACCACCTGCTGCCCCACCTGCCACCCCCCACACCGCCACACCTTCCACCCCATCTGCTGCCTCACCTGCTGCCTCCCCTGACGTTGCACCGGTAGCCCCACCTACTGCCCAACCTGCCACCTCCCAGGAAACCCTACCTGCCACCCCACCCGCTGCCTCACCAGCTGCCTCACCAGCCGCCACACCTGTAGCCCCACCTACTACCCCACCAACCCCACCTGCAGCCCCACATGTTGTCCCACCCGCAGCCCCACCTGCTGCTACCCCAGCTGCGGCACCACCTGCTGCCCCATCTGCCACCCCCCACGTCGCCACACCTACCACCCCACCTGCTACCTCACCAGCTGCCCCCACTTCTGCCACACCTGCAGCCCCACCTACTGCCCCACCTGCCACCTCCCACGCAGACCCACCTGCCACCCCACCAACTGCCTCACCAGCTGCCCCACCTGATGCCCCAATGTGCAGGAGGGCGGAGACCCCCATGGCAGACAATTGCTGGCAATGGAACTGGACCGACCGCTCGCAGTGCCCTGCGCACTCATCCTACATTGATCAATGCCTTGGGGCCAGCTATCAGTGGCTAACTAGACATAAGAATGTAGTAGGAACACCATTTAGCAAAAAAGGACGAATGAGGCTGTGGAATGAGTGGTCAACACCCCTCACCATACTGGCACCCCGTTATGGTACTATGCCGCACGCCTACGATGTAGCCCAAGGACACCATGTAAATGCAAGCAGCCAGCAACAGTACCGGGATGAGACCACCAGCCATGCGCACCACTGTATCCCCACCCACACGGGCAGTGTCATCGACCATCAGAATAGGGTAATAGCCCAATTCCTTCTCATTGCGATAGGTACCTACATCCGCAACACAAGCCTCCAACACCGCCACCACCCCACAGCTACGGAATCCAAACGATGCCTAAGACGACACCGCAAACGACTAGGCTCCTATAGATCCACAATACGAGCCATCGGGTACAATCTAATGACGGGCCTAGACGGCACCCTAGCAGCTTCTAGCTCCCTATGTAAGCTTTCTAACACTTTCCACCTCTCCACAAATGGAGCCAGGAACGGCCGCCCACACACAGTCTACCAATACAATAGCACCCTCCACGTCTATTGTTGCTACCAAACAACACTAGGTGAAAGTAATTGGACCACCTCCACCTTCAACCCCATAGCTGCCGCACGGGCTGTCTACGTGGCCTGGCTCTTACTAGCCGCTGGGGATGTTGAAGCTAATCCAGGTCCAGAGGTTGAGCACTTTAAGCAAGCTAAAGATAGCTCCGCGTGCCAGGTATACTCCCTAAACAATGCTGCGGGACATGAATGGGTCACCATGCAAGACATAGACAACTTTTACGAGAACAAGCTCCCTCAGCTAACTGATCACTTTGAGCGTGGCGCATGGCTAATGGCAAGAGGAGTGGACGGCTACTCCGACGAAGTCATCGAGATGTACTTACGCTCCCACTACGGCCTTGCTGTGCAGAGCATTGCCCAACTCAACCAACCCAGCGACTGGACTGCTGATAACCTAGGGAACCTCGCTGGCCAATACGGTACACACACCTTTCTGTGCAAGAAGCCAGGCCACAGCATGGCCATGAAGTGCACTAGCGGCGCATGGCACCTACTGGATTCCTTGAAAACGACAGCCACACCCCTCTTGCACATTCCTGCGGCGACCAAGCAAACTATGCACCAACTATTTGTCATCACGCCTAACATCCGCACACGGGAGCAGATACGCCGGTGTGAGGAAAAGGGAATTTACCACATCATCAGCCATGCGGAACAAGCACGCGACCATGATAGCAACACTACAACACCCGGCCCCACACATACACCGATCCACAACCCGGCACAACTCTACATGGAAGGGCAATACGAAGAGTGCTGCCTAGTACATGCATTCAACATGGCCATGGGAAAGAAATGCATAGATTACCATGCAGTCATCAGACACTGCAAGCAACTAGCCGAGCACCTACAACATCTAGCACAAGCAGCACGAGATGACGGACACATGATTCGATCCTTCAATACTGATCACATCTACCACGAGAAAGGCAAGTTCTCGTCTGACACACTGAACCACTATCTACACCGCCAGCACCATGAGACGCACACGTACCTGCACCCAGCAACAACCTACCTACCAACCCACAGCATCACACCTGAGGTGATCACTACAACTGTTGCCAGCACGGGGGCGACACACACTGATGCTGTGATCTTGCTATCACACCACCATGCAACTGTCATTAAACACACACAACAAGGCTGGTACCAGCTGGACTCATTCAACCGTGTGCCAAAACCACTCTCCACACCTAACGACTGGGGACGCCTCCAAGGGAACTTGCTCACCATCTGCACAGGCAACGTGAGACACACAAGGTTCGTTAGGAGGGAGATCTGGATAGCGGACCCGTTGGAGGCCACCACCGCATCAGCACTAGCAGCACACTTTCAAGATCACACCGACCCGATTGATCTCACCAACAACCACATAGAGGAAGGAGAGATACTCGCCCCACCGCCCGTGACCACCATTGACGCCGACAAGAACTCTACACTAGACACCAAGCGCAGCACCACAATAGAGGGCACTCCATTACACGAAGAACCTGCCCGGTCGCGACAACGCCGGGATATTCCCACTGTTACCCTCCGCACGCCAGCCCCCTCAGGTAAGCCGCGTACCAACCGACCCACCACGCGTGTCGATACCAACACTAGCCCGTCCGCTAAGCGGGTACGAGCCACCAAGGCACACCGCAACGACACGCACACACAAACCCTCATGTCCCAATACCTCTGCAAACCCACCGGAGCCCACACCACAAGACTAAACCCCAACATAGACAGACACAACAAACCACGCCGGACAATGACCCTTGCACGAGCCAACACAACAACCCCTCAACCGAACTGCCCCAAGCAAACCTCAACAGGCAACACATCACCCTCACAACCTTCAATGTCAGAGGCCTATGCAGATCTAGAAACGAGGTCCTAAACCTGGTGCTCAAACATAGCCCGGACATCTTGATCCTCACCGAGACTATGACCCAACCCAAGAGCAACAAACCTAGCTCTGGCTGGCTGAAGAGGGTTATGCCCAACTACACCGTCCACCGTCACGAAGGCCATAGTGAGGTCCTCATTGGCATCAGACACGACCTAGCTATTCAGATGCAAACCACCATGCTGCCGCCGTGTACAGATGCGGATGTGAACACCCGATGCGTCATCCTAAGCCTCCGCCAACGGCAAAGCGAGGAACTCACACTCGTCGCCACGTACTGGCCGTCAGGGAACAACGACGACGCGATCCCATTAAGGAGAAAGATGCAAGAACACATACGAACAGCCACTGGACACCTGCCCGGCTCACTCATTCTGGCGGGAGACATCAACGCCACGATGAAAACAGAGGATCGCTCCGAACACACTGAATACCCACAAGACCACATGATGAGGGAGTTCGCCACGGAGCTGCGCCTATCCGAAGCTGACCCCGGCGACCGGGCCTGGACCTACCAGCAACCACACTGCAACAGCCGCATCGACGCCATCCTGACGCGCGACGCGAGACAAGGCCCTGGGCATCGCACACACGTCGACACAAACGCGTACCTCAGCGACCACAGACCGCTCACCGCCACACTCACCACTACCAGACTGGGCATAGATCTAGCAGCCACACATCAACCCTTAAAACACAGCCACACCATTCTCACCACCCCAATCACCAACAAAGATAGGGAAGCATACCGGCTTGGAGTGCAACAACCCAGCTCAGGCGCTCCACAACTGCATGCACAACTGACAGCATACATAGCTCCCATGTACACAGCCGCTACCCACTTCCTGACCACACTAGACAAGGCCAACCCACAACAACCACAACGCCTGACACTAGTGGCAGGCCTCCCGGCTAGAGAGGCTGTCGATACCGCAGCCGCCATGCTCACAACGCTCCTGGAAACCTGCAGGGGAACTGCCATGCAGACATGCAACACCAAGACATTGACCAGAGGAGGCCAACATTACCAACGCAGGAGCATGTGCAAGATCAGACAGGCACTAGGGAAAAAGCTCAAAACCACCAGAGAACTCAGCCGGAAGGCTAGAATGTTATTCAAACAAAACAGCGCCCACCCGTCTATCGACGACCTACTCCCAGAGACAGACACGATCAACGCGGAGGTAAGGGAGGCGGTGCAAGCACGCCAGGGCGACGGTACAACAGAAAATTACGTGCAAGCCGCGCTCGCCCAACTGACAAACTCCTACCGCGACCAAATCCACAAGCTAGATGACGACGACTCCGCACTTGCCATTGCACAGGCGCGTCTCAGAATGCAACACCTCATCAGCACCCAACCCCAAAAAGCCAACAAATACATACTACGCCCCTCTCGCACCGACCACAAAGGACTGCAGGCACTAGCTGACCCCGATACCAAGAACATCTGCACCGCCCCGGCCGACCTCAACCGGATTATCACCGCCGCCTATAGACACAAGCTCACGCCGCCGAATCCCAAAACAGGCCACTACACAAACACACAGACCAGAAATTACCCCTGGACCCGCCCCAAAGCCGCGGACCCCTTCACGTTGCACACCTGCCAAAATATACACTGGATGCACACAGCCATCATGGACAAAGCAGGATTTCAAGAATGCATCAGCAGACTATCAGGGGGCAAAGCGCCTGGCCCTGACGGCATTGAAAACGAGATCATCAAGATGCTGCCATGGGAGATGAGGGACACCATACACCAACTGTTCATCATCATGTGGGCCACTGGTTGCACACCCACAACATGGAAAACCAGTGACACCTGCCTGCTCTACAAGGACAAGGGCCAAGAAACAGACCTCAACGCCTACAGACCTGTTGGGCTGGCCAATACCATCTACAAACTCTGGACCAGCCTCATAACCAAGGCGCTGTACGAGTATGCTGAGGCTAACGGGATGTTAAGTAATTGCCAAGCAGGCTTCCGCTCCCATAGGGACACCACACAACAGCTCCAAATGCTGGTCATGGCCCTCGAAGACGCCAAGCTAGCCAAAGTAGATATCTATGCGCTACTGGTCGACTTCACTAGCGCCTTCAACACCACCTGCCAAGACAAACTGCTATGGATCATGCACGACCTTGGCTTTCCCACCGACGCCACAGACGCGGTGAAGGACCTGTACACGGGCGCTACAACGCGCTTCAGAACTCCCTACGGCCCCACCGACCCGGTACCTGTAGACCGGGGCACCATCCAGGGCGACTCACTCTCACCTTTCCTGTTCCTCATCTACATCGAACCCTTACTGCGCTGGCTCCAAGTAGGAGCGAGGGGGTACAAATTTACATCCGACACAACCGACAGCGCCGGGCGATTTACAATCGGCAGCATCGACTACGCCGATGACATCGCTATCCTTTGCAACTCGATCAACAACCTACGCTGTCAGGCAGACAAGCTCTCCGCCTACTCGGATTGGGGCCACCTAATCGTATCCCACAGCAAAACCCTCGCCACAGCGGCGCTCCACAAAGCGCACCAATCCGGAAGATGCAGCACCATGGCAGAAGCGGAAAAGCAAGCCCGTAGAGAACTGCAAGCCGTAACGCTACAAGGGAAACCTGTCACCTACCTCAAACCGACCTCCCCCTTCACTTACCTTGGTGTCTTACTTACCATGACGCTCAACTGGAAACCACAACACATAGCCATGATGACACAACTCAGACAGAAGCTAGAAAGACTACGACGCTCATTCGCTAGCGCCAGACAAGCCATCCACATCATCAAGACAGCCATCATCCCCAGTCTGGCCTATAGCTTTTGCGTAGCCCCATGCACACCGGGAGACCTAGACCTCTACGACAGAGCTATTAACCAATGTGTTAAGAAAAAACTCAGACTCCCACTAGGCACACCCAACGCCGTTGTCAGGGAGGACATCGACAAGCTTGGTCTTGGCATCAGCTCAACAGCCAAAGAATACCATACCAGAAACACTACAGCCCTCCTACACAGCCTCCAGTCCACAGACACCACACATGCCCACATAACCAGATGCATGCTACACAAACAGATCACTTGGCTCTACGCTCAAGCTGCCAAGCATGGACACCGCATGTTAATTATGCTTCGACACACCCTACGAGCTAGACAACTCCTACATGCAACCACGGCGCAGCTCACTGCCACCCAGGAAGGACAAGAACTCTACCCTAAGGAAACCAAACTGCTTGGACAACTCATCACACAGAATACCAGCCCCCTTCCACTCGACATAGTTAGTGCTTGCATGACGTGCCTCAAAAGCTTGGGCATCCGACATGCCACAGAGCTCCAACACACCATCGCTGGCCATACCTACATCATATCAGGACAGATGCTTAAAGAACGCTTCCACAACAAAGTCCAACAAAAACACTATATCGCCCTCAACAGATTAACGACCATGGCGACCCAGGACAGATGCCCAACCACAACAGAAGCGAAAGACATCGCAGCCAAACGAGACACCACCCTAGACCTGCCCGCTACGCAAAGACTCATTAAACCATGGGCCGCGGGTCTGACGGAGCTCGCACCGACCGACGTCGAGGAAGACACAAAACACCGCTACGCTGATATTAGGGCGTACGCGACTGCCAAGAAGACCACACCGACCGAAGCGACGCACGTGACCGGACATGCAACACAACCCGCAGCCCAGGAGGCCATCAAGAGTAGCTCCCGGCTGCTAAGGCGAGAGAACAGGGAAACCCAATCGCCCCCAACGAAACCCGCCCGACCCCAGGGCACGAAACGGAACACTGAGGGCAGACAGATACAAACCATCCCGGAGGATATAGTGCACATAATAGGCCTCGACCTCCCAGGGCTCTCCAGCTGGAAGGTGGATAAAGCCTGCCGATGTAAACCCAAGGACCTAGGCAGCATACTAGGGGCCATGTACGGCCACCAAGAGGCCATCACCAGCATAGATGGATGGCAATGGGACGGCATCAACAAAGAAAGCTACTACAAGGTGCATTGGAAGCCCACAATCATAGATAAATGGGCATTACCACTATGTGCAGAAGAAGGTTACACACCCTCACACATAGAACCCATCAGCAGGGAAGAGGCTAAAAACGTATGCACATGTGAGCTATGCTGGCTACCAAGAGGAGACAGCCCAACGTGCCACAACTGCAAGAGGGCCTACCACCCAGCCTGCCTTGAGGAAGCCCTCCTGTCGGGACACAAAGAACCAGGCCACTGGCTGTGCCCAATATGCAAGTTTGGCAGCAACGAGTTCAAAACGACTATGCGTCTATCAGCGCACTCGGACCTTATACGAGTTCACTGGCGCCCCACCCTCGAACCGGCACCTCTCATCACGGCACACCTGGACTACCTGGCGCGACGCAGCGACTATGAAGAGGAAAATAAGAGGATACAAGAAGCTAGATACGCGCGGCCTGACACACAGCTGCCGACACACACCCGGCAGGGACTGCCGGACCCGCACACCTGGCTACCCCGGTGCACCAACCTTCACTCGAAGGCCATCTTCCACACGTACCCCATCAACCCGCAGATGGACATCGTCGGGACGGGCAAATGCGAAACCTTCCTCCAACTTCACCCCCACATGACCACCCCCGCGATGAACCCCTGCACGGGAGAGCCCATCATGCCCAAGCACGACCTAGTGCAACATGTAACGGTTCACGATGAGTCGGGCCGCACAATAGGCCTTCTAACCAAACAACAACACCAACACCTACACGCTTGGCTACAACACACACCACACACACGCAATCTGGCCACAGAACTGGTGGCCCTCCTCAGGAGACAGGACACACAGAGCAGCCGCCACCCCATGAGACTGGCACAAGACAAAGCCCTCAACACCCTACACACCACACGAAGCTTTCCAAGTACCGTCCAAAGGTGGGCTGATCCACTCACAGTTAGACCAGAAACCACTACCTACTGGAGCCCCGACATCAATGACACGGCCTTTGGGGCACACCACAACTGCCTACTTGTACGCCACACTGGGCTATCCACATGGAATGTACCAGCCGATGATGCGGTGGCCCTGAAATGCGTCAATCATGCTATACACTCAGCACACCAGGAGGAGGCCATGGCCACCATTATGCTGATCCCTGGTAAGAAGGGCATCTCGTACCCCAAACACATTGACACCCTGAGCCGCTACCCAGAGTACTGTCAGCACCTGGCCAGCATACCCCTCAACAATACCAACTGCTCCAAACTTGGCAAACACGCCACCCTCCTCGTTTACGTCATATGGAATGCAGCAGGGCAACTACTCACCACCAAAGGCAACCCACAAGGATGGATGGCTAGCACAGCCACTGCCCTACACCCAGACAGGGAGACACACCCTCTCCTTCGCAGACCACACAATCAAAAACAGCCAGCCACCCTCCCCGGTGGCCACAAACAGCACCTCCGCCTCCCGCTGGACAGGGCTCTACCCACGCTGGGGCACACACGCAGCCAACACCAGCTCACGCACCACTCCACCACGCTACCGCGGATGGCCATCACCGAATGGACCACGATAGCGTACACCGACGGCAGCTGCATTAAGACATCCGAGCCAGACCCGGCGCGCGTCGGGGCGGGGGTCTACATTCCGGAAAGCAACGCCCTTCTTACCATTGCGATGAACGACCCAGAGAACAACACCATCAATAAGGCAGAACTCACAGCGATACACGCGGCACTGAAAGCGGGGGCCAGACGCATCGCCACCGATAGCCTATGCTCTCTATATCAGATCCGCAGAGCCCTGGCTAACCCGATGTCCCTCATCAATCATAGACACAACGACATCCTGACGGACATCGCCACCCTCATCATCGACAGCCCCGTCACGACCCAATTCTACAAGGTCCGGGCCCACTCGGGCATCATCGGCAACGAAGGCGCTGATGCCCTTGCTAAACACGCAGCGCTACACCCGGAGCAGGCAAACACACTAGAGTACCACCCGACCACACCCAAGGAGAGGGGTATCTGGCTAAACAACGGGACCGACGGCGAAAACCTCGCCCCACTGCCGGACTGCCGACACAGCGTACGAGCACACATGCACAGCAAGCACAAGCTAGGCCTCGCCAACCAAGACAGCATTTACTACCAGATGACCCAAGATATCACCAAAGCCGCGGCAAAAGGAGCGGGCGAAAGAGTGATGATCGATGCGACCATCTCCACCCCCGCGCAAAGGACCGCCCTACTCTACCGTACCGGAGGACTATACAACCAAAAACTAGCTATGCGCTGGAAGCAGGCGACAGACGACCGCTGCCCCCTTTGCGGGGAGGCCGACAGTGCCACACACCTGCTCTCGGGCTGCAGCGAGACCCTGCCACTCGTGCAAGAAAGGCACAACGGAGCTGGCCGCCTCATCGCCAAAGCCATCAGCAAAGGAACCCTGGGCGGATGCATCCGATTTGCAGACACCGGCAGCTGGGAGAAGGGCGCTAGAGAAAACCTTGACCTCCCTAACGACACACTACACACCACGCTACGGGCACTCGGCATGAAACCAACAGCGACCAAAAACACCACCAGACCGGACATAATCATGGTGACGCCTCAAAAGAAGACGGGCAAACGCGGTAAAGCCACTAAAAGGATCACCATCATAGAAATCAAATACTGTGCGGACTCGAGGTGGATGGAGCAACTTGACAAGGCCCTGAACCAACACACAAAATTGGCACACACCATGCGCAAGATAGGCCACATGGTTGAGATCAGACCAATCCTACTGGGTATAGGCGGTATTACCTATGAAACACACACACGTCAACACCTCATCGCCCTGGGGATCACTCAAACCAACGCCACCAAGCTACTACACAAGCTCACGAGACATGCGGTAGAAGCAGCCCACACCATTGCCAAGACAAGTTACAGACTAAGAGCTATTAGAAAGGGGGGGGGGGTAGGGGGTCGGTCACTTCTCGAGCTTGATGGTGGGAGCAGGCCGCGCCCCAGGCGGTTGCTCCTCCCTTAATGCACGCCGGTGAATACCGGCGTAGTCTTCTTCTTCTTCTTCTTCTGGCATGACATCCTGGGAAGCCGTGCGTATTGCATGACGAAGGCACTCACCTGGCATAGAGAAAATATGATGGGATGTTGTGAAGAGGGGTACAAGCCTTGTCGTGTCCTTGCTGTTTGCAATCATGCTTAGGCTTCCAAAGGCAAGGCAATACATCCCACAACATGCATGCTCACGCACCTGCCAGGGTGAGGGTGAGGGTGGGGGTGGGAGAGGGGGAGACGTATTGTCAAACTGGGAGGGGGTGGTTGTATAGGGCAGAGGGAAGGGGAGGTGCCCGTTACACCTGCAGTCAGCCAAGGGGAAGGGAAAGGAGAGGGAGGGAGGGAGGGAGGGAGGGAGGGAGGGAGGGGACCATTAATCCTGCAGCAGCACAAAAGGCACGCTAGTGGTTAAGCTAGGTAGAGGGAGCCACATACCTGCACAGGGATAGCCACTCACCTTGACAACTTCGCATGGTTTGCATGGATGACGGCGCGGCTTGCTCGTAGTGTGTCGCTGCGTTGCTAGGCTGGCTACGTTGGCATCTCGCGTGGCTGCGTGGCTGCGACTTTGCGAGGTTGTGTAGCTGTGTCGCGATGCTGGTGAAGTGGCTGGACTGCGGGGCTGAGCTAGCTACGTAAATGGCTGTACGCCTAGCTCCGAGGTTGGCAGCGTTATGGAAATGGAAATGGAAATGGCTGCAACGCTAGTTGAAACTACCTTGTGTGTCTGAGCTAGCTAGCTAGCTGCGATGTGGCTGGGAGCGAGCTGAGCTTCGGGCATGACTGCGAGGCTGCGAGGCTGGTTGCAAGGCGCCTGGCTACCTAGATGCGGGACGCGAATTAGGGGCAGTGTGGCTGCAAGGCTGCGAGGCTGAGTTTCTAGGCTGCTTATCCTCAAGGCTGACCTTCTAGCTGGCACTAGCTGCGGCTACGTTCCTAGCATGACTAGGATCGTCGCTAGTTGACTACGCCGCGTACTGGGCGGATGTTAGTTTTTCATATTTCATGTCTAACATGCAAGCCGATCTGCAGTTCGTGCCGCCCTTCACGCCCTCAATTCGGTGGCCCCTGCCCTCAGTTCGGTAGCCAGGCTAGGTAGCCAGGCGGCCACTGAGCCACATCGCAGCCACGCAACATCAGAGCCACATCGCAGCCACATTCGGCCAGGCAGCCACATCTCACGTAGCGGCCAGCCTCCTAGCCAGTGTCGCAACCTGGAGATCTCAGCCAACTCCGTAGCCACGCGTTGCGCGATAACACACGGGCATTACCTCGCCACGCTTTGCGCGTAGCCAATGCGTTGCGAGGTAATGCACCGTTTCACATGCAGCGACCCATCTTTTTGCCTTTGACATGTACCCACCATCTCCGAGCCCATCTTCCCTGCCCCTTGTGCATCAAACTCGGTGAGTGCATCTTGTACCCACCATTCATTGCTCCTCCTTTGACAACCTGTCACCTCCTTGCCGCAGGTCCACATCCCTTCCCCTTTAAGTCCCCTTCCTCCCCCCCTCCCCCGCACCTCCCTCCTTTACCCTCTCTCCCTCCCCTCCCCCGCTTTCGTCACCCCGTACCCTCTCCATTGCAGCCCGTCCCACTACAAGGGTAAGACCAAGGTAAGAGCCAACGAGGATGAAGCATGGAGGAGCATGGAGGATCAGGGAGCAAGCGGTGAGTGGCCCCGCTCCTGAACCTAGCCTCCGTCATGCACCTAGCTTCCTTAGATGTTTTGCTAGCCTCACTGTAAGTACGCTCCTTGCTTGCTGCAGGTCTGACGCCTATACTCCTGCCCCCTGCCTCCTTCACCCTTCCCTACCCTATCCCACCAATCCCACTTCTACTTCTCCCCAACCCCCGCTTCCCCTCTCCCCGTCACCTCTCCCCCACCCGCCCTCTTCCCACCACCACCACCACCCCCTCCCTTCCCCCTCTCCCTCCCACTCCCTTCCATGCTTCTCAACCCCCTTTCCCTCTCGCACCCTTCACTTGACGTGGCAGCCCCCACCTTAACCACCCCTATCCCTCCACCCCTCCCCCACACCACCACCTCTAATAACACCACGCAACCTCCCGCATCACAAAGGTAAGACCAAGGTAAGAGCCAACAGGGAGCCAACATGGTGCGGCATGGAGCAACATGGCGTTAACGGTGAGTGGTTCGGCCTTGCCTCTCAGTGTCCATTATCACCCAGCCTAACCACTACCACACACTGTGTTCGCTGCAGGGCTGATGGTAAATCGTAATACCCAACCTTTCCCCTTCTCCTTTCTCTTCCCCCCATCCCCCACCCCACCCCACCCCACCCCACCCTCCTACTCCACCCTCCTTTCCTACTTCCCCCCTCCCCCTCGCCTTCTACCCCCTGACATCGTAGCCATCTGCCATCCCTTCCCTACCCTTCCCATCAGCCAAGAGCATACCTTCACCAACATACTACCACCCCCTTCCCACCCCCCTCCACACACAAGCTCCCTCTTCCCCCTTCTTCCCTACCCTTTCGCTCCCTGGTTGCTGGTGCCTACCGGTAAGTGGCCAACACGCAGCGCCCAACCTGATCTCCCTACCTCACGTGCATGCCCCTTGGCTGCAGGTCTGATGGGCAACTCCCTTGATACACAATCCATCAACACATTCCCCCCTCCCCCGCCCCTGCCCCCGACCCCGTCCCCCCCCTACCCCCGCCCCCGCTCCCTCCCCTGCCCCTACCCCCGCCCAGCCTTCCTTTCCCTTACACAACCACCCCCTCCCAGTTCATCGACACGCTTCCCCCATCCCCGCCCCCGCCCCCGCTCCCGCTCCTCCCCCCGCCCACACACAAGCTCCCCCTTTCGCTCCTTGCTCCCTGCCCCTCCCCTTCTCTATCCCCCGCATACAGATCATCAACACTATTGCCCTCCCTTGTCCCTACCCCCGTCCCCGCCTAGCCCAGCCCCCCGACCACCACCTCCAACGACACCATCACACTCACCTGGAGATACAGCTGTGTACCCCACCACTGCTGCCCTCCCCACCCCCTCCCCTCCCCATTGCAACCCTCGCTCCCTCCCACCCTCCTCCCACGCTGCACTGCCCCCTCTCACATGAGGGGTGGCAAGGAGCAGCAACCCTCCCCAACCAGGCAGCAAGTGCGAAAGGCGAGAGGCAAGTAATGAGCAGCATGCAGGCAGTAGGTCTCTCCACTCTGCTGCCGGCGCCACTCAATAGCGTGCTCTTGCTGCTGCTAATGTGCTTGCTGATCCAAACCTAGCTCTTGCCTGCTTTCAGTGAGAGCATGAAACGTGTACCGTGGCCCCTCTGCCCGCATTGCTAGGTGAGTGCCACTCCACCCCAACCAACCCTGCCCACACCAACCCGCCCCTGCTGCTGCTCCTACTGCTGCCCCCTTGCCCCCCTGCTGCTGCTGCTGCCCCCCTGCCCCCCAGCTGCTGCTGCTGCCCCCCCGCCCCCAGCTGCTGCTGCTGCGCCCCTGCTGCTGCTGCTGCTGCAGCCCCCCTGCCCCCCTGCTGCTGCAGCCCCCCTGACCCCCTGCTGATGCAGCCCCCCTGACCCCCTACTCCTGCTGCTGCTGCTGCTGCTGCTGCTGCTGCTGCTGCTGCCCCCCCACTGCTGCTGCTGCCCCCCTGCTGCTGCTGCTGCTGCTGCTGCTGCTGCTGCTGCCCCCTTACTGCTGTTGCTGCCCCCCTACTGCTGTTGCTGCCCCCCTACTGCTGCTGCTGCTGCTGCTGCCCCCCTACCACCTTGCCCCCCGGCTGCTGCTGCTGGTGCTGCTGTAACCCTGCTGCTGAATGGGGGGGCACCAGCGCTGGTTGCGCCCACTATCTGCTGCCTACTGTCTGCTGCTGCAGCCCCCCCTGCCCCCCTGCTGTTACTGACCCAGCCAGTACTGGTCACAGCCAGCCAGCCAGTACTGGTTCGCCAGCCAGCCAGTACTGGTCAGCCAGCCAGTACTGGTCACAGCCAGCCAGCCAGTACTGGTCAGCCAGCCAGTACTGGTTCAGCCAGCCAGCCAGTACTGGTCAGCCAGCCAGTACTGGTCACAGCCAGCCAGCCAGTACTGGTCACAGCCAGCCAGCCAGTACTGGTCACAGCCAGCCAGTACTGGTCACAGCCAGCCAGCCAGTACTGGTCCCAGCCAGCCAGTACTGGTCACAGCCAGCCAGTACTGGTCACAGCAGCCAGCCAGTACTGGTCAGCCAGCCAGTACTGGTCACAGCCAGCCAGCCAGTACTGGTCAGCCAGCCAGTACTGGTCACACCAGCCAGCCAGTACTGGTCAGCCAGCCAGTACTGGTCACAGCCAGCCAGCCAGTACTGGTCACAGCCAGCCAGCCAGTACTGGTCAGCCAGCCAGTACTGGTCACAGCCAGCCAGCCAGTACTGGTCAGCCAGCCAGTACTGGTCACAGCCAGCCAGCCAGTACTGGTCACAGCTAGCCAGCCAGTACTGGTCAGCCAGCCAGTACTGGTCACAGCCAGCCAGCCAGTACTGGTCAGCCAGCCAGTACTGGTCACATCCAGCCAGCCAGTACTGGTCAGCCAGCCAGTACTGGTCACAGCCAGCCAGCCAGTACTGGTCACAGCCAGCCAGCCAGTACTGGTCAGCCAGCCAGTACTGGTCACAGCCAGCCAGCCAGTACTGGTCAGCCAGCCAGTACTGGTCAGCCAGCCAGTACTGGTCAGCCAGCCAGTACTGGTCAGCCAACCAGTACTGGTCACAGCCAGCCAGCCAGTACTGGTCACAGCCAGCCAGCCAGTACTGGTCACAGCCAGCCAGCCAGTACTGGTCAGCCAGCCAGTACTGGTCACAGCCAGCCAGCCAGTACTGGTCAGCCAGCCAGTACTGGTCAGCCAGCCAGTACTGGTCAGCCAGCCAGTACTGGTCAGTCAACCAGTACTGGTCACAGCCAGCCAGCCAGTACTGGTCAGCCAGCCAGTACTGGTCAGCCAGCCAGTACTGGTCAGTCAACCAGTACTGGTCACAGCCAGCCAGCCAGTACTGGTCAGCCAGCCAGTACTGGTCAGCCAGCCAGTACTGGTCAGCCAGCCAGTACTGGTCAGCCAACCAGTACTGGTCACAGCCAGCCAGCCAGTACTGGTCAGCCAGCCAGTACTGGTCACAGCCAGCCAGCCAGTACTGGTCAGCCAGCCAGTACTGGTCACAACCAGCCAGCCAGTACTGGTCAGCCAGCCAGTACTGGTCACATCCAGCCAGCCAGTACTGGTCAGCCAGCCAGTACTGGTCACAGCCAGCCAGCCAGTACTGGTCACAGCCAGCCAGCCAGTACTGGTCAGCCAGCCAGTACTGGTCACAGCCAGCCAGCCAGTACTGGTCAGCCAGCCAGTACTGGTCACAGCCAGCCAGCCAGTACTGGTCAGCCAGCCAGTACTGGTCAGCCAGCCAGTACTGGTCAGCCAGCCAGTACTGGTCAGCCAACCAGTACTGGTCACAGCCAGCCAGCCAGTACTGGTCAGCCAGCCAGTACTGGTCACAGCCAGCCAGCCAGTACTGGTCAGCCAGCCAGTATCGGTCACAACCAGCCAGCCAGTACTGGTCAGCCAGCCAGTACTGGTCACATCCAGCCAGCCAGTACTGGTCAGCCAGCCAGTACTGGTCACAGCCAGCCAGCCAGTACTGGTCACAGCCAGCCAGCCAGTACTGGTCAGCCAGCCAGTACTGGTCACAGCCAGCCAGCCAGTACTGGTCAGCCACCCAGTACTGGTCAGTCAACCAGTACTGGTCACAGCCAGCCAGCCAGTACTGGTCAGCCAGCCAGTACTGGTCAGCCAGTCAGTACTGGTCAGCCAGCCAGTACTGGTCAGCCAACCAGTACTGGTCACAGCCAGCCAGCCAGTACTGGTCAGCCAGCCAGTACTGGTCACAGCCAGCCAGCCAGTACTGGTCAGCCAGCCAGTACTGGTCACAGCCAGCCAGCCAGTACTGGTCAGCCAGCCAGTACTGGTCACATCCAGCCAGCCAGTACTGGTCAGCCAGCCAGTACTGGTCACAGCCAGCCAGCCAGTACTGGTCACAGCCAGCCAGCCAGTACTGGTCAGCCAGCCAGTACTGGTCACAGCCAGCCAGCCAGTACTGGTCAGCCAACCAGTACTGGTCACAGCCAGCCAGCCAGTACTGGTCAGCCAACCAGTACTGGTCACAGCCAGCCAGCCAGTACTGGTCAGCCAGCCAGTACTGGTCACAGCCAGCCAGCCAGTACTGGTCAGCCTGGTTGTTAGTCATTGTTGGTTGCCAGCCAGTGCTGGTTGCCAGCCAGTGTTGGTTGCCAGCCATTGCTGTGTGTTATGCCAGCCAGTAATGGGTGTCATGCATTGTAGTCATTGGGCACAGTAGAGCATTGCATGTAAGATGACTCTGTGTCACTTTGCAGGGGCTGGAGCATGGACGAGTACCTTCATTACATCAAGGTCGTTGGTCCCTATTTATAAGAGGACATTGACTTAGGACAACCAGCCCATGAGGTTGTAAAGGGGGTTGGTTGTACGGCGCTGTATACTATGTTGTAATATGCAATGTTGTAGTTGGCGCTGTATACTATGTTGTAATATGCAATGTTGTAGTGATAGTGGTAGTGATAGTGGTAGTGATAGTGATAACAAACACATGTACAAAGTAATCTCAATGACATTACTATGTAACATTGTGATAACCAGGAGTGGGTCATAGCATGTGCATGTGGTTATAGAATGTTGTCCTCATGGTGATATGTACTCAGTATACCTTGCAACATCTGCAGCTCGGTATCACGTGTAAGTACATCCAACGGCTCTAGCCCAACGTGTAATAATCTCCAGCTTGGTAACCGTTTCCGAGCAAGCCCCTTCCTTCAGCCCTTTACCCAGCCCTTCAGCACTTAAGGGGGTCACACAGCTACCCCATCCCTCTCGTTGCTGCTGCCCCCCTGCCCCCCTGCTGCTGTTGCTGCTGCCCCCCTGCTACTGCTGCTGCTGCCCCCCTTCCCCCCTGCTGCTGCTGCCGCTGCTGCCCCCCTGCCCCCTGCCCCTGCTGCTGCCCCCCTGCCCCACTGCTGCTTCTGCCGCTGCTGCCCCCCTGCCCCCCTTCCCCCCTGCTGCTGCTGCCGCTGCTGCCCCCCTGCCCCCCTGCTGCTGCTGCTGCTGCTGCTGGCCCCCTGCCCCCTGCTGTTGCTGCCGCTGCTGGCCCCCAGCCCCCTCCTGCTGCTGCTGCTGCTGCCCCCCCTCCCCCCTGCTGCTGCTGCTGATGCTGCCCTCCTGCCCCCCTGCTGCTGCTGCTGCCCCCCTTCCCCCCTGCTGCTGCTGCTGCTGCTGCCCCCCTGCCCCCCTGCTGCTGCTGCTGCTGCTGGCCCCCTGCCCCAAGCTCCTGCGGTCAGCCAGTACTGGTTGGGGGCCAGCCAGTACTGGTTGGGGGCCAGCCAGTACTGGTTGGGGGCCAGCCAGTACTGGTTAGGGGAGGACCAGTACTGGTTGGGGGTGGACCAGTACTGGTTAGGAGAGGACCAGTACTGGTTGGGGGTGGACCAGTACTGGTTGGGGGTGAACCAGTACTGGTTGGGGGAGGACCAGTACTGGTTGGGGGTGGACCAGTACTGGTTGGGGGGTGGACCAGTACTGGTTGGGGGTGGACCAGTACTGGTTGGGGGCCAGCCAGTACTGGTTGGGGGTGGACCAGTACTGGTTAGGGGTGGACCAGTACTGGTTGGGGGTGGACCAGTACTGGTTGGGGGTGGACCAGTACTGGTTGGGGGTGGACCAGTACTGGTTGGGGGGTGGACCAGTACTGGTTGGGGGTGGACCAGTACTGGTTGGGGGTGGACCAGTACTGGTTGGGGGTGGACCAGTACTGGTTGGGGGGTGGACCAGTACTGGTTGGGGGTGGACCAGTACTGGTTGGGGGTGGACCAGTACTGGTTTGGGCTGAACCAGTACTGGGGGGGGGGGTGAACCAGTACTGGTTGGGGGTGAACCAGTACTGGTTGGGGTTGAACCAGTACTGGTTGTGGGTGAACCAGTACTGGTTGGGGGTGAACCAGTACTGGTTGGGGGTGAACCAGTACTGGGGGGGGGGGTGAACCAGTACTGGTTGGGGGTGAACCAGTACTGGGGGGGGGTGGACCAGTACTGGTTTTCTCGTATCTCCTCAGCCCGATTTTTCCTCGATTTTAGGTTTACACCCCCATTCTTAGAACCGCTAAAAAATACAATCTATCAAGCCACTTTGTCAAAAAATTCAACTTTTCTCATGAACTTTTCTGCGAGTGACTCCGCCCAGTCCCGCTGGTCAGGCCTGATGAAGTGCCTTAGCTTTTCCTCAATCACCCGCTCTGTTTGGCCATCTGTTTCAGGGTGGTAGGCGCTGGATAGGTTCACCTGGACCTGGAGCAGCTTGGTAACCTCAGCCCAGAATTTGTTGTGGAACTGGGGCCCTCTATCACTGACCACACTCCTTGGCATCCCATGCAGTCGGAACACATGCTCAAGGAACAGCTTTGCAGAAGAAGAAGAAGAAGAAGAAGACTACGCCGGTATTCACCGGCGTGCATTAAGGGAGGAGCAACCGCCTGGGGCGCGGCCTGCTCCCACCATCAAGCTCGAGAAGTGACCGACCCCCTACCCCCCCCCCCTTTCTAATAGCTCTTAGTCTGTAACTTGTCTTGGCAATGGTGTGGGCTGCTTCTACCGCATGTCTCGTGAGCTTGTGTAGTAGCTTGGTGGCGTTGGTTTGAGTGATCCCCAGGGCGATGAGGTGTTGACGTGTGTGTGTTTCATAGGTAATACCGCCTATACCCAGTAGGATTGGTCTGATCTCAACCATGTGGCCTATCTTGCGCATGGTGTGTGCCAATTTTGTGTGTTGGTTCAGGGCCTTGTCAAGTTGCTCCATCCACCTCGAGTCCGCACAGTATTTGATTTCTATGATGGTGATCCGTTTAGTGGCTTTACCGCGTTTGCCCGTCTTCTTTTGAGGCGTCACCATGATTATGTCCGGTCTGGTGGTGTTTTTGGTCGCTGTTGGTTTCATGCCGAGTGCCCGTAGCGTGGTGTGTAGTGTGTCGTTAGGGAGGTCAAGGTTTTCTCTAGCGCCCTTCTCCCAGCTGCCGGTGTCTGCAAATCGGATGCATCCGCCCAGGGTTCCTTTGCTGATGGCTTTGGCGATGATGCGGCCAGCTCCGTTGTGCCTTTCTTGCACGAGTGGCAGGGTCTCGCTGCAGCCCGAGAGCTGGTGTGTGGCACTGTCGGCCTCCCCGCAAAGGGGGCAGCGGTCGTCTGTCGCCTGCTTCCAGCGCATAGCTAGTTTTTGGTTGTATAGTCCTCCGGTACGGTAGAGTAGGGCGGTCCTTTGCGCGGGGGTGGAGATGGTCGCATCGATCATCACTCTTTCGCCCGCTCCTTTTGCCGCGGCTTTGGTGATATCTTGGGTCATCTGGTAGTAAATGCTGTCTTGGTTGGCGAGGCCTAGCTTGTGCTTGCTGTGCATGTGTGCTCGTACGCTGTGTCGGCAGTCCGGCAGTGGGGCGAGGTTTTCGCCGTCGGTCCCGTTGTTTAGCCAGATACCCCTCTCCTTGGGTGTGGTCGGGTGGTACTCTAGTGTGTTTGCCTGCTCCGGGTGTAGCGCTGCGTGTTTAGCAAGGGCATCAGCGCCTTCGTTGCCGATGATGCCCGAGTGGGCCCGGACCTTGTAGAATTGGGTCGTGACGGGGCTGTCGATGATGAGGGTGGCGATGTCCGTCAGGATGTCGTTGTGTCTATGATTGATGAGGGACATCGGGTTAGCCAGGGCTCGGCGGATCTGATATAGAGAGCATAGGCTATCGGTGGCGATGCGTCTGGCCCCCGCTTTCAGTGCCGCGTGTATCGCTGTGAGTTCTGCCTTATTGATGGTGTTGTTCTCTGGGTCGTTCATCGCAATGGTAAGAAGGGCGTTGCTTTCCGGAATGTAGACCCCCGCCCCGACGCGCGCCGGGTCTGGCTCGGATGTCTTAATGCAGCTGCCGTCGGTGTACGCTATCGTGGTCCATTCGGTGATGGCCATCCGCGGTAGCGTGGTGGAGTGGTGCGTGAGCTGGTGTTGGCTGCGTGTGTGCCCCAGCGTGGGTAGAGCCCTGTCCAGCGGGAGGCGGAGGTGCTGTTTGTGGCCACTGGGGAGGGTGGCTGCCTGTTTTTGATTGTGTGGTCTGCGAAGGAGAGGGTGTGTCTCCCTGTCTGGGTGTAGGGCAGTGGCTGTGCTAGCCATCCATCCTTGTGGGTTGCCTTTGGTGGTGAGTAGTTGCCACAGCTTTGCATATTGTGTGGCAGTCATGCTCTCCCAGGTCTTCACCAGGTGTACCATCTTTGTTAATCTGTCCACAAACACTAATATTGAGTCATATTTGTTGGGCCCACTTGCAGGGAGCTTCACTATGAGGTCCATTGACACGCTGTCCCACGGTCTCTCAGATATGGGCAGCGGCTGCAGCAGGCCAGCAGGCTTCTTGGCACTTGACTTGTTCACTTGGCACGAGTGGCAGCTGCGCACATAGCTCTTCACATCCTCTGACACACCAGGCCATGTAAACCAGCGCGTCACCTGCTCAAGGGTCTTCGTCATGCCCAGGTGACCAGCAGACCTGGTGTCATGCATGGTGTATATCACTCTCTTCCGCAGCGCAACGTCATTAGGCACCACCACTCTGCCCCACTCAGTCAGCCACAGCCCCTCATGCTGGTACAGCTGCGATGTGAAGGCCTCATCAGCAAAGCGTGTGTCAGCCGCATAGGCTTGTTTGATTTCCTGCATTAGGGTTAAGGGACCCGACTCAGTTGTGGACTGCTCGTCATCACCTTGTTTGTTTGATTTGTTATGTGACTCTGTTGTTTGTTGTTGCTGCCGCAGGGATTCCCCCCCACCTGGCTGCGCCTTCTTTTGTTGTGCACTTGTCATTCTTGCCTGGCCAGGCGTATGGGCAGCAGCCAAATCTTCTGGTGGGACCAGCTGGTTTGCTCTTTGGGCAGCCTCCCGGGCAGCCACCTGCCCCAGCTCAGCATTCTCTCGCAGCCGGGCAGCAGTGCGGCGTGTAGTGATGGCGTAGACTGGCCTTTCAGCCCGGGAGCTTAGCGTCATGATCACAGTCATGGCGTCTTCAGAGTCAGCATTTTGTGGTGATGATGAGCTTGTTAGCGCCACCTCATTGGCCAGAGCGGGGTTACGGCTGATAGGGTCAGCCACATTAGTTGCACCGGGTATGTATTTGATTTCAAACTTGTAGCGTGACAGCTCCTCCATCCATCTGACCTGCCGCCTCGACAGATTGGGCTGTGTTTGCAGGTAGATGAGGGGATTGTGATCAGTCAGGATTGTAACATCAACCGCTCCATCTAGATAGCACAACCACTCTCTGACTGCTCTGATGATACCCAGCAGCTCTTGCTCTCCAGTGGCATAGCGCGTCTCAGCTGGGGACATCTTTTTACTTGTGTAAGCAATTGGCCTGCCATCTTGCATCAGCACTCCACCGGTGCCTACCAGCGACGCATCGGTGCACACTACAAAAGGCTTGCTGAAGTCAGGCAGAGCCAGCACAGGAGCAGAGCAGAGCGCCTCTTTCAGGGCATTAAAAGCTTCCAGCTCAGCTCCTTCAAAGTGCCCCAATCATACGCAGCAGCCACTTGCTTGCTGGTCAAGTTCGTCAACGGCGCAGCCAAAGAGCTGAAGTTTGATATGAACCTTCTGAAGTAGTTAGCCAGCCCCAGGAAGGCCTGCAGGTCTTTTAAGTTGCGCGGCGTCGGCCATTCTTTCACGACCTGCACTTTCGCAGGGTCGACAGCAATGCCTTTGCTGCCCACGATGTGGCCCAGGAACGCCAGCTGCGTCTTGTTGAACTCGCACTTTGCCAGTTTGGCGTAGAATTTGTTTTCTCGCATGAGCTGCAGGACTTGCCTCAGGTGCTGCACATGCTCCTCAGGGGTGTTGCTCATCACCAGAATGTCATCAATGTACACCAACACACACTCATTGATCAAAGGCTTGAATACGTTATTCATCATCCGTTGGAACGTAGCAGGAGCGTTGGTCAGCCCAAAACAGAGCACCTTGAACTGGAACTGGCCCATTGGCGTCAAGAAGGCAGTCTTAGGCACATCCTCCTCTGTGATCCTGATCTGATGGTACCCAGACTGCAGGTCTAGGGAGCTGAACACCCTCTTGCCAGCCAATTTGTCAAACAGGTCGTCAATCCTTGGTAGGGGGTACCTGTCTCTCACTGCTAACTTGTTGAGAGCACGGTAATCAATGCACATCCTCAGGCTCCCATCTTTCTTTTGCACAAACAGGATTGGTGCCCCGTATGGGCTGCTGCTTGGCTCAATCAACCCTTTGGCCAGCAGCTCAGCCACCTGCTTCTTCACCTCAGCCTCCTCTCTAGGGCTGAGCTTGTACATACGTTTGTAGGGAGGTTCAGCCCCGGGTGGTGTCCTGATTGTGTGCCCCACTCGCCTGTCAGGGGTAACCCCGGTGGCATGTCCCCAAACACATCAGCATACTCAGATAGCAACCCATCTAGCACTGCTTGTGGCACTAGCCAGGGGTCCTGCTCAGTCTTCGTGTTCTGCTCACTGCATCCAGCCACTGCAGCTGCCAAGCTGCCCTGGTACCAACCCTCTTGGTCGCCAGCATCGCCAGGTTTCACTAACATCAGCCAGCTACTGCAGCCTTTCCGCAGCTGTCGCACGGCCTGGCCCGGACTGAGCAGCTTAATTTCGGCTGCGCTGTCCCACTGCTCTTTCATAGCAGCAACAGCCGCAAACCCAGGCAGGTGCTTTGGTTGCAGTGCGAGCAGGTTTACAGGCTTCCCCGACTCTCCGAGTGCCTCAAACAGCGTGCACACCCCGTGCTTCACCTTCAGCACTGCATCGTGCTCGTGCATCCAATCGACTCCTAGGATCAGGTCGACACCGAGCATTCCTGGCATGACCACTGGTCACCCCGGCCATTGGCCATGCCAATCCGTGCCAGGCCTGCGCATCGCACCACGCCCTAATGGAGGATAGCGAAGGCTATCGCGGTAACTCGCGCGCGCTAAAACTCGCGTTTTAGACTGAAGCCTTGTACTTGATCACCGCCCGCCATTCCCGCGGACTGTGAACATGGTCGCTCGCTGCAGCCTGGGGCTCAACGGGGTGCCACCGTACGTGGGTCGCAGGTCGAAGCGCAAGATTCCCTGGGTTGGGTCGGGACCCCTCATGGCCCGGGCCCTTACTGACACCTGGCGCGAGACCTGCCTAACCCTCCCTCCAAGCAAGCAGAGCATCTCACTGACGTGTCAGCAGCACCGTGCGTGGAGTTTGTTTCGCTACCGTGCACTCTGCTGAAGCCTAGACCCCATCATTTCGGGGCTTCGTTCAAGTCCTTGAACTTTTCCGTCAGTGGTCCTATCCGCGTACTTCCACCATTGTCTGATAGCTAAGCGAGTCTATATTCCGGGATGTAGCCCAGGAAAGCTCTATCATCTTGTGTGGTACAATCTATGACAAAATGTGGCCGAGGGTGAATGTGGCATGGAGCGATCTCATCACAGGGGCCGCTTGGCGGCGTTCTGGGTTCATCCCCGACGGGGTGGACCCTGTGCTACTGTTGGGCGCTCTCATCGCTGGGATTTTCGCACTGTGCGCGAATCTCAAGCAGAAAATTGCGATGGGCCATCCTGGACCCCGACGCCGCGCCCTCCTGGAACGCCATAAAGCGATACGTGCCAAGCTGGTAAGTAGTGGCAATGGCAGTGGCGGACACCCCCATTGTGGCGGAATCCACCATTGTGGCGGGAACCCATACCTTAACAACCTCCTCCTCCACCCTTCACCCTGCAGAGCCCTACCGAGCTGCCAGCCCTTGAAACAGCCCGGGCAACACCACAACAGTCAAGCAGGGATGCCAGCACATGGGGCCAGAAGCGCCCACGCACCTGCCTTGGTCGGGGCGCCCAGCAGCAGCTGAGCTTGGACCAGCAGCAGCTGCAGGATGCCCAGCACCAGCTGGCTGTGGACCAGCAGCAGCTGCAGGGTGCCCAGCATCAGCACAACTAGCAGCCAGTGTTGCGCATCAGACTAGGGGGAGCGTGCAGCGGCGGTGGTGTTTGGTGCTGAAGGATGAGGAAGTTGAGAAGTGTGCTGAGCTTGACCCTGATGCCCACAGGCTGCTTCGCACCATCACTGGGTCACGGGCCATGCATGCAATGTTCTTCCCTGCAGATGGGGTTGCGCCCATGTGGTCTGAGACTGCATGTGCGTGTGTGAGGCACATGGGCAGCAAGCCACAGAAGTGCATGTGTCATGGAGCATCTACCCTGAGCAGCATACCCATGTTTGGACGTGTGACACTGGCAAGTGACAAGAAGGAAGATGCTGAGTGCTTGAGGCTTCTGCATGCACGGGCACCACACATTGCAAGCGCCCACATGACCTTGAATGTGCAGCTGCTGAAGGAGTATGCACGGGAGTGCTTGGGCTGGAAGGGCAAGAGGTTGACGCAGAAGAAGCCATTGCTTAGGGCTGACATCCTAGAACATCTGAGGTGGGAGCAAGAGATGGAGGAGGATCAGTTGGCTGAAGTGGGGGTTGACGAGGCAGATGAAATGTAAGGCCAAGCACTTTCGATTGAAACCAGCAGCACCAACTGAGCCAGAATAGCACGAACTGAGCCGATAAAGCCGATTAAGGCAATGGCCAAAAAATTGACAGTGCCATGCGCCCAACTTGCACAGTTTCAGCTAAGCGTGGCGTGACTCAGTCTCGTGGTGTAATGACATGGCTCGGTAGCATGGCGCACTGCGATGGCCTACTCCGCAGTACTGCGAGGCTGCCTCCATGGTGCGAACTTTGCTACGGACGCCACGGAGCGCCTCGCCACCCTGCTCTTGTAGGTGGGTCGCTGCTTGTTTGCGCTATCTCAAGTTTCGACCTGGTGGCGGGCGGTGATCAAGTACAAGGCTTCAGTCTAAAACGCGAGTTTTAGCGCGCGCGAGTTACCGCGATAGCCTTCGCTATCCTCCACTAGGGCGTGGTGCGATGCGCAGGCCTGGCACGGATTGGCATGGCCAATGGCCGGGGTGACCTAGAGAGCCTGGAAACCAGTGGCTAATGAGCCTTTGTGCGGTACAACCAGTCGGCGGAGGTTTATTCTGCGAGAGTGGCGATGGAGGTGACAGTAGTCGTCGAGAGGCCGGTGATGGCTCAGTTGGGTGCGAAGAAGTTGCGCGACCCAGGACGCTGGTGGTCACCCCGGCCATTGGCCATGCCAATCCGTGCCAGGCCTGCGCATCGCACCACGCCCTAGTGGAGGATAGCGAAGGCTATCGCGGTAACTCGCGCGCGCTAAAACTCCGGTGGCAATGCTCCAGCAGCTGGATGAGGTGCACCTGACAGGGGATGGCAACTCTCTTAACGCCAACGCCACCACCATCATCACCAGCATCCAGGAGTTCTACCGGCACCCGGGGCGGTTCATCAACAAGTGGGGCAAGGCGATGGGGGTGGTGGGGTGTGGGTTCAGCCGGTGTAGCGTTCAGAAAGAACGCGCCTTAAATCTTTTCAGTGTGTGAACGCCATGCAACGCTAACCGCAGTTACAGGTGTCAGACTGCTGCAGCGCAACCAGGCTAAGACATAGAACGGCCTCCGGGGATCGAACCCGAATGGTGGGCAGCAGTACAGCCCACCACTAAACCTGCCTGTATCACACTTCAGCAGTGACACTAGCGCCGATCCGCTTAGTGCAGAATCGGAACGCTACATTCCTCCCCCTCCTATGGGATGGCCGTTCCGCCCATAGGCCATCATGGCATGGACTCGCAGTACATGACCGCTTAGTTTGGAACTCCTGCCCATCCGGACGCAGGTCGCTCACTGGAGATTATGGTCACCATGGACCCTTCAACCCAGGCTCACAGAGCCAGTGGACGCTGGGAAAAAGACAAGCCAGGCTCACATGAGCAGCTGGACCCATGTCACACCAAGGCACATAGCATGCAACAAAGCAACCAGCACGACTACATGGAGCCCATGTCCCACATTTAAATCACAGCAAGCCATGCTGAGCCTTATACAAGTTCACGCAGTCAGGGGCATTTGCTAGATTGCTGGCTGGCTCCCAGGTGTTGTCAGAGTCATCATAACCCTTCCACTTGACGAGGTACTCCTTTGCTTTACCTGCACGCACATGCCGGTGGTTCACAATGCGCTCTACTTCATATTGTGGGGAATCATCTAACCAGCCCAGCTCAGCGGGGGGTAGACGACCAAAGTTGCCCTCATAGGGTCTTAACAGTGACACATGGAAGACGGGATGAATCCTGGACATGGCTTGTGGCAGGGTCAGCTTTACAGCGTCTCTACCCACATGAGCCTCAACCCTGAAAGGCCCCACATACCGTGGCAGTAGCTTTCTGGCTTTGCCCACCATATTACGCAGGTTCATGGTACTAAGCAGCACACGGTCACCCACTTGGAACATACTGTCCGCGGATTTCCTGTGTGGATTAGCATCATTTGACTGCCGACTTTGTGCCAGTTTCCTACATCTCCTAGCTTCTTGAACACCTTTCTCCCAGCCATCAGAGAAGAACTGGGCCATGGGAGGTGGCAACCGAGGTAACTCATGGGTCACCGGTGTCACTGGGGACTGTCCATAGTTAATCAGGAAAGGTGTAGACTTAATGCTTTCTTGCCATGAGTTATTAATTGCAAACTCGGCGAACGAGAGGTGTTTAGGCCAGTCTCGTTGAGTGGGAGAGATATAATGCCGAAGCATCTCTTCCAGCACTTTGTTGTACCGCTCAACCTGCCCATTTGACTGGGGGTGATAGCTGGAGGTAAGAGAATGTTTCATGCCTACTAGCTTGCATACAGCTTGCCAGAACTTGCTCACGAATAGGGAGCCCCGATCACTCACAACTTCAGAGGGTAGTCCATGATGGACAAATACCTTATCAATGAAGAGTTGTGCAAACTCAGGAGCATCCATGCTTTCCTTACATGGCACTAGATGCACCATTTTGGAGAGCCTGTCAACGAATACACAGATGGAATCATATCCATGTGATCCGGACGGTAGTTTGGTTATAAAGTCCATGTGCATGACTTCCCAGCGGTATCCAGGTATAGACAGAGGATGAAGGAACCCCCATGGCTTAGCTGTAACCGACTTGTTTCTCTGGCATGCATCACATGTTGTTACATAGTGACGCACATCAGTGCGTAAGTGTTTCCACCAGAACACACGCATGACACGCTCCAACGTCTTAGTGATCCCAACGTGGCCAGCATACTTAGCATCATGCATCTCATGCAAGATATGCTCTCGTAGCTGTTTGTCACGGGGCACAATAATGGTACGTCGTTTGTTATGTCTCCATAAGCCATGTTCATCCAGGTAGAAGTTCTTTGTCTTCCTACGCTTGGTGAAGTTGGAATCAGCAGCGTAAGCTCTGACCAACCACTCATGCAGGTTTGACAGAGGACCTGGTGGTTTGGGTGCACTGGGTTCTCCATCTGCTGGTATGTCAGCAGCCCAAGTGACACGCTTAGTGGGTGGCCTGACGGCAGCACCAGCACCTTGGCTTGGTGGTGGTTGTGTGGGTGGCGCAGCGGCATCACCAGCACTGTTTTTCTGCGCCTCAGCACAAGTTTCCTCCCCCTCCTGAGAACGACGCTGGCTTCTAGTCGTCACTAGAATACTACGCACATCATCAGCACCAGAGCCCTTACACGTCTGCAATGGGGCTGCTGGAATGCGTGACAACGGGTCAGCAGGATTAGATATACCAGGTAGATATTCAATGGTATATGAGAAGCGGGCCAGGAATTCCATCCATCTAGTCTGCCTGCGTGAGAGTATAGTTTGAGTAGGCAGAGAGATGAGCGGCTTGTGATCTGTGTACAGTGTGAATGGTACCCCTTCTAGGTAGCATCGCCACTGTTGGCAAGCAGATACCAATGCCAGCAGTTCCTGTTCGCCCGTGGTGTAATTAATCTCAGCAGGAATTAATTTCCTGGAGTAATACGCCAAAGGGTAGCCATCCTGCATCAGGACTGCACCGATGCCCTCAAGGGACGCATCGCAATGCACCTGAAACGGCTTGCTGTGATCAGGAAGCTTGAGCATAGGCACATTAGAAATGGCCTGCTTCAGAGCATTGAATGCATCCAGCTCAGCCTGAGGCCATGCCTTCCAAGGGAAGGACTCCTTCTTGGGGCCAGTCAGGTTAGTGAGGGGTGCAGCGATAGTGCTAAAATTATGTACAAATTTACGTACATAGTTAGCAGCGCCCAGGAAAGACTGCAGAGTTTTGAGGCTAGTAGGTACTGGCCATTCAGATATTGCAGTAACTTTACACGGGTCAACTGAGATGCCTTGAGCACTAATAATATGGCCCAGGAACTTTAATGTTCTCTGCATAAATTCACATTTAGATAGCTTAGCATAAAATTTATTTTTACGCAGTAAGTCAAACACACGCCTAAGGTGGACTAGGTGCTCCTCACTGTCCTTGGACATCACTAGGATGTCATCAAGGTACACGAGTGCACAGTCATTGATCACCTCAGCAAATGCTTCATTCATTACACGTTGGAACGTGGCAGGAGCATTTGTCAGGCCAAAGCACAGTACCTTGAATTGGTAGTGTCCCATGGGAGTCCTGAACGCAGTCTTAGGGACATCCTCAGCCGGGATGCGGATCTGGTGGTAACCAGCCTGCAGATCAAGGGAGGAGAACACAGTTTTTCCTGCTAGCTGATCAAACAGATCATCAATGCGTGGCAAAGGATACTGGTCCCTAATTGTAATCTTATTTAGCTGGCGGTAATCAATACACATGCGCAGCTCACCTGACTTCTTCTGGACAAACAGCACAGGTGCAGCATAGGGTGATGAGCTTGGCTCTATCAGGCCTTTAGCTAGCAGGTCAGTGATCTGTTTACGCAGTTCATCTTGCTCAGGTTTGGACATCCTATAGCTGGGCCTAGCTGGAGGCTTGCCATCAGGCTGCAAGGGGATGGAGTGCCCTACTGCACGCTCTGGCGGGAGTCCGGTGATAGGTTGGAATACATCAGAGTATTCATCAAGCAAATCTTGCAGGTGCTGCCTCTGTGCATGGGACACAGCGTCTACTGGTAAGGCAAGGTCTTCCAGGGACACCATAGCCACCATGGCTGAGCCACCTTTACGCAGCCATCTGGCTGCCTGCTTTGCTGTCACAAGAGCCTTTGGATTGGCTTTGGACACAGCAGCCAGGACAGCAGCAGGTGGGCGGGGCAGTGAGTGGGTGGATCCAGGTGGCCTTGTGGCAGCACTCTGGCCAGCAGCACTCATGTCACCTGTGTGTGGGTGCAAGGTTTTATTACCTTGGGGAGTGCGCAGGGTGAGAGTCTTGTCGACGTAGTCGACCAAGGCTCCCTGCACAGTCAACCAGTCAGCACCCAGGAGCACGTCATAAGCATGAACCAGGTCAGGCATGACAGTCAACAGGCACATGCAGCAGAAGCTGTTGATGCGCAGCTGTACTTTGACATAATGCTCACATATCACAGGCTGGTTGTTGGCAACATCAAACCTGAGTGACATGGGATAAGTAAACACTGGAATGTTATGCAGCTGAACAAAGCTAGCACTGATCAGGGATGCATCAGCACCACTATCAGCTAACATGTGACAGGCATGAGAATCAATGGTGCCAGCAAACTGGAACCTCACCTTGTCGTCTTGACCAGAGACCCCCAAGATGACTTGAGAAGGTACACGGGGACAACACAGGGCAGTCTTACACGAGAGAATATGACCCACACAAGGGTCAGCAGCACTGAAACAGGACCCACAGTTCTGAGCTGCTGTCACAGCAGTCTGCTCAGAGAACGCACGGCCATCAACAGTTGGATCAGGGAAAGGCTGGCTCATAGCATGCACAGCAACACCATCAACAACCATCAGCTGGGGCTCAGTCCCAGTCATCTCAGTAGCACAGGTGCATAAGACAGGTTCATCAGCATGTACCGCAGCACAGGCATGGCACTGTCCTGGCTGGGCAACACCTCACTTCCCATTGGCAGATGCAATCCTGCCCTTCTTTGGCTCAGAGTCATTGTTCTCAGAGGAGCGCTTCCCTGCAGCCTTAGCATCAGCAGGAGGGCGAGGATAGCCAGATAGCTTCCTGGCCTCCAAAGCTGGCAGTTCCTTGTAGGGACACAGTGGCTTGAGATGCCTGGGATCATAGCAGTGGTGGCAATACTGGCCGGGCTTCATGTTGGACTGCTCAGCAGCCTCCTCAGCCTTCTGCTTCATAATGACACGGTAGCCAGCAGCAGGACCAGCAGCCATGCCAGCCCTGAAGCCCCTGGCTCTGAAGCTGGGGGGTTTGGCAGGTGGGTCGCTCTGGGTGCTCTTAGGAGGACGGGGGTTGCTTGCTTTGTCCAGACCATCCACCAGCTGCTTGGCCTGCACCGCAGCAACATGCCGCTTGGAGCCGACTGCTTCAGCAAGGATCTCAGCAGCACGCTGAGCCTGCCTGGCAGAGTCAATAGCCTGAGCCAGGGTGAAGGCAGGAAAAGGAGCAGAATCCCTTAGGACTGCCTTTTTCAGCTCAGATGTCAGTCCCTTGATAAACAGGGAGACAAGCAAACTCTCATCCATGCACTGGACACCAGCGGTCAGCAGATTGTTCCTGAAAGCAGTGATATATTCATTGAGCAGGAGCTGGGACGACATGCGAATGCTGCCTTCAAGTAGCTGTTTCTGGGCATCAGTCTGATCATCACGCAAGTCGTCTCCTGTATACTCAAGAAAGGACATTCGCAGATAAGGCCAGGTAGGTGCAGTGCGAGTCTGTGCGAAGTGAGCAGCACGGATGGATGGCAACCAAGCATCACGCGCAGCCCCGGATAGGAATGCAGGGAAAACAGAGGCAATGTCCAGGTTGAAGCGCAGGCAATGTGCTTCTAAGTCGTCACAGAAGGCAGAAGCCCTGCGGCGAGACTTGGTGCAATTGTCTGTCCACTTATCAGGGCCAGGCACAGATTTAGCAGCTGGGGCCTGACTAGGGACCTGGGGAAAGAGGTGGTGCAGAGCGCCGCCTCTCCCACCGATCGAGTTAAAGGTACCAGGAATACACGCTGGGCGTGTACCTGACCGACTCGGGGACGGAGTGCGCATACTAAACAGCCTGTCTTGAATGGAGGGAGGGGACCCAGGGAATAGACCCACCTTTTCAGCCAGCGCAGCCAGAGTGCGATCTGTCAGCTTTTGGCGAGATTTCATCTTGGCCAGCTCGGTTTTAGCCTCCTTCAACTGGTCCTGCGTGTCCAGCAGCGACTGGGCCAGCTGGTCTGCGGAAGAAAGGTCAATCTCGCCCTCAGAGACGTCGTCAGCCTCTTCTTCCTCATCCTGCTCCTCCTCTTCGTCTTCTTCATCGCCTGGAGGGACTGGGCCATCGCCCTGCCCATTCCGCGGCGGAGTTGCAGCAGGAAAACCGTCGGGGAACAAAGCCGCCCTCAGAGACCTGGCAAACTCGCGATCAGATAGGGCCTGGGCCAATATGGCCTGGGAACCCGCAGGACCGCCGGCTGAGCCAGCGCCTGGTGTGTCGCCATTCGGCGTAGTGTCAGTCATGGTGCGGCCAGTCACTGAGGTATCGGAATACGGAAACCAATGTAGCGTTCAGAAAGAACGCGCCTTAAATCTTTTCAGTGTGTGAACGCCATGCAACGCTAACCGCAGTTACAGGTGTCAGACTGCTGCAGCGCAACCAGGCTAAGACATAGAACGGCCTCCGGGGATCGAACCCGAATGGTGGGCAGCAGTACAGCCCACCACTTAACCTGCCTGTATCACACTTCAGCAGTGACACTAGCGCCGATCCGCTTAGTGCAGAATCGGAACGCTACAGCCGGGAGGTGAAGAAGCGCTTCCCCCAGCTAGTGCTAGGCCGCCTAGACTACAGCCAGCCGGACCCAAAGCACAGGTGGCGCTTGCCGGCCAACAGCGTACTGCGGCAGCCTTGGTGGAAGAAAGAGGTAGTCATGCACAGGAGGCTGCTGGGCCTGCCGGCCACGTGGCGGGAGGGACAGGACTCCATAGGGAAGGGGGGGGCAGGCAGGCTGCCTATAGAGTTTAGGGTGCGCTATGTCTTGTTCGTGAACCGCAGCCTAGAGGGCTGTCAGACAGCCCCCCATGCCAAACCCCATGGCAACAGCCACCTCCCTCGCACCTGCCCGCGCCCCTTCACCATGCTCCCCATGGTGGGGGTGCGGGCCAGGCATTTCGTCATTGATGACAGAGTGCTGCATGGGGTGCTGACTGACCTGGGCATGACGGACCTGACAGTGAGGCAGTTTGTGGCAAACAGTCTGCCCCATTGGCAGAAGTTCATCCAATACAGCCAGCTGCAAAACAGCGGGTGGGACTTTGCGCGTAGGGTAGAGACTGATGGGGTCAGCGTCAGTGTGCACTTCGTGCGCAACCAGGTAGTCAAGGAGCCAGTGGAGCCGCCTTGCATAGGGCGTGAGCTCACAGCCACCAGTGACTTCAGTGCAGCCACCCACATAGCAGTTGAGCTGAGTGAGATTACCCACAGGCCGACATGTTGTTCCTTGTTGAATGAGTTTTGTTGGCCTGTAGACTGGAAGCAGCATGATCCGACAGCACCCTCCTGGTACAGCCTCTCGTCCTCACCTGCACTACTTTATGTGCCTGCCTTGTATGACAGCACAGCAGTGTCACATGTGCCTGCTGCGCACTGGCGGGCAAAGACGAGCTAGAGCACACCACCAACATCAGTCATGCATGTTCGCATGCAAGTTTTCAAACTGTAATCACTGTCTTGCTTGCTTTTCTTACAAGACGATGATGCGCGGCTCCGCAAGTTTCTGCAAGAAGATTATACCGCACATATGTATAATTGAATAAGCAAACCCCCTGGCATAGCAACAATGCCTTGGGATGTTGTGGAGTACGGTCGAGGAGGCTCCGAGCCTTTCGAAAAACAATTGCTAGGAGAGCAGCATCCGCTCGTATGGGTGCTGCAGGACGTCATGCGAGGAAAGCCATCCGACGTGAGAGTGGTGTCGCCTGCATCGGCACACCAAACATGTCACCCAACTGCTCACATGAAGTAGACGCACACAAACCCCGTACAGCCACAGAGAACGGCTGTGCGCCTGTGCTCGCGTAGTTTTCGTTGGCGAAGGACCCAGCCAGCTTGACGACTCGAGAGGTCGTGGAAAACTTCTGTCGCAACCATGAGCGGCGCATGGCCCAAAAGGTGCCAAAAGGCTGAGCACGTTCAGTGGTAACAGCTCAGGCTCACCTTACTGCCCCTCCCCTCCCCCTCCCCCTCCCCCTCCCCCCCTGCCCTGCCTACCTGCAGATGGTGGAGCAGCGCCGCAAACTCCCACCCATGGTCAATGACCGATCACTGTTCACACGGGCAGCACCCTTCAACGACAAAGACGACCCCTTCTACCATTCCCCCAGCAACCGCATCGGCAGCAACTACAGCCCTGCGTCATGGCGAGCAGCTGCAATCTTATTTGAGCAGTATCCACAGGTGCTTGTCACTCTACAGAGTACTTGATCACAGAGGACAACAGGGAAGACCTCCCTGTGGCTGACTGACAGGGGGTGCAGGACTGAAGGCAAACAGCCTCTGTGGAGTCCCTGCCCCTCTCCTACTCACCCACTAGGGGTCCTCTGACTCAACCCGCAGCCAGACCACTTTCAGGCGCTGCCAGCAGGGAGAGCAGCTCAGCAAAACAGGGTGCAGCCCAGCCAGCTCCCCTCAGCAACATCCTGCACACCGGCGGCAGCACCAGGAGGGTTAGTGGTCATCTAGGCCTAGTTCAGGAGGCTTACCTGCACACCTAAGCCACACACGTAACCCTAACCCTAGCTCTAGCCCTAGCCCTCACCCTGGCTCTACCCTGACCCTGACCCTGATCCTGACCCAAACCCCTACGCCTGATCCCAACCCCAACCCTCACTCTAACCCTGACACCAGCAGGCCTGGTGCAGGGTACAGGCCAGCAAGACCTTATGAGGCCAGGGCTGTGAGGCTCTGAGGCCAGGCCTAGACGCCACCCCTCCCTGGCCCCCCCTATGCTGCAGGACCCCCATGCCCCACGCACCCGCACCCCCCCGCCCTCCCTGGGCGAGCTGCGCTCCCCCCACACCTCCTCCAAGCCCCTCAGCCCCCGGCCCCCGCTGTCAGGCTCCCCCGGCAACACCCTGATGGCGGCCAGCACCGGCAGCTCACCTCACAGCAAGCCCAGCCCTGGCTCGCCGCACCGCCCCGGGGCCAATGGCGGCGGGCTCAAGCGCGTGTCACCAGACAGCCCCCTGGACGGGCCGGCTGAGGGGCGCAATGGGGCGCCTGGGGGCAAGGCCGGGGCCAAGGCTGCAAGGCTGGCGCTGGGCACGGAAAACCCCACTCAGCTGGTGGACGCTATCTTGCGGTGGGATAGGGAGGGCAGGGAGGGGGGCTGCAGGGGCTTTCAAGGGGAGGGGGCTGCAGGGGCTTTCAAGGGGAGGGGGCTGCAGGGGCTTTCAAGGGGAGGGGGCTGCAGGGGCTTTCTAGGGGAGGGGGCTGCAGGGGCTTTCAAGGGGAGGGGGCTGCAGGGGCTTTCAAGGGGAGGGGGCTGCAGGGGCTTTCTAGGGGAGGGGGCTGCAGGGGCTTTCAAGGGGAGGGGGCTGCAGGGGCTTTCAAGGGGAGGGGGCTGCAGGGGCTTTCAAGGGGAGGGGGCTGCAGGGGCTTTCAAGGGGAGGGGGCTGCAGGGGCTTACAAGGGGAGGGGGCTGCAGGGGCTTACAAGGGGAGGGGGCTGCAGGGGCTTTCAAGGGGAGGGGGCTGCAGGGGCTTTCAAGGGGAGGGGGCTGCAGGGGCTTGAGGCGAGCAGCAGGAGATTAGGGGTGATGATTATTATGGGGGGGAATGGCAGGGGGTTCAGTTTGGGGGGAAGCATGGCAGCAGAAGGATAACAATGGCTGCCTGGCTTTGCCCAATAGCAGCTGGAGCACGACAGTTGGCATCCCGCTCCATGCCGCCATGGTGGCACTCAAAGGGGGGCACACAGTTATCATTCAATCACGGACTTCCTGATGATGCAGGCGATGAAGACAGCAGGAACAGCAGCCCAGGGGGGGGGGGGGCAGAGGCAGGAGGTGCAGCGGCAGGAGGGCCACCTCCCCCTGCCCGCTCATCTCCCTGCCTGCTCATCTCCCTGCCCGCTCCTCTCCCCACCTGCTCTCCTCCCTGCCTGCTCATCTCCCTGCCCGCTAATCTCCCTGCTCGCTCATCTCCTTACCCGCTCATCTCCCTGCCTGCCCTGCCCTGCCCTGCCCTGCCCGCAGCTACTACTACTACATTGAGCTGGGCGTGGATGCCAGCCGCCACGTAGCGCCCTTCAGGGAGGAGTGGGCCGGCAACGCCCTGGCCCTGGTGCCCGCTGACCCGCCCTCCCATGTGAGCGTGCAGTACTACGACGCGCTGGTGCGCAGCAGCCTGGAGGAGATGGCCGGGGAGTATGTGTACGCCATGAAGAAGGCCATGGTCGAGTACATCATCAAGTGCGCAGTCAGGGTGGAGGCGCGGGGGGGCAGAGACAGGGGGGCGGGGATGAGGAGGGGAGGGGGAGAGGGAGGGGAGGGCAGCAAGAAGGGCACGAGAGGGGCGGGGCTAGATGGAGAGTAAGGGTAGGGGGATGTAGGAGCGGCTGAGTCCCATCACTCTGTCCCGGAGAACCTGTTGCCCCGTGCTCACAGCCCACTGCTGCCTGGTCCTACCACCTTGCCGGACACCAAGTTGTCCTGCCACCACCACTGGCCCCACTGCCGCCCCTGCTGCCCCACCACCTGCCCTCCAGGAGCCCTGTGGAGCGCACCCGGCTGAACCTGCAGCCGCTGGAGCCGCTGCTGGAGCTGGCCTCCCCCCTGCAGGTCAGCTGGCCGTCCCCACCCCCTCACTGCCACCCCTAGCGCTCACACCGTCCCTGCGCACTCATCAGCCCATGAGCCCACAGTGTCGGGCAGAGTGGGTGCATCACAGCCAGCATCACAGGCTCAAGTTGATGGGGCCAAACTGGCTCAGTGTGAGGGGGGCAAACATAGGGGCGTGGCCTAAATCACTGGCTCACAATTTGATGGGGTCAAACTAGCCCAGTTTGCGGGAGAGAGAGCAAACATAGGGGCGTAGCCTAGGGGCTAGTGAGGGTGAGGGGCGTAGCCTACATCTCTGGCTCACAGTGTGGGCAGCCTGGGTGCATCACTGGCAGGGCTGTAGGGGGCCAGACTGAGCCATGCAAGCATCAGTCACATGGGCATTGGTGGGCAGTGGCTCTGTGGGCCTGCCTGGGGTGGCAGGGTACCTTCAGTACACCCAGCCCAGCTCCGGCGTCGCGCTGTATTGCAACACCAGCAGCCCAGGCTGAAGTCATCCACCTGCTGTACCTGTGTGCTGCAGTCGGTGTCCCTCCGCCTGTCCCTCGGTGCCTACGCTCAGTGGATGGTAGCCTGGGGTCACTCTTGCCACAGGAGTCTCACAGGGCCGTGGTGGAGCGTCAGCTGCCCGCGTCTTGGCACCACAATGTGGACACGGCACGTGAGGAGGTGGCCTGGACGCTGCAGACCCTCAGCGTCAATGCGTTGGAGCTCTCACGCCTGTGGCAGGCCAGCGGCTTTGCCAACAGCTTGCTGGTGGATGTGGCACGCCCCGACTTCCGTAGCCAGCTGCCTATGCAGGTAAGGGGGTGGGAGGGTGGGGGGCCGGAGGAAAGATACAGAGTGATTGGGGGGAGCGGCACAACTGGGTGGGGCGGCAGCCAAAGGGGTGGCAGGCCATGGGATAGCGTGGAGGGCAGGCAAGGGTGGTTGGGCACAGGTGTGATAGAGTGTGACCGAAAGGGCATCTGCCAAATCCCATCATGAGTTGGTGTGTCGGGAGTTGCGACGCCTTGGCGTGTCGCCACCACCAGCAGCGGCAGCAGGTGCTGGGTGGTGCCAGGGTGTTGTCTAGGCGCGTGCCATCCCATGCATGGCAAGGGTCGCATGAGCGCGGTGCTGTTTTGCGACCAGGCTGTTGGGCTCGACCGTGCGTCGATTGGCAGGCCGACGCGTTCCGGCAATACCAGACGGAGGTGGTTGAGGTGTTGAAGAGCCAGCTATGGACCAGCTGGGCGCCGAAAAGCGTGGAAATCTTCAACCGTCTCCCGCCGGTCTTCATCAACGGCGACGCTGAGGCGTACTATCGCAGCGTTGCCACGCTGCAGGGCAACCAGCTGCGCTCCCTGGTATCCCGCTCGCTGGATGCGTGAGTGGTCCGCGGCAGTGTGACAGGGAGTGAGGAGCGCGTTACCTGTTCCTCACGGCGTGGTTTGTTTTCAATTCCAGGGTTTGTTGTCACGTGTCAGAATGGGTGGAGGACACGAAGAATGCATAAGCCGGGCAGAAGGACACGCGTGCATGATGTCGAGCCAAAGAATCCATCATATATATCAGGCATAGTGGTGCTGGTTTGTGAGCCCTTGCTCCAACCAGGGTTAGATTCCCTCACCTGCTTCATGCTCGGTGCGTGCGATGCCTCAATTGGTGCCTGCAGCTACGTTGCCTTCTTCCAGGCCCACCAGCCCGTAGCCCAGGTGGACCCCCAGCAGGATCAGCTGGTGTGGTCCACCACCCCAGTGTTTGTGCTGGAGTTGGTGGAGCAGGATGGTAGGTGCAGGGCCAGGAGGGCTGGGCACACTAGCATCCCTCATTCTGACAGCACAAGTTTTTATCTCAAATCTGTACAGATCAGAGTAGAAGGATAGTGTGTACGGAATACATGCTTTTGTTATCTGTTCAGTCGCAGTGCAGGTGGAAGTGTCAACAGCCCCCTGCCTGGCCACCAACTGCCTTAATCTGTCACCCACTGCTCCCACCCACCACTAGCCCACCATTGCCCACCACAACCTGCCCCCCTGACGCTGTCTACTCAGCCACTACTCAGCCCCCCTCCCCTGTCTGCCTGTCTGCCTGCCCTACTCCCCTCCCCTACTCCCCTCCCCTACTCCCCTCCCCTACTTCCCTACTCCCCTACTTCCCTACTCCCCTCCCCTCCCCTACTCAGCCTCTACTCAGCCCCCCTCCCCTGTCTGCCTGCAGGCCACCCTGCCTTCCGCCCCACGTTCACCGAGTGTGAGGAGGTGGTGCAGTCTGTGCTGGACAACACGGTGCTGGCAGTGGCCGGCTTGCCTAGGGTGGGCTCCAGCCTGACTGGCGCTACGCCTGGCTACACGGCACAGGAGGGGCGGGGAGGGGGCCTGAGTGCAGGGGGCGGGGCGCTTGCCCCAGGCGGCTTGCACTCCTCAGTGGTACCATCCACAGGGCTGACAGAGGAGGCGGTGGTCAAGGCTCGCAAGGTGGGGGCAGGGGAGGGCTAGGCAGGGGCGGGCAGGGGAGGGGCGGGCAGGGCAGGGGAGGGCAAGGGATTAGAGGACAGGGAAGGGAAGGGTCTGCTGCCAGCCTGCCCGACTGCCCACCTCGCCTGCAGGCGGTGTTGAGCATCATGGAGGGCAACCAGGTAGCCCCTCGGGCCCTAGCTGCCCTGTTCAACGAGTGGATGTATGTGATCGGGGAGGAGGCGGAGCAGCAGGTGTGCAGTGCTGGCAGCCAAACTGAGCCGTGGTCACACTGCCTGCTGTGTGACCACCGCTGCTGTGGAGTAACCGCCAGTGAATAGTAAACTCAGCTGTTCTCAACGCTGCTCTCAAGACCACTGCTGCTGATTGTGAGTGTCGCCTGTCGCAAGGTTGCTGCCGCTGGGGTGTGACTGCTGCTGCTGCTGGAGCTGCTGCCTGTGTACCTGTGTGCAGGTAGCTGCCTTTGCTGAGCGCGTACCTGAGCCCAGTCTAGCGGAGTACCAGGCTGAGGTGAACAGGCTGCGCCATGCTGCCCACACCATCAACCACCTGTGTGCCAACAGCGTGCGTACAGGTCGGTTGTTGGCCTGGGGCTGTTCCCCGGGTGCTGGGATGACTGAGGGGGTGCTGGGTTGACTGGGTTGACTGAGGGGGTGTTGACTCCAGTGTTTTGTTTTTCACCCTGATGAATACATGTATACTTGTATATGTAGTTCAAGATGATACGTTTCTCATGTTCGTCATAAACACTATGTAGAAAAGTGACCTTCTTC
The DNA here is from genome assembly GCA_030144725.1 of Haematococcus lacustris. Lineage (NCBI taxonomy): Eukaryota > Viridiplantae > Chlorophyta > Chlorophyceae > Chlamydomonadales > Haematococcaceae > Haematococcus > Haematococcus lacustris. Next base: position 2,957,796 of record JASKMD010000005.1, read on the forward strand.
CTCAACTGAACTCCCTTCTGGATTACTGGGAGGGGCCAAAACCAGACCTCAACACACGCTGCCTGCCAAGCGCTGGGGAGCAGTGTGGCCAGCAGCAGCCTTCAGCAGATGCCGGCTTTAGAGGGCCTGGGGGTTATGGATTGCCACCACAGCTGGTCACTGCAGCTGACGGCGTGGGCATCACTGCCATCACACTCCACCATCCAGTGACACTTCACATGTTCACGACTGAACAAACTGCTGGTGGTACTCAAGAAGAAGAACAACAACAACAACAACAACAACAACAAAAAGAAGAAGAAGAAGACGATGACTTCTCCTGTATTTACCGGGGTGCATCAAGGGAGGAGCTACCGCCTGGGGCGCGGCCTGCTCCCACCATGATTTACGGCTCAACAAACTGCTGGTGGTACTGCTGCCACATATGTATGCGGGCTGCCAGCTGACTAGAGTCTGTGTGCACTGCTGGTGGCCCTGCTGCCACAGTTCAGCAGTGGTGCGGTGTGAGGCTGTCTGCAGGCATATACACGGTGGCCTGCGGGGCGTTCAAGGAGCTGCTGGCCAACAGCGCAGAGGTGCTGGCTAAGAGGTTGCTGGACCAAGTGAGTGGGTGCCACCCCCGGGCTGCACTGCCACCTTGCCGGCACCCCGCCCACCACCCCTACCCTCCCCCTCCTCGCCCCCCTCTTTAGCCTCAGGCATTCTCTCGTCCGCCCCCTCCTCATCTCTCCTCATCATATATCCCCGCCTTCTTCAGCATACTCTCCTCATCCTCATCCCCCTCCTCATCCTCTCTCCCTCCCTCCCCTAGGCCCAACCCTCCTCCTATCCGGTTGCCCCTCCTACCCTCATCGTAGGCCCTTTCATCATCTTCCAACACCGGCTCTGTCCTCGCCTCCTTGCCTTACACTCTCAGTCGCAGCCCAGTCATTCCTGAGAGCAAGCCATGCGCCCGTCTGCACAGCTCTGCCACCCGTGTGCTGGGCATACACTACTGCCTTGTTTACAGCCCATGCCGTGCAACCATACCTAACCACACCCATCTCCACTCGTGGTCTGCTGTGGCTGCCACCATCATCTTTCATCTCTAGCTTCATCCTCGCATCCTTGGCCCCCACTCTCATTCACAGCCCAGTCCTCTTGAGAGCAAGCCACGTCAGCTCCTCCCCCATGCTGTGCAACCACACCCACCTCCACCCGTGGTCTGCTGTGGCTAACACCGTGTCATACCCGGCTCTGCCTTATACACATGAATCATATCTCTGCCTTGTTTAGCATTCTCGGCTCTCTCGCCATCCTTGGCTCTGTCTTGAACCGGAGTTGAACCCGGCACCTCCTGAGTGCATGTGTGTGGGGTGTGCAGGTGCGGGCCACCACCAGGGCCAGCAACGCCTGGCTAAGTGAGGAGTACGGGAGCATGGCCACAGAGGTGGCTGGCTGGGCTGGCTGCACCCACCCACCCTGTTGCCCCACCCCCCTCACCCACCCACCCTGTTGCCCCACCCCCCTCACCCACCCACCCTGTAGCCCCACCCCCCTCCACCCACCCACCCTGTAGCCCCACCCCCCTCACCCACCCACCCTGTAGCCCCACCCCTCTCACCCACCCACCCTGTAGCCCCAGACCCAGCCTGCCTCTCACCTGATGGGGGTGTACTGTGGAGGGGAGTGGGACCTGGGTAAGGGGCGGGTAGGGGGTGCCCTGCATGCCTCGAGGTACCCTGACTTGTCCTGGCCCACTACCCGGCTGCACGCAAGCCCTCTGCCCCCCTCTCCCCCAGCTAGTGTGTGTGTGCTGACGAGCAGAGTGTGGAGGGGGGGTGCATGGGCGGGGTATGCAGAGCTTTCAGAGTGACTATGTGACAATGCGAGGGCATGTGGGCTGTGGTGAGGTGCGCAGTGGTGCTGTTGCAGTGTGGGTGTGGTAGTTGGTGTTAGGTGGTGTGAGGGGTGTGAGGGGGTGTGAGGGGGTGTTAGGTGGTGTGAGGGGTGTGAGGTGGTGTGAGGGGGTGTTAGGTGGTGTGAGGGGTGTGAGGTGGTGTGAGGGGGTGTTAGGTGGTGTGAGGGGTGTGAGGGGGTGTGACACTGCAGGTGGGCAAGGTGAGCCACACTGGGGAGGAGGTGCTGGCCCTGAAGAAGCTCATCCAGCGCTGCAACCAGGACCAGGAGCGGCTGAGGGAGCAGATTGCGCGCAACAAAGAGAAGGACGAGTTCTGCATCACCCACAGGTGGCCCACCTGCTAGTATGCTGATGCGGCCCCTCTGCTACACACTGGTTGACTGGATGCCGCCTTATGAATGCGTGCTACCTCCACCACCCTACCCCCTTGCTGTGCCCCCTGGTGATGTGGCCCCTCTGCTACAAAACCTTTGGTTTCAGGCTTCTGCACCTTACAACCCTCACCCTTGGCCCACACCCCGCCTTGCCCCCCATTCCCACCCTTGACCCCCATTCCCACCATTGACCCTCATTTTCAGCCTTGACCCGGACCCTCACCTCAAGCCCCCCACCCTCACACGTCCCCTCAACTGCATTCCAGGATTGGCTCCTGCACCTTATAAATCCCATCCCTGACCCACACCCAGCCTTTGCTTTGCCCTGACCCTTGAATCCCACCCTGACCTTGGGGCCTCCACCCCTGCGCAGGTGCCACATTCCTGAGGGCGACTTTGAGATTGCCATGCGTGCGTATGAATGGCCTCGCCGCATGGTGGACATCATGAAGGAGGCCAGCAGCAAAGCCAACGCGGAGCACAAGGAGTTTGAGCAGCAGCTGAAGAAGAGGCGCAAGGTGGGTCAAGCAGGCAGCAGGCCAGCCGGCTGTTCCAATGGTGTGGTGCAGGAGCCTGTAGCAGTCACAACTATGCAGCTGGTGAGCGTGACAAGGCAAGCAAGGCCACAGTGAAGAGATGGTGAAAAGGGTTGTATACGTTTTACAGCTTGGCTTATACAGCAGTACATGGCAAGTATAGGCCCTGAACGCAAAGCCCTAACCGCAACCGCAACCCTGACGCAAAACCCTAGCCGCAGCTAGTCCCTGTGTTCTGCGGGGGGCTTCTCTGCCGCTGCCCTGCTGATGTCCAGCTGTCAACATGAGTGCCAATGCTCCTGTCAAAGTGCTGCTCAGGGCTCCCACTGCTCTGCCGATGTCCAGCCACGCTGCCAGCCCCTCCACCAACTGCCAGCGCCTCCACTGACTGCCATGCCTGTCATGGCCTAAAGGATGGGAGAGCTGCCAGGCTGACTGGCTGCAGGCTGCCTGGATGCCCCACCAGGCTTCCTCAACATCCAGCTGCTGCTGCTGCTGCTGCTGCTGCTGCTGCTGCTGCTGCTGCTGCTGCTGCTGCCCTTGCCTGCTGGGCTGCTGCCTGACCAACCCACGCTGACTGCCCCTCTGGCTGCCCTGGCTGCCTGCCCCACCTGGCTGCCTCAACATCAAGCTGCTGCTGCTGTCCCTGACCTCTCGACCTTTTGCCAGCCCCTGCTGCTGCCTTGCAGTCCCACGCTGGCTGCCCCTACCCCTGCCCCTGCCATTCCTGCCCTGCTGCCTGCCTCCTGCCGGCCCTCCTGCCTGCCTTCTCCCCTCCTGATGTCACCTGATGTTGCCTGATGTTGCCTGGTTGTGTACCAACTAGGTGGGTGTACCCCTTCCTCGGCCCCTGCAAGGTTTGTGACGATCCTGGCTGCTGCCTGACTGCGCCATGCTGACTGCCACCCTGACCCTGACCATGCTGACTGCCCCTCCTGCCCTGCAGGACTTTGGCGACCTGCTGGAGCAGTACAGCGCTGAGGTGGACAGCTACCACACCAAGAGCGAGATCATCAAGCGTGACTCCATCGCCAGCGAGGTCACGGAGCTGGCTGAGCAGCTCAAGGCCGCGGCGGCTGAGGCAGAGTACATCAACAGCCAGGAGAAGCTGTTCGGATGGGCCAGCACCAAGTATGGCAACGTACACAAGGTGTGTCAAGACACACAAGGTGCTTCCAAGGGCTTACATTCATCATCGAAGGGGTTCTTCCAGGTGTCATCAAAAGCCTGAGGGAATGGGCGGCAGGCAGCACTGTGACAGGATGAGAGGGATAGGCCAAAGAGGGAGGAAGGCTCTGCAGCAAGGGGCCCAGCAGAGAGAGGGCAGAAGCAGCCAGGTCATGTCAAGCTGAGGCAAAGCCAGACAGCCAAGGGGCAGGAGGGGGCTTGCTTAGGGGCTGGCTGGTGGCAAGCTTGGGGCTCGACAGAGGGGAAGAATGTGCTGAAGGTGCTGCAGCTTAATCGCATTGGGGGCTTGCTCGGGGACAGCTTTCTCGGGGTTGAATGTAGGCTTGCTGCTAATCAGGGTCAGGGTCAGGGCCAGGGTCAGGGCCAGGGTCAGGGTCAGGGTCAGGGTCAGGGTCAGGGTCAGGGTCAGGGTCAGGGTCAGGGTCAGGGTCAGGGTCAGGGTCAGGGTCAGGGTCAGGGTCAGGGTCAGGGAGCCTGCTAGGTTGGGAGGCGCTGTGTCATTAGGAGCAGGAAGGGGGCACAGCACCTTGCAGGAGCCTAGCACATGCGTGATAGTGGGCTTGCGTACCTGCCACAGATGATCAACACACTGGAGCCGTACATGACCTTGTGGACGACTGTGAGCCAGTTCTACGACAAGTTCGCCACCTGGATGAACGGCCCCTTCTACAAGCTGGTGCCAGAGGAGGTGGAGGCGGAGACCAGCGACGCCTTCAGGTGAGGCAGCTGGGGCAAGGGGCCGGGTCAACAGTGCGTGAGTCAGTTGGCACGGCTCCTGGTGGGCGGACCCCGACCCTAGCGTTGACCTGGAGCTGAACACACTTGTCGTTCATGTCCCATGCCTGTATGCACACCACACCACTGTATGCTGGCATTCTGCAGATGCATCCTATCATCCATTATCGGTCATTATGTCAATGCTATTCAGCTGCCTGCCTGCCTGCTCGCCTGCCTGCCTGCCTGCCTGCTTGCTTGCATTCTTCCTTTCTTTCCCCATCTTCTTTCAGGAAGCTGTACAAGTTGTCCAAGGTGTTCAGCGGAGCAGCTGGAGGGGAGGTGCGCCCTGCTGCCCAGACAGTGGCAGAGGAGGGACGCAACAAGGTGGCCAGCTTCCAAGAGAACATGCCGCTCATTGCGGCCATCTGCAACCCTGGGCTGCGGGAGAGGCACTGGCAGGTGCGGGCCCCAGGCAACCAGGTGTAGCAGCGCTTGCAGCCAGGTGTAGCATCCGGGGGCCATCCTTGTAGTTCGAGGCAGACAAGGGAAAGGGGTGGCCAGCAGGGGGGTGGGCAGAAGGGGGTGGGCAGCCAGGGGGTTGGGCAGCAGGCGGGTGGGCAGCCAGGGGGTTGGGCAGCAGGCGGGTGGGCAGCCAGGGGGTTGGGCAGCAGGCGGGTGGGCAGCCAGGGGGTTGGGCAGCAGGCGGGTGGGCAGCCAGGGGGTTGGGCAGCAGGCGGGTGGGCAGCCAGGGGGTTGGGCAGCAGGCGGGTGGGCAGCCAGGGGGTTGGGCAGCAGGCGGGTGGGCAGCCAGGGGGTTGGGCAGCAGGCGGGTGGGCAGCCAGGGGGTTGGGCAGCAGGCGGGTGGGCAGCCAGGGGGTTGGGCAGCAGGCGGGTGGGCAGCCAGGGGGTTGGGCAGCAGGCGGGTGGGCAGCCAGGGGGTTGGGCAGCAGGCGGGTGGGCAGCCAGGGGGTTGGGCAGCAGGCGGGTGGGCAGCCAGGGGGTTGGGCAGCAGGCGGGTGGGCAGCCAGGGGGTTGGGCAGCAGGCGGGTGGGCAGCCAGGGGGTTGGGCAGCAGGCGGGTGGGCAGCCAGGGGGTTGGGCAGCAGGCGGGTGGGCAGCCAGGGGGTTGGGCAGCAGGCGGGTGGGCAGCCAGGGGGTTGGGCAGCAGGCGGGTGGGTAGCCAGGGGGTTGGGCAGCAGGCGGGTGGGCAGCCAGGGGGTTGGGCAGCAGGCGGGTGGGCAGCCAGGGGGTTGGGCAGCAGGCGGGTGGGCAGCCAGGGGGTTGGGCAGCAGGCGGGTGGGCAGCCAGGGGGTTGGGCAGCAGGCGGGTGGGCAGCCAGGGGGTTGGGCAGCAGGCGGGTGGGCAGCCAGGGGGTTGGGCAGCAGGCGGGTGGGCAGCCAGGGGGTTGGGCAGCAGGCGGGTGGGCAGCCAGGGGGTTGGGCAGCAGGCGGGTGGGCAGCCAGGGGGTTGGGCAGCAGGCGGGTGGGCAGCCAGGGGGTTGGGCAGCAGGCGGGTGGGCAGCCAGGGGGTTGGGCAGCAGGCGGGTGGGCAGCCAGGGGGTTGGGCAGCAGGCGGGTGGGCAGCCAGGGGGTTGGGCAGCAGGCGGGTGGGCAGCCAGGGGGTTGGGCAGCAGGCGGGTGGGCAGCCAGGGGGTTGGGCAGCAGGCGGGTGGGCAGCCAGGGGGTTGGGCAGCAGGCGGGTGGGCAGCCAGGGGGTTGGGCAGCAGGCGGGTGGGCAGCCAGGGGGTTGGGCAGCAGGCGGGTGGGCAGCCAGGGGGTTGGGCAGCAGGCGGGTGGGCAGCCAGGGGGTTGGGCAGCAGGCGGGTGGGCAGCCAGGGGGTTGGGCAGCAGGCGGGTGGGCAGCCAGGGGGTTGGGCAGCAGGCGGGTGGGCAGCCAGGGGGTTGGGCAGCAGGCGGGTGGGCAGCCAGGGGGTTGGGCAGCAGGCGGGTGGGTAGCCAGGGGGTTGGGCAGCAGGCGGGTGGGCAGCCAGGGGGTTGGGCAGCAGGCGGGTGGGCAGCCAGGGGGTTGGGCAGCAGGCGGGTGGGCAGCCAGGGGGTTGGGCAGCAGGCGGGTGGGCAGCCAGGGGGTTGGGCAGCAGGCGGGTGGGCAGCCAGGGGGTTGGGCAGCAGGCGGGTGGGCAGCCAGGGGGTTGGGCAGCAGGCGGGTGGGTAGCCAGGGGGTTGGGCAGCAGGCGGGTGGGCAGCCAGGGGGTTGGGCAGCAGGCGGGTGGGCAGCCAGGGGGTTGGGCAGCAGGCGGGTGGGCAGCCAGGGGGTTGGGCAGCAGGCGGGTGGGCAGCCAGGGGGTTGGGCAGCAGGCGGGTGGGCAGCCAGGGGGTTGGGCAGCAGGCGGGTGGGCAGCCAGGGGGTTGGGCAGCAGGCGGGTGGGCAGCCAGGGGGTTGGGCAGCAGGCGGGTGGGCAGCCAGGGGGTTGGGCAGCAGGCGGGTGGGCAGCCAGGGGGTTGGGCAGCAGGCGGGTGGGCAGCCAGGGGGTTGGGCAGCAGGCGGGTGGGCAGCCAGGGGGTTGGGCAGCAGGCGGGTGGGCAGCCAGGGGGTTGGGCAGCAGGCGGGTGGGCAGCCAGGGGGTTGGGCAGCAGGCGGGTGGGCAGCCAGGGGGTTGGGCAGCAGGCGGGTGGGTAGCCAGGGGGTTGGGCAGCAGGCGGGTGGGCAGCCAGGGGGGTGGGCAGCAGGCGGGTGGGCAGCCAGGGGGGTGGGCAGCAGGCGGCTTACTACCCTTGGTGGTGTGCTGCCACTTTGCCTCAGCAGAGCTGTCACTCTGCTTAGATGCCCATGACAGGTGGGTGGTGGGTGGTGGTGGTGCGCTGCAGGCCCTGGCTGACATCACGGGGTTTGAGGTGAAGCGTGATGAGGTAACCAGCCTGAAGCGGCTGCTGGACCAGGAGGTCGCGGCACAGCTGCAGCGCATCACTGAGCTGTCAGACCAGGCCAGCAGGTGCGCTGTGGGGCAGGTGGCCATATAGGCCGAATGGGCCGTATGGGCCAAGTGGTGAAGCTGGGTCAGCTGTGTAGGGCAGCAGGGCAGACTGGTCACTGGGCAGCTCAGGGCATATGGTGCCGCTGGGCCACCAGGTGCGCTGTGGAGCAGGTGGGAGCGAAGCATGTGGGCAGGGCAGGGCGGGGCAGGGTACCAGCTGGGGCAGCTGTGTAGGACAGTAGGGCAGACATGTAGATGCTGGTGAGTGAGAGTTACGTGTGAGTCCTGTGAGAGTGAGGTGTGAGCCCTGTGAGAGTGAGGTGTGGGTCCTGTGAGAGTGAGGTGTGGGTCCTGTGAGGGCCAGGGTGTGCTGCTGCTGCTGCAAGCTCACTCCTGCTGTGTACAGTCAGAGACTCTGTGTAAGCCAGGCGCTATGATGAGCTGCTGCCCACCCGCCCTCCCGGCATGCCTGGCTGCAGGGAATGGTCCATTGAGAGGGCCCTGGACAAGATGGCCACGGACTGGGACGGCCTGACCTTTGAGTTGGGCAGCTGGAAAGACACCGGTGAGCAGGGTGGAAAATGAGTGGCCGGCCTTATATCACGCACCCTCGGTGGGGCTGTGCACACTGTGCATACTGGGGCTTGTACAGTGAGGCTCAGGGACGACATGGGCTTTGCACCTTGGCATACGTGTGTAATACACTACCATGTGGCTAGCCACATGTGTGCAGCCTCCCCAGAGCGTTGGAAACACATGCTCCACCCCTGCTAGTTGTGCTGCCCCACCCTCTCCCCCTGCCCCCTTTCCTCTTCCTGACTGCCCCTGCCCCTGCCCCTCCTGCCGCCCTGCTGCCCCCTGCCCCCTTTCCAGTCGTGACTGGCCCTGCCCCTGCCCCTGCCCCTCCTGTCGCCCTGCTGCCCTGCTGCCCCGTTGTAGGCACCTTCATCTTGAAGGGCGGCCCAGTTGATGAGGCGCAGGCGCTGCTGGACGACCACATCGTGAAGAGCCAGGCCATGACCGCCTCTCCCTTCGCGCGGCCATTCATGGACCGCCTGGGGCCTTGGGAGAAGAAGCTGGTCCGCTTCCAGGTCAGTCGCTGGTGGGCCACCACTGGGGCAGGCTGTGGCGTGGGCAGTGGTCAGCCAGTGGTCGGGCAGGCAGTGGTAAGGCAGGCAGTGGCAAGGCAGTGGCCAAGCATGTCGAGGCCCATGCTTCACTCGCCTGCGCAGTATGAAGGACTGGCTGACTGGGATTGGTATGATGTGCCGCCCTGCCCATGTCGAATTCACTTGGATGCTCAGTCCTTGGAGCTAGCTAGCCTGATTGATTGATGGTCAGGGTCAGGGTCAGGGTTAGGGTTAGGGTTAGGGTATAGCCCTTCGTTTCAACCCAGACCCTCACCCCAACCTTGACCCTATCTGTGCTCATCTCTCAATGTGTCTGTGTGTGGCCCTCTGCCTCACTGAGCAGCTCTGGTGAGGTTTGACGCTGCGCAGGACATCCTGGAGCAGTGGCTGCGCTGCCAGGGCAAGTGGCTGTACCTGGAACCTATCTTTGGGGCCGAGGAGATCATGAAACAGATTCCCAGGGAGGGCCAGGTGCGGAGCCTGCCTGCCTGCCTGCCTGCCTGCCTGCCTGCCTGCCTGCCTGCCTGCCTGCCTGCCTGCCTGCCTGCCTGCCTGCCTGCCTGCCTGCCTGCCTGCCTGCCTGCCTGCCTGCCTGCCTGCCTGCCTGCCTGCCTGCCTGCCTGCCTGCCTGCCTGCCTGCCTGCCTGCCTGCCTGCCTGCCTGCCTGCCTGCCTGCCTGCCTGCCTGCCTGCCTGCCTGCCTGCCTGCCTGCCTGCCTGCCTGCCTGCCTGCCTGCCTGCCTGCCTGCCTGCCTGCCTGCCTGCCTGCCTGCCTGCCTGCCTGCCTGCCTGAGCTCTACCTTCCTTTCTTGCTTCCTTCCTGCCTGTTTACATACCTGACTGCTTATCTGCCTGGCTCTAGGCCTTCCGTGACATGGACTGCATCTGGCGACGCATCATGACTGGTGTGCACCAGAACCCAGTGATGATGGACGTGGCTGACACGCCTGGTCTGTTGGAGGAGTTGCAGCGCTGCAACACCGCACTGGACATTGTGGAGCAAGGTAACCAGCTACGTCCTCCTACCCTCACTTCCTTGCCACCTCTTCTGAATTGCAGCAACATTGCCTGCCATGTGCTGATGTGATGCCATTGACTCCATCGAATGTGGGTGGTGGGCACTTGCATTGGACATCGTGGAGCTAAGTGGATGGCCACCTGCCACAACCCAAGCGGCCTCTTCCACCTCCTGCAAGGGCCGCGCTTTGCTGCCTTCTCGTCTGCATGGCTTCCACTCTGCTGCCATGTGCTGCACTGTCGGTCCTGTGCCATTGTCTGCTGATCTCCACCACTGCATGGCACTCATGGCAATTGTGTTGCGTATATGAACAAGGCCTGGCCCCGCTATCTGATCCGTAACCCTAGCCTTGACCCCCTTTGCACCACTCCCTCCCCCTCCCCCTTGCCTCTGACCCCATGCTCCTGCCCCTGAACGACTGCCAGGTCTGAACGACTTCCTGGACACCAAGAAGATGGCCTTCCCGCGCTTCTTTTTCCTGTCGAATGACGAGTTGCTGGAGATCCTGAGCGAAGCCAAGGACCCACTGAACGTGCAGCCATTCGTGAAAAAGTAGGTCCTGGCCCTGCAAGGTCTCAACAGCAGCTGGTAGCAGCTGGCCGGGCTTGCCACTGCTGGCTTGTGCATCTTCTGAGGACCTGTTGATGATAGCCAAGGCAGCATTGCCAGGGGTGCTCCTTCTCAGCAGCTGCCCATCTTGCTATGCTTGGCTGCAAAAGCACCGGTTGTGGTGGCTTGCTCATGTTGCTCATGTATGCTTACCCTGGACATTGTGATGCAGCTGCTGTTTGACTCAACAGCCTCAGATAGGTAGAGCAGCATTAGACATTGTGTTGTGTGAGCATGTGTGAGAACCATGAGAGGCACGGCTTGCATGCATGGAGCAATTCTGAGCTACGGCTGAAGGCGTAAATGATAGCATGCATGTTGTGGCACTGCTGCCATGCAGCTGCCACTTCATGCTGACAAAACTGCTGCTGATGTCGTGCAGGTGCTTTGAGGCGGTGCGGGAGCTGTGCTTTGAGGCTGACGGGGAAATCAGCGGTCTGGTAGGTCCGCTCTGGCACAGCCCTGTAGCCTTGGTGTGGCTGAGCTGCAGCAGCAGTGCAATATTGGCTGCTGGTGACCCTGCAGCAGCAGCAGCAGCAATTAACCATCCATGGTTGCACTAGGCGGGTCAAGCAGCTGACTGCCCTCATGCTCCTGCTGGTCACATCCCTTGTCTCACCCTGCCAGCCCTCACCCTGCCAGGGCTGGCAGCTGCTTGGCAGCTGCCATGTACTCTGCTGTGGTCATTTGTAAACCACATCCCTCACCGGCACCCTCCACTCTATCTACCACCTTCGCCTCACTGCTATTCATTCACTGCCAGCCCTGGTCACATGTGTGATCCTAAGTGTGACTCCACTTGCGATCCACTGCCACAGCCAACGTCAGCTCATGCTACCGCCTACTCAGTTCAGGTCAGGGCCCTTCCTTGTATCCTCCGCTGTCACCTCCCCTGGTTCCTGATACTTCAGCCGCACTGCTCACATGGGCCACCCTGCACTGTGTGCCCTGCCATAGCCTAGCCTAGCCTAGCTGATTCCTCAGCCAGAGCTTCGAACCCTGAACCCAGTGCTCCCACGCCAACCAAGCAATCCATAGGCCCCACAGCCTCAGTCCCTGACGCCCCTCACTGAGCCACACTGGGGTGTGCTGCTCCTGCTCAGCTGGCCACCCTGCACCGCTTGTGCCCCGCCCTAGCTCCTGCTTGTGCGGCTGCAGGTCAGCGTGGAGAGCGAGCGCATCCCGTTCCTGGAGCAGGTAAACCCGGCCAGCACAGGCGCAGTGGAGCGGTGGCTGCTGGAGGTGGAGAGCTGCATCCGCCGCACACTGCACAAGCTGGCAGGGGAGGCGCTCGAGGCGTATGCGCGCCAGGACCGTGCCAAGTGGATCCTCGAGTGGCCGGGCCAGCTGGTGCTCAACTGCTCTCAGGTCAGGAGGAGCCGGCCACTGCTGCCCCAGCCTTAGTGCCTAGGACTTGCAGAGCGGCTGCTGCTGCGGCGGCGGCATCAAGGTTGGGACGCCAGTACCTCATGCCTTCAGCACTGGGCATAGCCCTGGCCCTGGCCCTGACCCCCTTGGCTGATGGTAGCCATTAGGAGGGCCCTCTATGGCTGCTTTTTATGCTCCTTTCAACACAAAAACAAACATGAAATACCTATCTGCTGCTTGGTTGACTGGCTACTCACACTGCATGCGGTTTACTTGCCTCACAGCCAGCGCCTGCAGCGGTTGGGTGGTAGCCCGGGTCTTGACCCCTTGGCCGCAGGTTTACTGGACTCGCGAGGTCAGCGAAGCCATCAACACGGGCGGCTCCAAGGGTTTGCGTGCCTACGCGGACAGATGCACCGCGGAGCTGAACAAGATCGTGAGCCTGGTGCGGGGCACGCTGACAAGCTTGGAGCGGGCCACGTGTGGGGCCTTGGTGGTGAGTGCCTGGGTGGCAAGCTGTGCATGTTGTGGCAGGCATGCTGAGCAGAGGTGACCATGTTTTGACGGAGTTGGTGCTGCCAGCAGTTGGTGTGACAGGGAGGTGGTGGTGAGTGCCATTATGGCAGTCTACACAGCCAATGTTTGTCTGACTGCAAAGTAACGATGCGATGCGCGAAAAGAATTGGAGGCTTTTGGTGAAGGAAGAAGAGAACAGGCCCAATGTACGCCTTTGTGAGCACGCTCAGTCATTTGGAAACGAGCATGCTCAGCTAGGGCAACTTTCTGGCACTATCCGCCCAGCTGCCTCCTCCTTGCACCCAGTGTTTGCAGTATGCTGCACTCTTGCTTGCTGTCACTTAGGAGCTGAGGCCGCTCACAGCCTCAGCCCCTTAGCACCTCAGCACCAGGGCAAGCCAGGGCAACTTGCCGGCAGTGTTAATGACTAGGGCCATCAATGACATCTGAGGACGTCATCTGGGTACCCAGATGACGTTAATGACTAGGGCCATTAATGACTAGGGCCTAGGGAGTAGGGACTAGCGTTAGCAGCCACACCAGACTGACGGCGAGGGGTTAGGGTTAGGGTTAGGGTTAACCACCACCACATGTGGTGTGCAGGTCATTGATGTGCACGCCCGCGACGTGACCGTGGATATGGCCGCCCGTGGGGTGGAGGACATCCGAGACTTCAACTGGTGGGTGCTGGAGGTCCGTGATGCCCCTCTGCATGCTGCACCTGCATGCCCCACCCGCCCCTACTCAGAGGCTGACCGCATTTCGGTCGCTGCGTTGCCTGACATCAGGTCCCCATTGACCTGCCACACTGCGGCACTGGGTTGGTCAGAGTGTGGCGATAAATGGTGTACCCAGACCTGCAGGATGCAACGGCTTAAGTAGCCATACCCCAGACTACTCTTTGTGCAATGCTTGCATGCCCCACTCCTTGTGACCAAACCTGCAGGTTGCCAGAGCTTGAACCAATACACCCTGTTTCCTGTTCTAGCAAAGCAGGCTTTGGCTTTGGCTTTGGCTTTGGCTTTGGCTTTGGCTTTGGCTTTGGCTTTGGCTTTGGCTTTGGCTTTGGCTTTGGCTTTGGCTTTGGCTTTGGCTTTGGCTTTGGCTTTGGCTTTGGCTTTGGCTTTGGCTTTGGCTTTGGCTTTGGCTTTGGCTTTGGCTTTGGCTTTGGCTTTGGCTTTGGCTTAGGCTCAGGCTCAGGCTTAGGCTCAGGCTTAGGCTTAGGCACAGGTTAGGCCTGTGACATTCAGGCGGCTGCCTGCTCACCTGATCTTCCCAGCAAAGCCTGCCTCGCCTGGCGACTCAGGGAGAGCCAGCTGCGGTACTACTGGGAGTTCCATGAGGCCCCGCCCAGTGGCGGCCACCCCCAGGAGACGCTGGTGGTGCGCATGATCAATGCTGAGGCGCTGTATGGCTACGAGTACCTGGGCAACAGCGGTCGCCTGGTCATCACGCCGCTCACGGTCAGCAGTGCCAGCCATACAGCGCTCAGGTAGCAGCAGCAGCAACCAGCAGCAGCAGCAGCAACCAGCAGCAGCAGCAGCAGCAGCAGTGAGACAGCAACGGCAGCAGCAGAAGTAACGCAGCAGCACCAGCAGCAGCGCAAGCAGTGCCAGCAGTGCTGACACGGGCAGTGGTAGTGGAGCAGCGTGACTCGATGTCAACTTGGTAATGGTGGTGGTGGTGGCGGTGGTAGTGGTGGTGGTGCTGCTGTTTTTGCAGGATCGCTGCTACCGCACACTGATGGGCGCCATCCACATGAACCTGGGCGGTGCTCCCGCCGGTCCCGCTGGCACTGGTGCGCCATGAGCCATGGGCTGCTTTGCCAGGCTGTTGTCACAGCCACCTGCCACAACCTGCCTGTCACCTGCTCGCCCGCTGTGCGATCCACCCCAACCTCACTGCCATGCTGCCCGCCACACCACATTCGCCTTCTCTCCTGCCGCCTGGCCCGTGGCTGAGTGTTGCTATAACTCAACAAACGGCGCAGCGGTGTCGTCCTCGTGCCAAGCAGTGGTTAAGTCAGGGCTGAAATGAGCCACACTGGTGCATATAAGTAATATAGTCATAAATGCTAAATACATACCGTAGTTATACGCCTCGTTGGTGATACGCTGATTTAGGCCCTATTGGCACATATTTGGTGACAGCGCCTTGCTCAAATATTGAAGTGATACATGTTTGGTGACTCTGTATTCTCAATACATCTACGAAGCCAGTGGCTGCTAAGTGCAACACCTAGCAATAGCACATTGTCCACACATGCATTTTGTTCACTATTGGAGCAGCCGCCTCTGGTTCAGCTTTGGCGCCATCTACCATGAATGTATGGTCAACTTGAGGGTCTTGATACAAATTTGGCGACAGCCGCATGCTCAAACAATTGGTGATACAATTTGGTGACGAATTGATTTGGTGAAATCACCAACAAGGCGTATCACTACAGTATTCCCTATTATAGATTTAAAGATATTGATTGAGAGGTTAGGAGATAATGGTGCAAAGCCACCTTGTAGCCCATCAGGCTAAACGTACACCTTGGTCTGGTTCCTGGTGCCGCCTGACCTTGCAGGCAAGACTGAGACCACCAAGGACCTGAGCAAGGCCCTGGCCATCCAGTGCGTGGTGTTCAACTGCAGCGGTGAGCTGTGCAAGCCAAGCTGGGTCCATGTGTGTGGCTGCCTGGCCTAGACACGCCTGCCCCTGCATGGCGCTGGCAGCTGGAAGCCAGGCTCTTGTGCTGCCATGCCAAGCACAAGTCATGAGCCCTGTCACCCTAGCCCTAGCCTTGACAGCTGGAGCTGCACGGCGCTGGAAGCTGGAAGTCAGATCTCTGTGTTGCTGCACAAGGGATAAGCCACAGTCCCCTAGCACCTCAGCCCTCTATCGCCCTCATAGCCTTGTTCAGCTCGCCCTAGTCTATTCGCTGCCTAGCCTGGCCTTTAGCCCAGGCAGCAGCACAGCAGCCATGGGGTCAGTGGTGGCCTGCCCCGCCCCTCCTTGCAGACGGCCTGGACTACAAGGCCATGGCCCGCTTCTTCAAGGGGCTGGCCTGCAGTGGCGCCTGGGCTTGCTTTGACGAGTTCAACCGCATCGAGCTGGAGGTGCTCAGCGTCGTGGCACAGCAGGTGGGTCACAGGCCTGGGCACCTGGCTCACAGTGGGGCATCTGTCCCAATCTGCGCTGTGAATTATACCACTCGAGCCTAGCAGCATCAGCAACGCCACGCACCATGCTGCCTGGCTTACCACCACCCGCTGTGATGGCCCCTGCTGGCCCCTTCTTTGCTGCACCCCATCATGATCATGATCATCACCACCACCACTGGCACAGGTGCTGACCATCATCCGTGCCAAGGCAGCTAAGGCCAAGACCTTTATGTTTGAGGGGGTGGAGATCAGGCTGGTGCCCACCTGCAACACCTTCATCACCATGAACCCAGGCTATGCGGGCCGCTCTGAGCTGCCTGACAACCTCAAGGTGTGGCCATGCACGGGTATGGCTCAATGTGTGTGTGCCATGTGTGCCGTGTATGCCTGTGTATGCCATTGAAGACACACAGGACCAGGCTTCTGAGCACAGCTCATATAACAAAGAAATATACAGGATGCACAAGTATTACCTATTCAGGTATTTATACTTCGCGACAGCTTCTGAGCCTGACAGGATTGCCGGATGCCATGCCTGGCCCAGCATTTCGCTGCCTGGCTCAGCAGCGCTTGAGCCTGTCAGGCTGGTTGTATGCCATGCCTGTATCAGCCTTGTCTGAGCCAGGACACACAGTGCCTGGCTCACCAGCTCCTGAGCCTGCATGACAGCTTGTCCTGTACAGCGTGGCAGGTCCCTGCACCTTCCCTACTGGTCCCCTGCCTGCGCAATAAAGCCCCACATGCAAGCCAACGCCAGTGACGCTGCTCATCTCAAGGCACAGAATTGTCTTCTTGCTCAGCCTATACATGACCCAGCTCCCATCTTCACCGCGTCAGACTTTGCCGTGCCCACCTTTAATTAGCTCACCCTGCTCGCACCCTGACCTGCCTGCATACATTACATCACCTCTCTCCAACCCTTACCTACTCTGTCGTTCCCACCTCCTTTGATCTTGATCACCCTGCTCCTATCCTGACCTGCCTGCCTAGCTTCTGTCCGTCAACTGTTCACCGTGTTTCCTCCCCTAACTCCATAGCCTCCATACTTCCCTGCGTCCCTGTGGCTTGGCAGGCGCTGTTCCGCGACGTGGCCATGATGGTGCCCGACTACGCGATGATCGCGGAAATCATGCTCTACTCGTACGGGTACCTGGAGGCGCGCAGCATGGCCCGCAAGCTGGTGCAGACGTATCGCCTGTGCTCCGAGCAGCTATCCTCGCAAGACCACTACGACTACGGTAAGTGCGGCTGCGGTCACTCTGTCGCACAGTCTCTCACACGTCACTCACTCAGTCACACATCGGCCAGCTCGCTGGGGTACAGTGTGCCATAGCTGCCAGCATCTGGTTTTACGAGAGTGCTTGGCTGACTGGCACTGCTGCTGCAGGCATGCGTGCGGTGATGAGTGTGCTGCGAGCAGCAGGCAACCTCAAGCGCACCTTTCCTGAGGCCCCAGAGGTAAGACCGTGGTCAGGGCCTTTGTAAGCTTGTAGTGACTTTCTGATTTCCATGCCCACATTCAGAGTTTTGATTTTGTAGTACTATATCATATAATGTTATCAGTATCAAAAGTCCTGTCACACATTTCCCACAACCCTGACCCTCCCCTTCCCCCACCCTGCACTGCAAATGCCAAGCATTGCTGTGCCTGCAGGACGTACTGATGCTGCGTGCCATCAATGACGTGAACCTGCCCAAGTTCCTGGACCAGGATGTTCCCCTGTTTAACGGCATCTTGTCGGACCTTTTCCCAGGCAAGCGCTCCCATTAGCAAAGCCTTTAAGGGAGGCGGTCTGGGCTTTAGGTTAGACTAGTCTGCACGCCCACCACAGGGTTAGGGTTTTGGGTTTGGGTTTGAGTTAGATTAAGAGTTTGGGTTAGGGTTAGGGTTTGGGTTTGGGTTTGGGTTAGGGTTGGATTTCACGGTTACTCTTAGGGCTAATGTTGGGTTTGGGGTTTGTGAAGGAGGACCATGGGCTGTGGCTGCCCTCGTTGCGTCACGCACACCACCCCAGCGAAGCAGAGGCTCTGTTGCCTTTCTCCCCTTCCTACTGCCCTAGAAAGCCTTCACAGCCAGCCTTCATGACCCTCACTCCGCAGCAGACAGCGCACTAGAACTGACAGGACAGGGGCCAATGCAGAGTCTGTCGTGCCTTTCTCACTGTCCTCTCGACCCCATCAGGCTTCCCTTCCCCCACCCCTCCTGCCACCCTCCTCTGCAGCCACTGCTGCGCTAGCGTGCTGTGCCCTGCTCCTTGCCTGCTGCGCTAGGCTGCTGTGCCCTCCACCGCCCCTTGCCTGCTCAGGCGTGTCCCTGCCAGAGGTGGACTACGACAACCTGCGCGCTGCTGTGGTGGAGAACTGCCAGCTACAAAACCTGCAGCCCCTGGAGAGCTTCATCGTCAAGATCATCCAGCTGTATGAGATGATCATCGTGCGTCACGGCCTCATGCTGGTCGGCCACAGGTGGGAGGGCAGCTGCCCTGGTGCTGCCTGACAGCCAGGTGGTGCCTAGCGTACAGCAAGCAGCCTCAGTGTGGCGCACAGGGCACCGCTGGGCTGGGCTGGGCTGGGCTGGGCTGGGCTGGGCTGGGCTGGGCTGGGCTGGGCTGGGCTGGGCTGGGCTGGGCTGGGCTGGGCTGGGCTGGGCTGGGCTGGGCTGGGCTGGGCTGGGCTGGGCTGGGCTGGGCTGGGCTGGGCTGGGCTGGGCTGGGCTGGGCTGGGCTGGGCTGGGCTGGGCTGGGCTGGGAGCAAGGGACAGGGCACAGTGCAGGTGCTACCACATGCATACACGTAAAACGCACCACACGGCGGGGCTCCACGTAAATCCACACTTTCATCCGCCAGCTCTGCCGGCACCCGCAGGCATTTGCTCAGCCAGCAAAATCAAGCAGCATGGCGTGGTGGCAGCATGGTGGTGGCAGCATACCCTGGCTCTCTTGACACCATAGACACATACACAGCAGGACACTATGAACATACACACATACACGTGCAGCAGCGGCTCGGCGGCTGTTCATCGAGGCTCTTTTGCTGCCCTGTGCACGCACCTGTCCAGAACAGGACAAGAAACTCTCTGCATCCTGATTCACTGCCACCTCCACCTTGATTCTTTGCGCAACACAACAGCAGCTCAGCAGCAGCCAAGAGGCACAGCGGCTCAGCAGGTCATCGGCTCAGCGGCTGAACATTGGTCTGTTGCTGCTCGAATCTTCTCCAGCACCAGAAGCGCCGTTCCTTGCCCCATGCCTGGTGCCTGCAGCTTTGGCATGAAGACGTCTGCGCACCGCATCCTGCAAGCCTCGCTTACTGACCTGCACAAGCGCGGCCTTAACAACGAGTGGGCTACCAAGGTGTACGTGCTGAACCCCAAGTCCATCTCCATGGGGCAGCTGTATGGCCAGGTGAGGGCCGTGAGGGAGGGCCAGGGGTCAGGGGGCCAGGGGTGGTGTGGAGCTGTTTGAGGGTGGGGAAGCATACGAATCTGTCACACTGGCCTGTCACACTGACAAGTCACACTTTTCTGTTACACTGGCAAGTCACGCTGGCATGTCACACTGGTCTGCGGGGCTGGCATGTCGCGCTGCCGGTGGCTACAGGAAGACGCAGTGTCAAAGGAGTGGACGGATGGCGTGCTGGCCGTGCTGTTCCGCAACGCCGCGCGCGACACCTCGCCTGACCGCAAGTGGCTGATCTTCGACGGCCCTGTGGATGCGATCTGGTGAGTGGAGGTCTCCACCGTATCTGGCCCCGCCCTATGGTGTACGGTGGGGTGTGACGTGCTAGCAGAGCTGCAATCGCAGTTGCAGCAACAGAGTGACAGCACTGGCGACAAGGCAGCTCAGGCTCAGGATCTGGCTGAGAGTCACGGCTGTGTACTCTTACTGGTACCTGGGTGGCAGGAGCTGTTTGTGAATTATGCCTGGCGTTGCAAGAGGTGTGCCAGGTTCAAGCTCAGGGTCATGGCTGTGTGCTGGTGCTGCAGTGGAGGTGCTGAGGTTGAGGTGCTGGTGCTGGCTGGCCGCAGGATTGAGAACCTGAACACGGTGCTGGACGACAACAAGAAGCTGTGCCTCAATTCAGGTGGGCTGCAGGCACCACCACACGCTGCTGCAGCCCCTGACCCCACCACAACCCAAGATAACGCCCTGCCCCACCCCTTAGTGGCCCTGCCCCTGGGCCCCTGCCCCTGGGCCCCTGCCCCCCTGCCCCTGCCCCCCTGCCCCTGCCCCCCTGCCCCTGCCCCCCTGCCCCTGCCCCTGCCCCTGCCCCTGCCCCTGCCCCTGCCCCTGCCCCTGCCCCTGCCCCTGCCCCTGCCCCTGCCCCTGCCCCTGCCCCTGCCCCTGCCCCTGCCCCTGCCCCTGCCCCTGCCCCTGCCCCTGCCCCTGCCCCTGCCCCTGCCCCTGCCCCTGCCCCTGCCCCTGCCCCTGCCCCTGCCCCTGCCCCTGCCCCTGCCCCTGCCCCTGCCCCTGCCCCTGCCCCTGCCCCTGCCCCTGCCCCTGCCCCTGCCCCTGCCCCTGCCCCTGCCCCTGCCCCTGCCCCTGCTCCTGCCCCTGCCCCTGCCCCTGCCCCTGCCCCTGCCCCTGCCCCTGCCCCTGCCCCACCCCTTACTGGCCCTGCCCCTGCCCCTGCCCCTGCCCCACTCCTTACTGGCCCTGCCCCTGCCCCTGCCCCTGCCCCTGCTCCTGCCCCTGCCCCTGCCCCTGCCCCTGCCACTGCCACTGCCCCACCCCTTACTGGCCCTGCCCCTGCCCCTGCCCCTGCCCCACCCCTTACTGGCCCTGCCCCTGCCCCTGCCCCACCCCTTACTGGCCCTGCCCCTGCCCCTGCCCCTGCCCCTGCCCCTGCCCCTGCCCCTGCCCCTGCCCCTGCCCCACACCTTACTGGCCCTGCCCCTGCCCCTGCCCCTGCCCCTGCCCCTGCCCCTGCCCCTGCCCCTGCCCCTGCCCCTGCCCCTGCCCCTGCTCCTGCCCCTGCCCCTGCCCCTGCCCCTGCCCCTGCCCCTGCCCCTGCCCCACCCCTTACTGGCCCTGCCCCTGCCCCTGCCCCTGCCCCTGCCCCTGCCCCTGCCCCTGCCCCTGCCCCACCCCTTACTGCCCCTGCCCCTTCCCCTGCCCCTGCCCCTGCCCCTGCCCATGCTCCTGCCCCTGCCCCTGCCACTGCCACTGCCCCTGCCCCTGCCCCACCCCTTACTGGCCCTGCCCCTGCCCCTGCCCCACCCCTTACTGGCCCTGCCCCTGCCCCTGCCCCTGCCCCTGCCCCTGCCCCTGCCCCTGCCCCTGCCCCTGCCCCTGCCCCTGCCCCTGCCCCTGCCCCTGCCCCTGCCCCTGCCCCTGCCCCACCCCTTACTGGCCCTGCCCCTGCCCCTGCCCCTGCCCCACCCCTTACTGGCCCTGCCCCTGCCCCTGCCCCTGCCCCTGCCCCTGCCCCTGCCCCTGCCCCTGCCCCTGCCCCACCCCTTACTGCCCCTGCCCCTGCCCCTGCCCCTGCCCCTGCCCCTGCCCCTGCCCCTGCCCCTGCCCCTGCCCCTGCCCCACCCCTTACTGCCCCTGCCCCTGCCCCTGCCCCTGCCCCTGCCCCACCCCTTACTGCCCCTGCCCCTGCCCCTGCCCCTGCCCCTGCCCCACCCCTTACTGCCCCTGCCCCTGCCCCTGCCCCACCCCTTACTGGCCCTGCCCCTGCCCCTACCTGCAGGGGAGATCATCGCCATGCAGGGCCTGATGAACATGATCTTCGAGGTGGCTGACCTGGCGGTGGCCTCACCGGCCACAGTGTCACGCTGCGGCATGGTGTATGTGCAGCCCGACCTGCTGGGCTGGCGGCCAGTGGTGCTGTCCTGGCTCAACACCCTGCCTGCCGGGGTGCCTGACTTCCTCAAGGCCCACATCATGCAGCTGTTCGACTGGCTGCTGCCACCCATGCTGAGGGTTGCGCTGAAGCAGGTGAGCGGACTGCCTGCCTGATGAGGGGCAGGGGAGGGAGGGAGGGGAAGGAGGGAGGGGAAGAAGGGAGGGAAGGGAGGCAAGGGAAGGAGGCAGGGGAAGGAGGGAGGGGAAGGAGGGAGGGGAAGGAGGCAGGGGAAGGTGGTCGACTGGTGATCACTATCCTTGCCAGCTCAATTGCGGCTGTGCTGCTGCTGCTGCTTCTGCTGCTGCAGGTGCGGAGCCCTCTGCCTATGCAGGACATCAACCTGGCGGTGTCGTGCACCAGGCTGCTGGAGGCGCACCTGGACAGCTTTGGGACCAGGGACCCCCCTAGTGGGCCAGCAGCAGACATCAAGGTGCCCCCTGCCCCTAGCACCTGCCACAGTCGACCCCTCCCCTGCCTCTCCCTCTCCCTCTCCCTCTCCCTCCCCCACTCACACCGTCCCATACCTTCCCCAACGTTGTCCCACCCATGTGCTCCCTCAGGACATGACCGAAGCCCAGCTGAGCAGCTGGGTGACGAGCCTGTTCCTGTTCGCCCTGGTCTGGTCCGTGGGCGGCAACACGGATGACGAGGGGCGCAAACGCGTGGACACAGCGCTGCGCCGCCTGCTGGCCAATGACCCCCCGCCTGACCTCAAGCCCTGGGTGACCGGGCAGCCAGTCAAGGTCACCACGCAGTTCCCTGAGGGCAAGCTGGTGGGTGCAGCAGGGAGAGGGAGAGGAGGAGAGGGGGAGAGGAGGAGAGGGGGGAGGGAGGAGAGGGGGAGGGGAGGCTGGCCCTGGTCCCTCGTGTTGGCCTGCTCTGCTCACCAGCCACAGGGCACCAAGGAGGAGGAGGCCAAGGCACTGCCTGTCCCAGTCTCTGACAAGCAGCTGTTCCCCCTTGACTGCCATCCTCACCCCTCCTGCTTCCCCTCCTGCTGCTCTCAGCCCACCCAGCCTGACTGACTGCCCCCTACCACTCTTTTCCACCTCCCCACAGCTCTCTCCCACAAGGCCACTAGTGCCAGGTAGGGTCTCCTGGTCAGACTGCTCTGCACAGCAGCCTAGGGGCGGAGGGCAAGCTGGTGGGTAGTCGGGGGAGGGAGTTCAACTAGGAGTACCACACGTGCCAGCCACTGCCTGACTGGCGGACCACCTCGCCCTCCTGCTGCCCCGCCGCTGCAGCCCTGGGTGCCTGCAGAGGCAGGCTGCGTGTTGCCTTCTACCTCTCGCCCTTGCTGGGGATCTGTTAGGGGTGGACTGGCAAGCACAACGGTCTTGCTGGGACAGCTGACCGCTTGAGCCTGGCAGACTGACTGACCGACCGACCAACTGACCCACCAACTGATTGACCGACCAACCGACTGACTGACTGACTGGTCGACTGATCGATTGACCGACCAACCGACCAACCGACTGACCAACTGATTGACCGACCAACTGACTGACCGACCAACCGACCAACCGACTGACTAACTGACTGACTGACCGAATGATTGACTGATCGACTGACTGACTGACCACCTGGGGCCCCCGCCGCTGCCGCTGGCTTTCCCCAGGTGTATGACTTCCTGTTCGACAAGGACCGCGGCAAGTGGGTGCCCTGGCTTGACTCCGCTGCTGCTGCCGCCTCCCCCTCCGCCCTGGACCCCGAAGCCGAGTACTCCACCATCATCGTGCCCACAGTGGACACCGTGCGCTACAGCTATCTGCTGGACAGGCTGGTCACGCACCGCATGCACACCCTGTTCGTGGGGCCTACTGGCACGGGTGGGTCACACGCCTGCTGGGCAGCTACTGCAGGCCGCGTTGCTGCACAGCATGGTGGAGGGCACAACATAGCAGAGCATAGCAGGCAGCAGACAGACACAGCAAAACAGTGTGTGACACACCGCACCGCACCGCACCGCACTGCACCGCACTGCACCGCACTGCACCGCACCGACTCAGGACATCACAGCTCATTTCGCCCAATGGATTGAGCACTACTAAGCCCTGCTGCTGAGGCTGCTATCTGGAATGCTCTGCCTTGGCTCCTGCTGTCACCGCCATTGCCAGCTGCATTTGCTGCTGCTGTTGGTGCTGCTGATGTCACCCTGTCCCTGCGGCCACGGCTACTGCTGCTGCTGCCCCCCAGGCAAGACGGTGTACATCAAGCGCCACCTCCAGACAGGCCTGCCCCCAGCCTTCACCTCTACCTTGATGACCTTCAGCGCGCAGACCAGCACTAACATGACGCAGGTCAGCCAGGCCGCAGCGCACAGCAGGGGCACACTGGAATGCATCAGATTGGCTAGTCGTGAGCCGCCCTCTCGGCTGTGGCTGCCGCTGCTGCTGCCACCGCCGCTGCTGTTGCCACTGCCGCTGCTGCTGCCAACATGATGCAGGTCAGGCAGGCCCCTGGTGGTGCCCAGGCCGCAGCGCACAGCTGGGACACACTGGGAGGCATCAGGGCAAGGGGTCAGGGGTCAGGGGCCTCCTTCCTGGCTGCTGATGCGGCTGCTGCCAATGCCAATGCCAGTGCCAACGCTGCTGCCGATGCTGCGGATGCTGAGGATGAGGATGAGGATGAGGATGAGGATGAGGATGAGGATGAGGATGAGGATGAGGATGAGGATGAGGATGAGGATGAGGATGAGGATGAGGATGAGGAGTAGAGCAGCCTGCACTCAGCCCTGACCTTCTTCCCCTCCACAGACTCTATGCAGTTCACCTGCATTATCCTGGTGCCAAGTCAGGCCTAACATTTCCGTTTCGAAAGCTTGGCTGTGGGCCTGGGGGGGCGCAGGACATCATTGATGGCAAGCTGGACAAGAGGCGGCGTGGCGTGTACGGGCCCCCGGCTGGCAAAAAGATGGTCGTGTTCGTGGATGATCTCAACATGCCGCAGGCAAGCAAGCAAGCGGGCAGGCAGGCCAGCATACAAGTGGGCAGTTGGCGTCAGGGGGCGTGTTAGCCGCCAAAGCAGCTTCAGCAAGAAGTTTCGAAAGGCGGGCGGGCGGGCGGGCGGGCGGGCGGGCGGGCGGGCGGGCGGGCGGGCGGGCGGGCGGGCGGGCGGGCGGGCGGGCGGGCGGGCGGGCGGGCGGGCGGGCGGGCGGGCGGGCGGGCGGGCGGGCGGGCGGGCGGGCGGGCGGGCGGGCGGGCGGGCAGGCAGGCAGGCAGGCAGGCAGGCAGGCAGGCAGGCAGGCAGGCAGGTAGGCAGGTTGCGACTGGGGGCGGAGTAGCAGACAAATCTTCTCCCGCAAGACGTCTTCACCCCCTTGGCCTTTACCCTGCAGGTTGAAGAGTATGGGGCCCAGCCCCCCATTGAGCTGCTGCGCCAGTTCATGGATCACAGCGGCTGGTGGGTGCCTTGTTGGTTATGTTGGTTGGTGGCTGTGGCCATGTTAGTGGGCTGGCCAGGAGGCTACAGGGGGGAGGTGGAGGGTCTGAGGGGGAGTGACGTCACACCTAGGGGAGGGAGAGAGTCTAGGGGAGGTGGGTGCTTTGCTGGTGGGCTGGCCAGGAGGCTGCAGGGGTAGGGGTCAGGGTGATGTTTGTAGCCGGGCTAAGGAGGAGTGACGTCCCAGCTGAGGGGAGAGAGGAGGGAGGTATGGGGGAGGTACACATGTAGCTAGGGGAAATCATGAATCATCTGAGGGAAAGGGTCTGAGAGGGAGACAGTGTCTCACACATGAGGGGAAACACTGCTGGCCCAGGCCTGGTCCAATAGCCTGCAGGCGAGTTCACTGTGCTGAAAACCACCCATTCCGGCTCATCTCTGCCCCTGCTGCTGCCCCTCCTGCTGCCCCTCCTGCCCATCTCTCCTACCCCTCCCGCCCCTCCCCGGCTGCTGCCCTTCCTGCCCACCCCTGATGCCCTTCCCACCCCTCCTTCTGCCCCTTCTGCCCACCCCTGCTGCCACCCCCACCCTCCCCTGCTGCTGCCCTATGGCCCAGGTATGACTGCAAGGAACTAAGCTTCCGTAAGCTGCAGGACGTGCAGTTTGTAGCGGCCATGGGCCCCCCAGGGGGTGGCCGTAACAGCGTGACAAACCGCTACCTGCGCCATTACTCGGTGGTGTCAGTTACCCAGTTTGACAACGATAACCTCACGTGAGCAGCCAGGGGTTACACCTGCTGTCACACCCCACACGGCTTTGCGGCTTGCCTGACTAGTTTGCCTGCCTCACCACCACACCCTCGAGCCATGCACCTCACTGTTCGGCCGTCTCACATTCCATGCCCCCCTGCCTGCCTGCCCAGCTGCATGCCCCCCTGCCTGCCCCCCAGCTGCCCCCCTGCCTGCCCGCCCAGCCCCCAGTCCCCCTGACCCAGCAGGCTAGGGGCACCGCCAGGGCCAGCTGCCTGCCTGCCTGGCCTGCCCCCGCAGCATCATCTTCAGCGCCCTCGTGGACTGGTGGTTGAAGAAGTGCAACTACCAGCCGGGCGCTGTCACCAAGCTCGCCAGGCCCCTGGTGGCGGCAAGCCTGGAGGTGTATGAGGCGGCGCAGAGGTCGCTGCTGCCAACGCCCACTAAGAGCCACTACACTTTCAACCTGAGGGACGTGTCCAAGGTCTTTCAGGTAGGGGCGCCTGGGGAGGGGCAGCTGGCCAGCGTCAGGGTCAGGGCAGAAGGCCAGGGGGAACCAAGACGGGGACAGTAGGGGCGCCTGGGGAGGGGCAGCTGCCCCCTGCACTGCTCCCTCCCTCCACTCAGCCCTCCACCTCCACCCTCACTGCCCCTGCCACCGCAGCCAGGGCCAGGGGTCATGAGCCGCCCTCTCGGCTGTGGCTGCCGCTGCTGCCACCGCCGCTGCTGTTGCCACTGCCGCTGCTGCTGCCAACATGACGCAGGCCAGGCAGGCCCCTGGTGGTGCCCAGGCCGCAGCGCACAGCAGGGGCACACTGGGAGGCATCAGGGCAAGGGGTCAGGGGTCATGGGCCTCCTTCCTGGCTGCTGAAGCGGCTGCTGCCAATGCCAATGCCAGTGCCAATGCTGGGTCATGGGCCTCCCAGCAAGGGTCAGGGGGTCCCTCGGCAGCTCCGGTCAGGCAGGGGCGGTGTCAGTTTGAGCTATACATGTTTCATGTGGACAAACATAGCACAAGCCTGCTGCCTACCCATCCCATTCCACCTCCCCTGCCCTGCCCTGCCTGCTGCTCCCCACCCCTCCCCCGTTGCCTGCTGCTTCAGGGCATCACCAAAGCCGCTGGGGCTGTTGAGGATGGACTGCAGATGGTGCGGCTGTGGGTGCACGAGGTGCTGCGCGTGTTCTATGACCGCCTGGTGGATGACACGGACCGAGTGTGGATTGGCAACCAGCTGGCCAGCCTGACTGAGAAGCACTTCAAGGAGAAGGTGGGAGAGCATAGGAAGGGGGTTGGGAGGGGGTTGGGAGGGGGTTGGGAGGGGGTTGGGAGGGGGTTGGGAGGGGGTTGGGAGGGGGTGAGGGAGTGGGTGAGGGAGGGCGTGAGGGAGGGGGTGAGGGAGGGGGCTTGGAAGGGTGGCAGTTGAAGGGACGTCAGGCACAGCTGTGAGGAAAAGCCAAAGGCAGTGGGTGAGGTGTGACAAAAGAGAGGGAGCTGGGAGCAGCTGAGGTGTATGAAGAGAGTGGCCAGGGAGGCTGAGCAAGGGCAGGGTGGTGAGAGGAGGTAAAGGACGCAGGATAGGAGAGCTGGACTCCGGGCAGAACTCAGGGCAGCATCAGCTGAGGTGGTCGAGGTCAGGGGCAGCAGTAGATGTCTTCAAGGGACGCTGAGGCCGCTGCTGCCGTTCCAGGCATCATGTGTGATGGGCATGTTGTGGTCACACTGCTGGCATGCAGGTCACACGAGTGCTGGGATGTGAGAAACTGGACAACGCAACGCTGCTAACCTCCCTGCGCGGCCTGATGTTCGGCGACTTCATGGTACCTGGGGCTGATCCAAAGACCTACACTGAGATCAAGGTCCGCTGCTCCATGCCTAACAACTCCTTCCCCTCCCTCTCCACCCTCACCCTCGCCCTCGCCCTCACCCACACCCTCACTATCATATTCATCCTCACTCGCACTCGCACCCGCCCCTTGGCCCTGATGCTGCCAGATTTAGCAGTCCACCTTGTCGTCGCCCCTCAGTGTGGTGGTAGGCGGCTGTGGCCTCCTTACGGCATCAGCATGTGGGTGTGCACTGGTGTTTGTGCCAAGCAGGACCAATCCCACATGCTGCGTGTGGTAAACGAGTACCTGGCAGACTTCAACGCCACCAGCAAGAAGCCCATGCATCTGGTCATTTTCCAATTCGCGCTGGAGCATGTGTCCCGCATCGCCCGCATCATAACCAGCCCAGGCGGCAACGCCCTGCTAGTGGGCATGGGGGGGGCAGGGCGTCAGTCGCTCACCCGCCTGGCGGCTTACATGGAGGTGAGCAGCAGCTGCTGCTGAGCCCAGGCCCTGTGACTCTCACCACCTCAGCCCCTCAGCCTCTGGAGGCTCTTTTCCTCCTTTTGCGTCTGTTGTGTTCTTTGAAATCCAACTCATGCATACTCATGCCATGCTCCTCACACTCCTATCTTACACAGTCACTGATGTCATACGTGCTGCAATGCCCATGCCATGGATTTGGGGGTGTGATCGTGTTTGGTTGGTGTGACATGAGTGATGCGCAGGAGTATGAGGTGTTTCAAATTGAGATCAGCAAGACCTATGGCAAGGCAGAGTGGCATGAGGACATCAAGAAGGTGCTGAAGATGGCTGGAGAGGCGAACAAGCAGGTGGGCATGCTGAGCCAGCTTGGCTTACTGTGCCTCAGTAAACACCCGCTTCTGCTTCTGCTGTGGCTGCTGCCGCCCTTGCTGCTGCCACTGCCGTGTGTGATGAGAGCAGTCCTGTGGCAGTGCCCTTGCTACACCTGCCGCTGGCACTACAGCAGCTGGCACACAAAGCGCAATTGATGTCGATGCCATTATGTTCCTGTATGTGTGATTCGACGTGTGATATGCCTGCTGCCTGTGCCGCGCCTCAAAATCGAACCATTACCAGCCGCAGACCTTTAACGCGGACCCCCACTGGTCAGGTGTTGCTTGCCTCGCCTGGTTTGCGCGCAGGTGGTGTTCCTGTTCGCGGACACCCAGATCGTGATGGAGTCCTTCGTGGAGGACATCAGCAACCTGCTGAACACTTACGAGGTCCCGAACCTCATGCAGAACGCGGACCTGGTCGCCATCAACGAAAACATCCGCAGCCGCGCTAAGTCCGCGGGCATGGACGGCAGCAAGGATGCGATGTACAACTTCTTCGTACAGGTGGATGACGGGGCGAGAGAGCGCGGCTGGTGGGATGGGGCCCAGTGGACTCAACCTATACGAGAACCGACCTTATCGAGCAATCTATCCTAATCCGACCTCGTTCTGACTCTTCCGCTACACCCGCCCTGCCACAACCGACCTCGACCCGACTCGCCCGCTGCACCCGCCCTGCAACAACCGACCTCGACTCGACTCGCCCGCTACACCCGCCCACCACACATCGCCCATACCGGCCGTGGCTGGCCTTTCTGACATATGGGCACTGTTGCTGGCCAGGCATATCTACTGTCTTGACTTTGTACATGCGCATGCAAGCCAGGTCCAGGCTTGTGTGATGCCCAGCCCCTCAGCCCCTCAGCCCCCCTGCCCTCCCTCCTACCCTAAGCTGGTGGCGTGTGTTGTTGTTGTTGGTGTTGATGGTGGTGCAGGAGGTGCGGCGCAACATGCACATCGTGCTCAGCTTCAGCCCCGTGGGGGACGCCTTCAGGGAGCGGCTGCGCAAGTTCCCCTCCCTGGTCAACTGCACCACCATCGACTGGTGCGCCCTAGGCTAGACAGTCAGTAGGCAGCCAGCCTGAGCCCTTAGGCCATCAAGGCGGGCTAGGAGTGGCCCCGCTGACAGTGCACAGCTATGCGGCTAGTAGACAGCCCCTGAGAGGCCATCAGGTGGAGGGTGCAGGGTCCATGGCCATTCCTGCTGGGGCCCGAGCCTGATCCCACCATGATGCTGCTGCTGCTCCTGATGGTGGTGGGTGGCTACTACATACTCCTGGCCAAGGCCTATGGTGCGGCACCTGGTGCTGGCCCCGGTGGCTGCTGCTGCTCCTGATGGTGGTGGGTGGCGGTGGTTGTGGTGGTTGTGGTGGTGTGTGCTCAGGTTCACCCGCTGGCCCAATGACGCGCTAGCCACCGTGGCCACCTCCTTCCTGTCCAGCCTGAACGGCCTGGAGCAGGTGGCGCACGCTCTGCCGGGGCTGTGTGTGCTGTTCCATGACAGCGTGCACCAGCTGTCCACGCGCTTCCTGGCAGAGGTGGGAGGGGGAGGGGGAGGGGGAGGGGGAGGGGGAGGGGGAGGGGGAGGGGGAGGGGGAGGGGGAGGGGGGAGGGGGAGGGGGAGGGGGAGGGGGAGGGGGAGGGGGAGGGGGAGGGGGAGGGGGAGGGGGAGGGGGAGGGGGAGGGGGAGGGGGAGGGGGAGGGGGAGGGGGAGGGGGAGGGGGCTTTCAGGCCTGTTGGGGCCACCCTGTACATTGCTGGTGCACTGGCGCAGTACGGGACGAACAGGACAACATTATCACGGCCGCAGCATGGGGCACTATGGGGTGTGACCCGGTTGGCCCTGCTGTGGCCTTGACATTGCTTCAGGCCCGGCGCCACTACTACGTCACCCCCACCTCCTACCTGGAGCTGCTGCAAACCTACAAGACACTGCTGACGCGCAGGCAGACAGAGGTGGGGCGCAGGCACAGCTGCCACCCCTGCCCTGTCTCTTTTCACACCGTTGCCGCAACCACCTGGCACCCTGCCCTGCCTGCCCTCACGCCCTGCCTGGCCCCCTGCCCTGCCCGCCCCTGCCTGCCGGTCCCTCAACCCTACTCCCCACCCTCCTGCCTCATGTGCCTCACCCACTCTGCCTGCCCCCTGAAGCCTCTGCTGCCCCGCCCCGCCCTGCCTGCCCCCATGCCCCGCCTGTCCCCCTGCCCTTCCTGCCCCCACGCCCTGCCTGCCCCCATGCCCTGCCTTGGCCCCTGCCCTGCCTGCCCCCCCGCCCTGCCTTGGCCCCTGCCCTGCCTGCCCCCACGCCCCGCCTGTCCTCCTGCCAGGTGATGGGTGTGAAGCGGCGCTACGAGGTGGGCCTGGACAAGCTGCAGACCACTGAGTCCAGCGTGAGTGGCATGAAGGAGGAGCTGATCGCCCTGCAGCCGCAGCTGGCAGTGGCGGCCCGGGAGACGGAGGCGGCCATGGTGGTGATTGAGAGGGAGAGCGTGGAGGCGGACAAGGTCAAGGTGAGGGGGAGGGGGAGGGGAGGAGGGAGGGGAGGATAAGGTGAGGGGGCGGGGGGAGGGGAGGAGGGAGGGGGAAGATAAGGTGAGGGGGCGGGGGGAGGGTGTGTGTTCGGGGAATGGGGATTTGGATGTCTAGGCGAGGGAGGGAAGGGGGGAGGAGGCTGGTGCCTTGCAACTGTGGCTGATGGGGATGGCTGCCCCCACGCCCCACCACGCCCGCCTGGCCTCCCCGGCCCCCCCCCCCTTGGCTGCTCGCGCTCCAGGTGGTTGTGAGCAAGGAGGAGGAGGTTGCCAGCGGGGAGGCCGCCAAGGTGCAGGCCATCAAGGACGAGTGTCAGGCGGACCTGGCGGAGGCCATGCCCCTGCTCGAGGCTGCGCTCAAGGTCAGTGGCAGCCTGGTCACTGGAGGGGCAGCAGGGCAGCAGGCTGGCTGGCCTCCCTGCCAGGCCCGACTCCTGCTGACTCGCCTGACTGACCTGACTACCTGAGCCTTGCCCCCTGGGCCCCTGCTGCTCACTTGCCACCCTCACACCCCTGCTCCTGTCCTCCCCCTCCCCTTGCCCTAGCCTACCTTGGACACGCCTCAACCCCCAACCCCTCAACCCCTCACCCTATCCTCAACCTCCCTCCTCGCCTACTCGCCTAGGACTACCCTCAACCCATCAAAACCTTGAATCCTCACCCCCTCGACCCCTCACGCTGGCCTTGACCTCGGCTCTAGCTTTGCAACTTGCCCTGGCCTTGGCCCCTGCCCCATCCCTGCCCTAGCCTTCCCCTGCCCTGGCCCTGGTCCCTGCCCTGCCCTGGCCCTAGCTTTGCCCTTTTCCTGCCCCTCCTATGCCTTGGCCCCTGACCCATCCCTGCCCTCCTCCTCCCCTCCTATGCCCTCTCCTTGGCCTCTGCCCTATCCCTGCCTTCCTCCTCCTCCTCCTTCTTCTCCTCTTCTTTCTTGCCTCTCCTCCTCCTCCTCCTCCTTCCCCTGCCCCAGCCCTCAGCTCTTGGCCTGTGCATGCTGCCACAGGCGCTTGACACGCTGACCAAGAACGACATCACTGAGGTGAAGGGCATGAAGAGCCCCCCTGCAGGTGTCAAGCTGGTGCTGGAGGCTGTGTGCATCATGAAGGGAATCAAGCCGGTACGGGGGGCACCTACTGGGCAGGCGGGCGGGCGGGCGGGCAGGCGGGCGAGCGGGCAGGCGGGCGGGCGGGCGGGCGGGCGGGCGGGCGGGCGGGCGGGCAGGCGGGCGAGCGGGCAGGCGGGCGGGCGGGCGGGCGGGCGGGCGGGCGGGCGGGCGGGCGGGCGAGCGGGCGGGCGGGCGGGCGGGCGGGCGGGCGGGCGGCGGCGGGCAGGCAGGCAGGCAGGCAGGCAGGCAGGCAGGCAGGTAGGCAGGCAGGCAGGCAGGTAGGTGGCTTGGGGTGGCAAAAGTGGTAATGATGGTAATGATGGTAATGGTGACAGGTGGTAATGGTGGCAGTGGTGTCGTGCTGCTGTTGCTGCAGGTGCGGTTGAAGGACGCGCAGTCAGGGCGCATGGTGGACGACTACTGGGAGGCCAGCAAGCTGATGCTGATGGAGGCGGACTTCCTGGGGTCGCTGCGCACCTACGACAAGGACCACATAGAGCCGGGCATCATCAAGCGCATCAAGGTCAGAGCAAGCAGTGTAGTAGCCTCTCAAACATTTCCCTACTAGGCAGCAGGCCAGAGGGCGACTAGTGCCAGCAGCCCCATGCAGCATGCTCGGCATCGTGTGGACCATCACCCTTGGCCCCCGCCCTGACCCACCCTGACCCACCCTGACCCACCCTGACCCACCCTGACCCACCCTGACCCACCCTGACCCACCCTGACCCACCCTGACCCACCCTGACCCACCCTGACCCACCCTGACCCACCCTGACCCACCCTGACCCACCCTGACCCACCCTGACCCACCCTGACCCACCCTGACCCACCCTGGCCCACCCTGACCTAGCCAACCTTCCCCCCCCAGGTGTATATTGACAACCCGGAGTTCCAGCCTGACAAGATCATGAACGTGAGCAAGGCTGCGTACGGGCTGTGCAGCTGGGTGCGCGCAATGGAGGCGTACGACAGGGTGGTCAAGGTGCGGGGCAGCACTTCCCGGGGCAGGGGATGGGGCTGCATGGGGTGTCCGTGGTGGGGGCAACAATTGCAGGGCACAGGGGGCAACAACCCCATGTTCGACCTGTAGCAAGGTGTCACGCCTCTATCCAGGCATCCAGCCATGGTGCATGTATGGGTGAGGGTGACGTGAGAAGGATGTTACCAAGCTAAAGGAAAGTGTCAGTGGTGGGCCCAGACGGCGGCTCAACCAACAACAACACATGGCCCTCTGCTGGCTAGGCTTGTAAACAGTGGCTACTCAGTGAGGGGGGTGGTGGAGAAGGGATAGTGTGAAGGATGGTGTGAAGGATGGTGTGAGGGCTGGTGTGAGGGATGGTGTGAGGGATGGTGTGAGGGATGGTGTGAGGGATGGTGTGAGGGATGGTGTGAGGAGGGGCTCCCTCCCCTTCCCTCATCTAACTGCCTGCCCCTGTCCCAGTCTCCCACAGGCTGCCTGCCGGCCTGACCCAGCCTGCCCCATGTCCCCTGCCATGCCGCCCAGGTCGTGGAGCCTAAGCGACAGAAGCTGGCGGAGGCGGAGAGCGCGCTGGAGGTGGTGATGCGCACGCTGCGGGGCAAGCAGGCGGAGCTGAAGGAGGTGCTGGACAAGCTGGCGGCTCTGGACGCAGACCTGCAGGCGAGGGGACCTAAGGGCAATCAGCTTCATGGGCAGGCAGGCAGGGCAAGCTGCTGGGCCCTGCCTGCCTGCCCATGAAGCTGATTAGGGCATCTGAGACCTCAGGGCACCCTGTACCCTCCACCAGGGCACCCTCCCTCCTCCCTGCCTACTTGCCTACTGCCTGCGGCTGGGCCCCCCTGCCTGCCCACCACTTCCTCTCCTCAAACCACCAACCCCGTTGCCCACACACCACAGGCGAGGGGACGCCCAGGGCCCGCCACCAGGGGCACCCTCCAGGCACCACCTAGCCCCCCTGCTTGCTGCTGGGCCCCCCTGCCTGCCCCACTTCCTCTCCTGAAACCATAATCCTCGCTGCACACACACACCCCTCTCACACCCCTCTCGCACCTATTACACACCCCCTGCAGGACAAGAAATCCCGCAAGGAGCGCCTGGAGGCTGAGGTGCAGCTGTGCACTGTGAAGCTGGACAGGGCGGAGAAGCTGATCAGCGGGCTGGGCGGTGAGAAGGCGCGCTGGACCGCTGCTGCCGAGTGAGTTGGGAGGTCCTTTTGTGAGACTTTGAGGAGGCCCCTGCTACAGTCGGGAGGACGCAACCACTCCTCTTTATCATCGCTGCTCAATAGTTTTGAATAGGCTTAATTCTTTACACCCAGCGCATGACACAACAGTTCAAAAACACCATAACAGCTCTGCTCCTGACACCAGTGACAGTGATTTCTCCTGCTTGCTGCTGCTGCTGCCACAGCCACAGCCAGTCGTGATCTCCTGGTGCTCCTGATGATTGCCCTCCGGGGGGTACCTCCCACCCATGTGCCAGGAAGATGCCATACCTAGGCACTGCATGGGGCACTGCATGGGGCACTGCATGGGGCACTGCATGGGGCACTGCATGGGGCACTGCATGGGGCACTGCATGGGGCACTGCATGGGGCACTGCATGTGGGAAGGGGGGGGAGGGGCTGCTGTAGCCGGCTGCGTGCCGCTGCATCTGCCGCATATGTGAGGCAGGGGAGAGCCTGCAGCACCTCTTGGTGCGGGCACACCAGCTTTGGCTCAGCCACGGGCACTGCACACCCCTGCCAAGCCAACTGCCACAACCGCTTCTCTTCAGCCTTGCTACTCAGCAGTATGTGACTTGCTTGCAAGTAACCAGCGAATGACACGCCAGCTCTATGACAGCTCGATGCCAGCTCTGCTCTGCGACTGTAGTGATCATGTCAGCAACAGTAACCTCTTGCTTGCTGCTGCTGCTGCTGTTGTGACATGGCTGGCTGGCTGGTTGGCTGGCTTGCTGCCGAGTGCACTCTTTCCTAACCACATCATGTGGATACGGCAGGATACGGTGCAGGGGCGCCTTGCTGTCACGCTGGGTTGGCGCTGCCATCATGCAGGGCGCTAGGCGAGCAGTACATCCGTCTGACAGGCGACGTGTTGTTGGCCGCTGGCCAAATCGCATACCTCGGCCCCTTCACTGCAGCCTACCGCGGCGAAGTGCTGCGCGACTGGGTGAAGGCCTGCCAGACCAACAACATCCCTTGCGGTGACCGTTTCAAGCTGGAGGCGGTACTAGGGGACCCCGTCAAGGTCCGGGGGTAACGGTTGGTCAGTTGGGTGGTTTCGGTGGTTGGTTGGGAGGTTTGCGCCCTACTTTACACCGCCTAGGCTACCCCCTCCCTCCCCGCGCCTCCTCGCCCGTCCTCCCCCTCCCTCCCGCGCCTCCCTCCCCTTCCCTCCCGCGCATCCCCCGCCTCCCTCCCGCCTGTCCTCCTC
Organism: Haematococcus lacustris; assembly: GCA_030144725.1. Classification (NCBI taxonomy): domain Eukaryota; kingdom Viridiplantae; phylum Chlorophyta; class Chlorophyceae; order Chlamydomonadales; family Haematococcaceae; genus Haematococcus; species Haematococcus lacustris. The sequence goes on from JASKMD010000005.1 coordinate 2,992,945, forward strand.
TCAATGGGCCTGATCCTCCCCTGAGCTGTGGGGATGCAGCCCCAGTTCAACTCCTGCTGCCCTTGAAGCTGATTAGGCTGCAACCCTCCCTGGCTGTGGCTCGTCTCACCCCATACTGCTGTGAGACTGTGTGGTTGCTGTGCAGGTGCGGCAGTGGAACATCTGGGGGCTGCCCAAGGACGACTTCTCCACTGACAACGGCATCGCAGTGGACCAGGGCCGGCGCTGGCCACTGTGCATTGACCCACAGGCAAGGCAATCGGCACGGCTGCCTCGCTTGGCAGCCTGCCACCCTGACCCCTTGCCCCTGCCACCCGCCATGCTCCCCGCAACCTTGACCAGTCTGGTGCCTCACCAGCCGCCACCTTTGACACTTCCTGCTGAACACCACCAGATGGCCGCAACCACTCCCACCACCTTCATGGCAGACTTGAAGCTGTGAGGCTGTTCAGTCAGTGTTCCGTGAGCTATGTCAGTCAGCGTTCCGCTGCGATGGCTTCCCTGCCACCCTCTTAGTGCCTGCTGTCACCAGTGTGCTGCCGCCTGACCTGCCCACCCAGGGGTTGGCCAACAAGTGGGTTCGCAGCATGGAGCGTGAGCGCGGCCTGCTGGTGATCAAGCTGAGTGACCCCAACTTCCTGCGCACCCTGGAGAACGCAATCCAGTTCGGCAAGCCAGTGCTGCTGGAGAACGTGATGGAGAGCCTGGATGCCAGCCTGGAGCCGCTGCTGCAGCGGCAGACCTTCAAGCAGGGCGGGGCGCTGTGCATCAAGCTGGGGGACACAACGGTGGAGTACAGCGAGGACTTCAAGTGAGGAAGGGAGGGAGGAGAGGGAGGGAGGGAGGAGAGAGAGGAGAGATGGCAGAGAGGAGGCGTGGACAAGGGAGGTGCAGGATGGGGCAGGTGGGCTGGGCTGGGCTGGGGTGGTGGGGTGAAGTAGAGCGTGAATGCACGGCAATCCAGGAGGGGATGGCTGCAGTGAATGGCAGAGGCAGAGGTGAGTGTCAGAAACAGGGCCCAATGTGGCAGGGCAGGGCAGAGCCGGCTGCTGCTGCTGCTGCCCGCAGATTCTACATCACCACCAAGCTGCGCAACCCCCACTATGCCCCTGAGCTGTGCACCAAGGTGTCCCTGCTCAACTTTATGACCACTCCAGAGGTGAGGCAGGGTGCAGCAGGACAGGTGAGGTAGGCCAGGTGAGGCAGACGACTTGGTAGCCTGGTGCGACTACATGGAGGAGTGAAGCAGGCGAATGACCTAGTGGAGGAGGCAGGCCAGGCAGACGACCACATGGAGGAGTGAAGCAGGCAGTTGACCTGGTTAGAAGGTGTCAGGCTGGGGTGCCAGCTCCGGGTTGTGTGGCCACAGTGTCAGGACTAGGACTGCTCGACCTGGTAGGGGAGGCAGGCCAGGCGGATGATCAGGCCAAGTGCCAGCCCCCGGGTTGGTGCCTGGTGCAGGCTGGGGACTCTGTGTCAGTGTCAATGTCAGTGTCAGAGGAGGGGCAAAGCCAGCCACCTGGCTTCCCTGGCGTGCCCTGCATGATACCGCATGGGGAGTGCGAGCCAGATAATTGTGCATGGGGTCACTTGATGTGGTGCGTGGTGCACGCTGGGCTCAGGGTCTGGAGGACCAGCTGCTGGGCATTGTGGTGGCCAAGGAGCGGCCTGACCTCGAGGAGGAGAAGAACAAGCTCATCATCACGGTTAGCAGTGGGCGGCAGGGCAGGGCAGGGCAGGGCAGGGCAGGGCAGGGCAGGGCAGGGCAGGGCAGGGCAGGGCAGGGCAGGGCAGGCGCAGCGTCCAATGTTGGAAAGCAACAAAGCAATGCGGGGACAAGGAAGGGAACAATGACATGGGGCAGGAGCAATGGGGTGAAGCAGGATTGAGGGCGAGGTCAGTCACGTCCTGCTGGCCTGAACATGCACAGGGGTGGGCGCAGGGCAGGAGAGGAGGGTGGTGTGGGAGACGAAGTAAGGCAGGAGCGAGGAAGTGAGATGAAGAGTGGAAGAGGACGTGGGATAATCTTTTTGCCAGTCTGCCTGCCTATACGCCTGCCCATGAGCCTGTTCACGAGCCTGCCTGGCAGCCTCGTGTCCCTCTTGCTGCAGGGTGCTGAGAACAAGCGCAAGCTGAAGGAGATTGAGGACGAGATCCTGCATGTGCTCAGCGCCAGCAAGGGCAACATCCTGGAGGATGAGGGGGCCGTCAACATCCTCCAGTCCTCCAAGCTGTTGTCGGACGAGATCGGGGAGAAGCAAATGGTGAGCAGGCAGGGGGCTGCAGGCAATGAGCAGCAGTGCTGGAGGTGATAAAAGAAGTGATAGAGAGTGAGGTGTTTGTCCTGCCCATGGCCTAGCTCTCCTCCCAAGCCGCCAGCCAGAGTTGCCCTGCGGCTTCCAGAGCCCCTGGTGAGGGTGATGAGGCTGCACGGTGGAGCCAGATATGGCCTCCAGGGCGATGGCAGGGCTTCATCTGTCGTGGGGCTGCCAGGTGTCAGGTGGAGGAGGGTCAGTGGAGAAGGGTGGAGGGAGCCAGTCAACCTGTTTATTGTGCCGTGCCGGGGTGGTGGTGGCGGGGAGGAGGAGGAGGAGTTGCGGATTGAGATGTGGTAGGGGTGTGGGGTGGAGGCAGTGAAGCTGTAGTGGTGGGTTGACCCCTCCTGTGGCCATGCTCTCCTCCCCTGCCTCTGAGAGCAGCCTCTGAGAGCAGCCTCTGAGAGCAGCCTCTGAGAGCAGCCTCTGAGAGCAGCCTCTGAGAGCAGCCTCTGAGAGTTGTGGTGTTATTGCTGTGGTGTGGTGTGGATCGAGATATGGTGTCGTTGCGCTGGGAGAGGTGGAAGATGTGGCGGGTGCATGGGAAGGGACGGAGGCAGGCGGGATGAAAGGCAGTATCCCTTAATGACACGCCGGTTCTGCTGCAGTAGTCTTCTGGAAGGTATGAGGGAGCTGTCCATCTGCTGGTAGCCTGCTGCTCCTGCAGATCAGTGATGAGACAGAAGCAAAGATTGACGTGGCCAGGGCCGGCTACAAGCCGGTGGCGCACCACTCGTCCATCCTCTACTTTGCGGTGAGATGGTTGCCCAAGTACCTAGCCCACCTGCCCAGCTGCCCTCTGGCTGCCACCTAGCAAGCCACCCAGCTACCACCCAGCTACCTCCTAGCTGCCACCCAACTACCACCTTATCCTCCGTTCAGCCACGACCTGACTGTGTCCCAATACCTTGTCTCTTAAGTGTCCTTTCTCATCCCGCTCCTCTAGCGTAGCTTTCCCTTGTCATCATTGTCACCATCATCAACATCGCAATGTGATGAACTCGTACGACACAACATGTCGCCGCTGCTGCAGCACACATGCATGGACCTTATACATCTATTGTATCTAATCTGGCCAGCATATTTTCATGTAGCTGCATCTGTGCTCCAGGGTATGCAAGTGTATGCGAGTGCGTGCTCTGCTTACTGCTGCAGGTCACAGACCTGGCCAGCATTGACCCCATGTACCAGTACAGCCTGCGCTGGTTCGTGGACTTGTTTGTGCGTGCCATCGCGGACAGCGGGCAAAGCGACGACCTGGAAGTGCGGCTGCAGCTGCTCAACGACCACTTCACCTTCTTCCTGTACCAGAATGTGTGCAGGTCAGGTGCAGGGCGGTGGGACCACAGGCTGGGGCTGGGTCTGCTTGCAATGGATGGGGAGGGGGCATGAAGGCCTGAAGGCCTGTGGCAGCTCTGCCTGGCCGACCGGCGTAATTACAAGGGAGGTTGGTGCCTTGGGCCTTGCGTCCTGCGGCACCTTGCATGTTTAACCCACACCCGGCCAGTTTATTTGTCGTTAGGTGGGGTCGAACCCGTGACCTTCCACTTGTTGCGGAACCACCATTACCACTTGGGCCACCGACCGCATGATGGAGCTGCTACGATCGGACGTGCCTGGCCAGTCTGGCTCAGTGGCACGCAGCAGTGCTTGGCAACCCTGCCCCACCATGCCCTGACACTGTCACCTCCTGCTATCAGTGCTGCAAGCTGTGGCTGTGGCTGGCCCTGAGCCACCTCCCGCAAGTTCTGGCTGGCCCTGAGCCAGCCGAGTGTCAGGCCATGCTAATGCTGCGCTGCGAATGCTGACGCGCAGGTCTCTGTTTGAGAAGGACAAGCTGTTGTTCGCCTTCCTGCTGGCGTCCAAGCTGGCTCTGGACAATCGACGCATGGAGCCACAGGAGCTGAGGTTCCTCCTCACAGGGGGCGTGGTGGGTGGCACTGGGGCGGGCTGGCCATGCTGTGGGCTGCGGGCAGTGATGGGTGTGCGTCATAGGGGCTGGCATTGCAGGGGCCAGGGGCAGGTTCAGGGCAAGGGCATTCTCTCTTATCGGCTGCACTGCTCAGTAGTGACCTCCGCATTCCAAGGGTGGGTGAGTGGGTGGGTGAGTTTGCTATGGCATGGTAAGCTTGAAGCACGTCCTGCAGGGGAACTGATTGGTGGGCGGTGTGGTGGCTGACCTTGCATCCTGCTGAGAGTAGTAGATGGAGGTGGGCGAGGGTAGGGTGAGCGAGGTGACGAGGTGACGTGTGCGCTGCTGCCGTCGCCTTGGTGACCAAACTGCAGGCACTGGGAGATCTGCCAAACCCTAATCCCGACCCTGACTGGATCAGCGACAAGATGTGGGGCGAGATGTGCCGCTTGTCCGACGTCGCGCCCGACAAAGGCGTGTGGGCCGGCTTGGCAGCGCACGTGGCGGAAAACCCCGACGACTGGAAAACGCTGTTTGACAGCCCCGAGCCACACCGAGCGCGGATGCCGCACCCTTGGGCGTCAAAGCTGGATGCGTTCCAGCGCATCGTGCTGCTGCGCACCATACGACCTGACAAGGTATGCCTTGCTCTAATCTTAGTCTTCTTCTGTTTTTGGCTTGTAGTTCCTACCCTAATGTACCAGGGGCACCTACAAGTAGGTGGCCAGCTGCTGCTGCTTCTGCTGCTCCCGTTTGTCAGCTGGCACTAAGTGTAGCTGGCGTATGTAGCTGGCTTCCCATAGTTTCCTAATTATATCACCCCGGTTGTGGCTTTTGCTCTCAGTTCCCAGGCTAGTTACCAGGCTTTTGCCACAAAACCAGGTGCGCACATAGCTGGCCACCCATACCCACACTCACCCATACCATGAGGCTCACAACTACTGCACAGCTATCGTGATGCAAGTGCAACCTCAACTGCAAACCTGCACCAAAGCTACTTATGTACAGCCATTACGACTCAAGTGCAACTTCACCTGCAGACCTGCACCAAAGCTAAACATCAGCACTGTCCTCGACACTCGGCTTTGTCTTTGTCTGGCCCATGGTTCACCCCACACCTGCCTTTCCCCACACCTGCCTCACACCAACCACACTTGCTCCCACCCCTGCTGGCCCACTCCTGGCTGCCCTATGCGTGCCTTCCTCACCCCTGCCAACTCCACATCTGCCTCCACCACCCCTACCTGCCCTGCTCCGCAGCTCATCCCCGCCGTCACCATGTACGTGGCAGAGTGCATGGGCAGCCGCTTTGTAGAGCCCCTGCCCTTTGCCATCGAGCCCAGCTACAACGACTCCTCAGCCACCTCGCCCCTCATCTTCGTGCTGTCGCCGGGCAGTGATCCCATGGCGGCGTTGCTCAAGGTGAGGGAGTGAGGGTGAGGGAGGGGGGGTTGCAGGGGCAAGGGGGCCAGGCAGTGGGAGGGGTGAGGTGCGGGGTGAGGTATTGGGGGCCAGGGTGAAGGTGTGTAGGGTGCCTGGCCTTCTCCGGCATACTCGCCTTCTCTTGCACACAGCCCTCACTTTCTCTTGGTTAGAGAAGCGGTGTACTGCATCCTGTCACAGCGCAAGGCCTGTAGGGTACCAGCGCCATTGGCCTCCTCTTGCATTAGGCATACTACAGTTCTACATCTTGTCTGGTAGCTGGCTCCTGGCGGCTGGGAACCACTGTGGCTGTGGCTGTGGCTGTGGTTGCCTGGGGTGCTGTTGCAGTTCGCTGACGACAAGGGCATCCGGGTGGAGAGCGTGTCGCTAGGCCAGGGCCAGGGGCCGGTTGCGCAGCGCTGGATCAGCCAGGGCGCAACGGAGGGATTCTGGGTGGTCAGTGGGCACCCCACCTGCCTGACTGCCCAGGCTGCCTGCCTGCCTGCCTGCCTGCCTGCCTGATCACCCTGCCTGCCTACCTGCCTGCCTGCCTGCCTGCCTGCCTGCCTGCCTGCCTGCCTGCCTGCCTGCCTGCCTGCCTGCCTGCCTGCCTGCCTGCCTGCCTGCCTGCCTGCCTGCCTGCCTGCCTGCCTGCCTACTCGGCCTGCCCTGCCTGCCTGCCTGCCTGCCTGCCTGCCTGCCTGCCTGCCTGCCTGCCTGCCTGCCTGCCTGCCTGCCTGCCTGCCTGCCTGCCTGCCTGCCTGCCTGCCTGCCTGCCTGCCTGCCTGCCTGCCTGCCTGCCTGCCTGATCACCCTGCCTGCCTTCCCAACTAATGTGCCTTTATGGCAGGCTGCCTGTCTAGGGCCTATCCTGCTAGCCCCTGCCGTGCCCATCACCACCTCACGCACCCTCTGCCAGCTGATGTTACAAGCGCTGTGCATGTCATTCACGTGGCCATGCCACCACTCCGACCAGCTGCCCCTCGGCCGCTCCACCCACTGCCTGATCCCGGAGCCTCCCCACCCAGCTGCACCCACACACTTGGCCCACGCCTCTCCAGCTGCCACTGCAACCCTACTGCCACTGTTCCCGATCCGACACCGCAACCGTCTGCCACTGTTTGCCCCAGGTGCTGCAAAACTGCCATCTTGCCAAGTCCTTCTTACCCACCCTGGAGTTGATATGCGAGCAGCAGCTGGTGGAGGGCAAGGTGCACCGCGCCTTCAGGCTGTGGCTCACCTCATACCCCTCACCCATCTTCCCAATATCTATCCTGGAGAATGGCGTCAAGATGACCAACGAGTGAGAAAAGGGCCACAGGGTGTGGGGGAGAGTGTGACATAACATGGGGACAGCATGGTGTGGTGTGACGCAGTGTGACGCTGCGCCCTCACCTTTTGCCCTGACCTGACCTGACCTGACCTGACCTGACCTGACCTGACCTGACCTGACCTGACCTGACCTGACCTGACCTGACCTGACCTGACCTGACCTGACCTGACCTGACCTGACCTGACCTGACCTGACCTGACCTGACCTGACCTGACCTGACCTGACCTGACCTGACCTGACCTGACCTGACCTGACCTGACCTGACCTGACCTGACCTGACCTGACCTGACCTGACCTGACCTGACCTGACCTGACCTGACCTGACCTGACCTGACCTGACCTGACCTGACCTGACCTGACCTGACCTGACCTGACCTGACCTGACCTGACCTGACCTGACCTGACCTGACCTGACCTGACCTGACCTGACCTGACCTGACCTGACCTGACCTGACCTGACCTGACCTGACCTGACCTGACCTGACCTGACCTGACCTGACCTGACCTGACCTGACCTGACCTGACCTGACCTGACCTGACCTGACCTGACCTGACCTGACCTGACCTGACCTGACCTGACCTGACCTGACCTGACCTGACCTGACCTGACCTGACCTGACCTGACCTGACCTGACCTGACCTGACCTGACCTGACCTGACCTGACCTGACCTGACCTGACCTGACCTGACCTGACCTGACCTGACCTGACCTGACCTGACCTGACCTGACCTGACCTGACCTGACCTGACCTGACCTGACCTGACCTGACCTGACCTGACCTGACCTGACCTGACCTGACCTGACCTGACCTGACCTGACCTGACCTGACCTGACCTGACCTGACCTGACCTGACCTGACCTGACCTGACCTGACCTGACCTGACCTGACCTGACCTGACCTGACCTGACCTGACCTGACCTGACCTGACCTGACCTGACCTGACCTGACCTGACCTGACCTGACCTGACCTGACCTGACCTGACCTGACCTGACCTGACCTGACCTGACCTGACCTGACCCTGACCTGACCTGACCTGACCTGACCTGACCTGACCTGACCTGACCTGACCTGACCTGACCTGACCTGACCTGACCTGACCTGACCTGACCTGACCTGACCTGACCTGACCTGACCTGACCTGACCTGACCTGACCTGACCTGACCTGACCTGACCTGACCTGACCTGACCTGACCTGACCTGACCTGACCTGACCTGACCTGACCTGACCTGACCTGACCTGACCTGACCTGACCTGACCTGACCTGACCTGACCTGACCTGACCTGACCTGACCTGACCTGACCTGACCTGACCTGACCTGACCTGACCTGACCTGACCTGACCTGACCTGACCTGACCTGACCTGACCTGACCTGACCTGACCTGACCTGACCTGACCTGACCTGACCTGACCTGACCTGACCTGACCTGACCTGACCTGACCTGACCTGACCTGACCTGACCTGACCTGACCTGACCTGACCTGACCTGACCTGACCTGACCTGACCTGACCTGACCTGACCTGACCTGACCTGACCTGACCTGACCTGACCTGACCTGACCTGACCTGACCTGACCTGACCTGACCTGACCTGACCTGACCTGACCTGACCTGACCTGACCTGACCTGACCTGACCTGACCTGACCTGACCTGACCTGACCTGACCTGACCTGACCTGACCTGACCTGACCTGACCTGACCTGACCTGACCTGACCTGACCTGACCTGACCTGACCTGACCTGACCTGACCTGACCTGACCTGACCTGACCTGACCTGACCTGACCTGACCTGACCTGACCTGACCTGACCTGACCTGACCTGACCTGACCTGACCTGACCTGACCTGACCTGACCTGACCTGACCTGACCTGACCTGACCTGACCTGACCTGACCTGACCTGACCTGACCTGACCTGACCTGACCTGACCTGACCTGACCTGACCTGACCTGACCTGACCTGACCTGACCTGACCTGACCTGACCTGACCTGACCTGACCTGACCTGACCTGACCTGACCTGACCTGACCTGACCTGACCTGACCTGACCTGACCTGACCTGACCTGACCTGACCTGACCTGACCTGACCTGACCTGACCTGACCTGACCTGACCTGACCTGACCTGACCTGACCTGACCTGACCTGACCTGACCTGACCTGACCTGACCTGACCTGACCTGACCTGACCTGACCTGACCTGACCTGACCTGACCTGACCTGACCTGACCTGACCTGACCTGACCTGACCTGACCTGACCTGACCTGACCTGACCTGACCTGACCTGACCTGACCTGACCTGACCTGACCTGACCTGACCTGACCTGACCTGACCTGACCTGACCTGACCTGACCTGACCTGACCTGACCTGACCTGACCTGACCTGACCTGACCTGACCTGACCTGACCTGACCTGACCTGACCTGACCTGACCTGACCTGACCTGACCTGACCTGACCTGACCTGACCTGACCTGACCTGACCTGACCTGACCTGACCTGACCTGACCTGACCTGACCTGACCTGACCTGACCTGACCTGACCTGACCTGACCTGACCTGACCTGACCTGACCTGACCTGACCTGACCTGACCTGACCTGACCTGACCTGACCTGACCTGACCTGACCTGACCTGACCTGACCTGACCTGACCTGACCTGACCTGACCTGACCTGACCTGACCTGACCTGACCTGACCTGACCTGACCTGACCTGACCTGACCTGACCTGACCTGACCTGACCTGACCTGACCTGACCTGACCTGACCTGACCTGACCTGACCTGACCTGACCTGACCTGACCTGACCTGACCTGACCTGACCTGACCTGACCTGACCTGACCTGACCTGACCTGACCTGACCTGACCTGACCTGACCTGACCTGACCTGACCTGACCTGACCTGACCTGACCTGACCTGACCTGACCTGACCTGACCTGACCTGACCTGACCTGACCTGACCTGACCTGACCTGACCTGACCTGACCTGACCTGACCTGACCTGACCTGACCTGACCTGACCTGACCTGACCTGACCTGACCTGACCTGACCTGACCTGACCTGACCTGACCTGACCTGACCTGACCTGACCTGACCTGACCTGACCTGACCTGACCTGACCTGACCTGACCTGACCTGACCTGACCTGACCTGACCTGACCTGACCTGACCTGACCTGACCTGACCTGACCTGACCTGACCTGACCTGACCTGACCTGACCTGACCTGACCTGACCTGACCTGACCTGACCTGACCTGACCTGACCTGACCTGACCTGACCTGACCTGACCTGACCTGACCTGACCTGACCTGACCTGACCTGACCTGACCTGACCTGACCTGACCTGACCTGACCTGACCTGACCTGACCTGACCTGACCTGACCTGACCTGACCTGACCTGACCTGACCTGACCTGACCTGACCTGACCTGACCTGACCTGACCTGACCTGACCTGACCTGACCTGACCTGACCTGACCTGACCTGACCTGACCTGACCTGACCTGACCTGACCTGACCTGACCTGACCTGACCTGACCTGACCTGACCTGACCTGACCTGACCTGACCTGACCTGACCTGACCTGACCTGACCTGACCTGACCTGACCTGACCTGACCTGACCTGACCTGACCTGACCTGACCTGACCTGACCTGACCTGACCTGACCTGACCTGACCTGACCTGACCTGACCTGACCTGACCTGACCTGACCTGACCTGACCTGACCTGACCTGACCTGACCTGACCTGACCTGACCTGACCTGACCTGACCTGACCTGACCTGACCTGACCTGACCTGACCTGACCTGACCTGACCTGACCTGACCTGACCTGACCTGACCTGACCTGACCTGACCTGACCTGACCTGACCTGACCTGACCTGACCTGACCTGACCTGACCTGACCTGACCTGACCTGACCTGACCTGACCTGACCTGACCTGACCTGACCTGACCTGACCTGACCTGACCTGACCTGACCTGACCTGACCTGACCTGACCTGACCTGACCTGACCTGACCTGACCTGACCTGACCTGACCTGACCTGACCTGACCTGACCTGACCTGACCTGACCTGACCTGACCTGACCTGACCTGACCTGACCTGACCTGACCTGACCTGACCTGACCTGACCTGACCTGACCTGACCTGACCTGACCTGACCTGACCTGACCTGACCTGACCTGACCTGACCTGACCTGACCTGACCTGACCTGACCTGACCTGACCTGACCTGACCTGACCTGACCTGACCTGACCTGACCTGACCTGACCTGACCTGACCTGACCTGACCTGACCTGACCTGACCTGACCTGACCTGACCTGACCTGACCTGACCTGACCTGACCTGACCTGACCTGACCTGACCTGACCTGACCTGACCTGACCTGACCTGACCTGACCTGACCTGACCTGACCTGACCTGACCTGACCTGACCTGACCTGACCTGACCTGACCTGACCTGACCTGACCTGACCTGACCTGACCTGACCTGACCTGACCTGACCTGACCTGACCTGACCTGACCTGACCTGACCTGACCTGACCTGACCTGACCTGACCTGACCTGACCTGACCTGACCTGACCTGACCTGACCTGACCTGACCTGACCTGACCTGACCTGACCTGACCTGACCTGACCTGACCTGACCTGACCTGACCTGACCTGACCTGACCTGACCTGACCTGACCTGACCTGACCTGACCTGACCTGACCTGACCTGACCTGACCTGACCTGACCTGACCTGACCTGACCTGACCTGACCTGACCTGACCTGACCTGACCTGACCTGACCTGACCTGACCTGACCTGACCTGACCTGACCTGACCTGACCTGACCTGACCTGACCTGACCTGACCTGACCTGACCTGACCTGACCTGACCTGACCTGACCTGACCTGACCTGACCTGACCTGACCTGACCTGACCTGACCTGACCTGACCTGACCTGACCTGACCTGACCTGACCTGACCTGACCTGACCTGACCTGACCTGACCTGACCTGACCTGACCTGACCTGACCTGACCTGACCTGACCTGACCTGACCTGACCTGACCTGACCTGACCTGACCTGACCTGACCTGACCTGACCTGACCTGACCTGACCTGACCTGACCTGACCTGACCTGACCTGACCTGACCTGACCTGACCTGACCTGACCTGACCTGACCTGACCTGACCTGACCTGACCTGACCTGACCTGACCTGACCTGACCTGACCTGACCTGACCTGACCTGACCTGACCTGACCTGACCTGACCTGACCTGACCTGACCTGACCTGACCTGACCTGACCTGACCTGACCTGACCTGACCTGACCTGACCTGACCTGACCTGACCTGACCTGACCTGACCTGACCTGACCTGACCTGACCTGACCTGACCTGACCTGACCTGACCTGACCTGACCTGACCTGACCTGACCTGACCTGACCTGACCTGACCTGACCTGACCTGACCTGACCTGACCTGACCTGACCTGACCTGACCTGACCTGACCTGACCTGACCTGACCTGACCTGACCTGACCTGACCTGACCTGACCTGACCTGACCTGACCTGACCTGACCTGACCTGACCTGACCTGACCTGACCTGACCTGACCTGACCTGACCTGACCTGACCTGACCTGACCTGACCTGACCTGACCTGACCTGACCTGACCTGACCTGACCTGACCTGACCTGACCTGACCTGACCTGACCTGACCTGACCTGACCTGACCTGACCTGACCTGACCTGACCTGACCTGACCTGACCTGACCTGACCTGACCTGACCTGACCTGACCTGACCTGACCTGACCTGACCTGACCTGACCTGACCTGACCTGACCTGACCTGACCTGACCTGACCTGACCTGACCTGACCTGACCTGACCTGACCTGACCTGACCTGACCTGACCTGACCTGACCTGACCTGACCTGACCTGACCTGACCTGACCTGACCTGACCTGACCTGACCTGACCTGACCTGACCTGACCTGACCTGACCTGACCTGACCTGACCTGACCTGACCTGACCTGACCTGACCTGACCTGACCTGACCTGACCTGACCTGACCTGACCTGACCTGACCTGACCTGACCTGACCTGACCTGACCTGACCTGACCTGACCTGACCTGACCTGACCTGACCTGACCTGACCTGACCTGACCTGACCTGACCTGACCTGACCTGACCTGACCTGACCTGACCTGACCTGACCTGACCTGACCTGACCTGACCTGACCTGACCTGACCTGACCTGACCTGACCTGACCTGACCTGACCTGACCTGACCTGACCTGACCTGACCTGACCTGACCTGACCTGACCTGACCTGACCTGACCTGACCTGACCTGACCTGACCTGACCTGACCTGACCTGACCTGACCTGACCTGACCTGACCTGACCTGACCTGACCTGACCTGACCTGACCTGACCTGACCTGACCTGACCTGACCTGACCTGACCTGACCTGACCTGACCTGACCTGACCTGACCTGACCTGACCTGACCTGACCTGACCTGACCTGACCTGACCTGACCTGACCTGACCTGACCTGACCTGACCTGACCTGACCTGACCTGACCTGACCTGACCTGACCTGACCTGACCTGACCTGACCTGACCTGACCTGACCTGACCTGACCTGACCTGACCTGACCTGACCTGACCTGACCTGACCTGACCTGACCTGACCTGACCTGACCTGACCTGACCTGACCTGACCTGACCTGACCTGACCTGACCTGACCTGACCTGACCTGACCTGACCTGACCTGACCTGACCTGACCTGACCTGACCTGACCTGACCTGACCTGACCTGACCTGACCTGACTGGCCCCTCACAGCTGCTCCCCTCCCCTCCTGCTGCTGCAGGGCACCCAAGGGCCTCAGGGCAGGTCTGTTGCGCACCTTCACCAGCGACCCCATCTCCAACCTGGACTTCTTCGGGGGCTGTGCCAAGGACCAAGCCTTCAGGAAGATGCTGTTTGGGCTGGCCATGTTCCATTCCATAGTGCAGGTAGGTCCGACACCCCACCCCACCACACACCACTCCCTGCCCACTTATTGCCTGGCAGCCTGCAGCAGGAGTGACGGTACCTCCGCTCCCATGAGGCTGCACTGACCCCCTCATCCCCTCCTCACGAGCATGCCCCTCCTTTAACACCAACCCTAACTAGCCCGGCCACTGCTGCCCTGCCGGCCACAGGAGCGGCGGAAGTTTGGACCTATTGGCTGGAACATCTCTTGTGAGTGGCTGGCCAGAGGGGTGGAGGGAGCGAGGCGGGTGGGGAAGGAGTTGGGAGGGTCCGGGATCAGAGTTGGGGGGACCAGTGGCAGTCTTGCAGGCCTAGCAGCAGGCAGGGGCGGGGTTTCTCTAGCCTGGAGTCCCCTGCCTTCATCACCACCACTGTTGCCACCACCACCGCCGCCGCAGTAGCAGTGGTCGAGACTGGAGCTCCCTGCCCTGATGTTGCCACCGCTGCAGCAACAGCAGCAGCAGTAGAAGTGATCGCGTGGCTCAGGCTGGCGAGGCCAGTTTGTTTTGAGCTGGTCACGCTCATGCGGCTGCCCTGTTACTGGCTGCAGACGAGTTCAATGAGAACGACCTGCGTATCAGTGTGCGCCAGCTGCGCATGTTCCTGGACGAGTACCCGGACATCCCATATGCAGCGCTGTCCTACACTGCGGGTGCGTTGGCAGGCGCTGGGCTGGGCTGACAGCGGGCTACGGCCAGCCTGTGTCAGCCTGGCAGGGGGTCAGGGCCGGTTGCTACCAGACTGGCAGGGCGGGCAGCTGTTTTGAGGCGGAGGCGGAAGCATCGGTAGCGATGCCAGCACTGGCAGCAGAACAAGGCACGAGGCAGGGTATGCCAGCAGTGCCAGCAGCGGCTGCAGCACCACTCCTTGTCTTCCTCATGGACTCTTTTGCCCGCAGGCGAGTGCAATTATGGCGGGAAGGTCACCGACGCCCATGACCGGCACACGCTCATGACCGTTTTGTCAACGTACTACACGCCAGTGTTGGTCAACAACCCCGATTACAAGTTCTCACCCTCCGGCATGTACTACGCGCCCAATTGCCCTTCCGCGGACATGCAAGCCTATTTAGACTACATCAACGGCCTGCCGCTGCTGTCTGAACCCGAGGTGTTCGGTTTGCATGCGAACGCGGACATCACCAAGGACCTTCAAGAGACGGGGCAGCTGCTAGACAGTTTGATTTCCACACAGTCGCGCGACAATGCCAGCGGCGGCGGCAAATCCGTGGAGGCCACCATGGGCGAGGTCGCGGAGGAGATCCTAGAGCACCTGCCGCCCAACTTTGACCTCGAGGCGGTGGAAGGCAAGTACCCGCAGGACTACTTCAACAGCATGAACACCGTGCTGGTCCAGGAGCTGGGACGCTTCAACGGCCTGCTCACTATCGTCCGCTCCAGCCTGTTGAACCTGGGCAAGGCGGTGCGCGGGCTGGCGCTGATGAGCTCGGAGCTCGATGGCGTGGGTCGCGCGCTATTCAACGGAAAGGTGCCAGCACTGTGGCTGCGGCGCAGCTTTCCGAGCCTAAAGCCGCTGGGCAGCTACGTGAAGGAGGTGCTTGAGCGGGTACATTTCTTCCAGGTGAGCGACTATACAGTTCTGGCATGCATACAGAACTTGGTTGCCAGCAGCTCTTGACACACAGACAGATGATGGCTGGAGCGGGTTCAAAGCAGCATAACAGCCAGGGACGAAAGGCGTGGTCTGAGCTGGCTGTTTAGCTTGTATTAGCAGGCAGCACTTGTGTGTAGGTGCATCCTTACGCACATGCCCCTGTGCATGCCAGCTTGTGTACTGAGCTGACCCACTGGCTGCTTGTGGGTCACGGTGCAGGAGTGGGTTGATCAGGGCCCGCCCACCGTGTTTTGGATCAGCGGATTCTTCTTCACCCAGGCATTCCTCACGGGCTCCAAGCAGAACTATGCGCGCAAGTTCATGATCCCCATCGACCACATCGACTTTGACTTTGAAGTGAAAGACAACGAGGCGGACTGCGACACACCACCGCCGGACGGCGTGTACTGCAAAGGTAAGGGGCGCGCGAAGCAGCACCGTCGCAGTCCGGTCTTCAAATGTGTTCAAATTGTGTGTCATGTGTGTTTGACCTCGCGTCGACCTCGCGCCGACCTCGCAGGCCTGTTCCTGGAGGGCTGCCGCTGGAGCTCTGAGGTGCACGAGCTGGTGGAAAGCGAGCCGAAAGTGTTGTTCACGCCCATGCCCATCCTGTGGATGGTACCGCAAGAAATCTCCAAGTTCCGCTCGTACCAGCACTACACCTGCCCGATGTACAAGACCAGCGAGCGGCGGGGCGTCCTAAGCACCACCGGCCACTCCACCAACTTCGTGCTGGACGTGCGACTGCCTAGCCCGTCAGTCGACCCCGCACACTGGACGCGGCGCGGAGTCGCGCTGCTCACCAGGTGCGATGTGATTGCGTCTGGGGCTTCATTCGGTGTTCAGTGCGGGCGGGGCCGGCATAGTGTGATGCCCTCGCCGGCTATGGGGGCAAGGATTGAACAAGAGACTTTAGCATCCCGGGTGGGCGACAGGGTGGTGTGGGCTTAGGGCGCGGACCCTAGGCATGGGCTACAGGCAGGGATGGTTGTTTTGTGTTTATCAGTCGTTGTTAAGGCATCCACCTGTTGTTTATTTCAGCTGCTGTTGTTGGCAAGCTTGCTTGAGCTCACTCTATCACTGTTCTTGCACTGGCTGACCTGGCTGACTTACCCTGCGCTGCCTGGCCTGCTGCTGCCCCTGACCTGCAGCCTGAATGACTGAGCCTGACCCCAACAGCTGCCGCCACAGCCACCCATGGTCAGGAGGGCCACCACAGTCCGAGGTGGTGATGGTGCCTCTGGGTTTGGCACAGTGGGAAGGCCTGCTCTGGCCCTCCCACTGGATCGATCCCAGGTGGTAGTCACTGTCACAGCCCTGCCCAGTGGCAACAGGCTGCGACCCACAGCCCGCAGCCCTGCCTTGCCCGCAGTGGGGAAAGTCCAAGGGATTAGCCAGTAGTGTGGCTGAGCTGCTTCTAGGGATGGGCTGCAATGGCCACAGGGGAGCAGCACCATGCACACGTCACTAGTAATGCGGTGGCCTGCATGCCCCGCGCAGCCGCCTCGAGTGGCCTGTAATCCCACAGAGGGGAGACCACAGAGGCCCTGGGTGACACCTCGACCTGGAGATGAGTGGTGGGGTGGCACACCTGGCCTCAGTACAAGCACCTTCACTGGGAGACCTGCGGTGTGGTCAATCACACTCCCATCACAGGCTCCGGCCTCATGGCATGAGGGACGCCAGGCAGGGGCTGAGGGGTGGGAGCCTTGCCAGCCGGGGCTCACGACACACTGCGCACTGCCAGGCAGCCAGGGGCGAGTCTTCTCCCTTACATTGCATTGCATGCTGCATCATAGTGGTGCAAAGCACCGCAGTCATGCCATGGGTCAAGGCATTGTCTGGGCGTACGTCTAACGCATGGCTGTTCGAGGTTGCATGCTACACCTTGCATGTTGTCATGATAATACATGTGTGCACAGACTGCATACAGAAACATACAGCCATGTAGAAAGAAAGCTCCATGCAGCCCGTGACCTATTTAGGCGTGAACCTGTCAGACGTGCGTGACTATAAAGTGTGACGCTAGCTTCAGGTTTGCTAGCTATGCTTGTGGATCTTGTAATCTGCATGTCCCATCAGCGCTGGGAGCAAGACCTGCATGTGAGAGGCAGCCGTAGGAAAACTCTTTGCTTTCCTGGCTACGATGCTCGCTAGTCCCTGGTTGAACACGCCCGCTGCGATGAGTGTCAACGATGTGCGCTTGCTGGCGCCGCGTGGCGCGACCTTAGCAGCCCAGCTGCTAGCCGCCACGGAAACAAGCGACTTTCACCTGATCATTGATGGACAGAGGCTTCGTTGCCACCGCGCTTTCTTGTGCGTCGCAAGCCCTAGTCTTCGGGCGATACTGTGCCCGCCGTGGCCGAATGCTACGCCTAACCCGCCGCGTCAGTCCGAGCACAACTGGGCAGCTGAGGTACGCCGACCAGGGTTTCAGCGACCTTTGCTTCCCGCCCACGAGCCCGCACGCCCTAGCTATGTGCAGCAGTGGTTGCAACTGGCGCGACATTACGCGATCTGGGCGTGCCGACAAGCCGGCGCGCAGCGCGTCGCCATCGAGGTGAGTGCGTTCAACCTTGAAGCAGCATTTCCTTTTGGTACACTGTCGCAGCCATAACAGCCTTCAACCTCAATACCCTCAAGGATTGAGCGTGATGCGTCGTGCTGAGTCCAGGTGGAGGGCAGTGTCGAGCACTGGGTGTTCATCCTGGCTCAACTGTATTCCAGCGGTGAGCTTTGTTATCAGCTGGCCCGGGGCCAGGAAGGGAGAGGTTCAGGGAGGGTGGGGTCACAAGTTAGTTCTGCAGACTGCTGCTGGGGTGCTAGTGGCGTGCCTCCCACCCCCAACTACCCCCCTCCTGCCGCTCAAGCCTGCTGCTGTGTTCCTGTCGCCCCTGCTGCCTATGCAGCCCTGCCCTCCAACCCAGGCCTTCCTGACAGCCTGGAGCAGCTGGCTGCCCTTCTGCCCCTACTCCACCGCTACACCTTCACCACCTTGCTTGCCAAATGCAGCGCCCGCGCGTGCCAACTGCTGCCCAGCAACCTGTGCCTGGGCCTTAACTGCCTCCCCTCCACCTACACCCACACCCCCAGGGTGGAAGGGCCATCCTCAGCACCCTCCTCCTCAGCAGCCTCGCCCCTCAGCCCTGCCACCCCTCTCCATCACAGTGTGCTGACCTGGATGCCGCTAGCTAACCGCCTTCAGTTGGAGGATGTGATGGAGGTGTGTCTCAGCTTCCTCGCAGCTGCCTGCCAAGCACCTTCTCAGCGCCGGGCCCTGATGCGCTACCTCACCACAGCGCCTGGGCAGGCCTGGATGGTGCAGGTGGGGCAGGGTGGCTGCAACCGACTGCAGCTCTCACTAATGCGAGCTCTAGACACTGAACAGCAGGCCAATATCTCCGCCGCAACTCACTCTCTCCGTCTCATGATGGCCTTGCTCCTGTTCCTACTCATGGGTTTGTTTACAACTGCGTAAGGTCTGTACCATGGCCATTGTGCATGGAGCCACATAAGCAGGGCTAAAAGGCACCTCTGTGACGCCAGGTGTGACGCCAATGGCCACGGATGCAATTGCAGCTCATGGTGGTGGCACTGATCTTAGAGACACTGACGGAGTAGAGTTTGGTTTTGTAATCTGCAGCACTGAGCACTGGATGCTTTCTATCCTGCTTTCTAACTGCGAATGTGAAACTCCCTACGGTTACACGATGGACAAGCATCGCCGTGTAAACAGGAGCAAAATGAGAATAAGGACAACAGATATCTGCAGCAATGTCGCGCCAGACCTCGGTCACTGGTTTATGATCAGCATATCCGCACTCAGCAGCTGCCCCACCAGCGCCCTACAAGCGCTAAGACCGTGCAGGCGCGCTGCCAGGTCGTCCGCCACCAACCCTCCTCCCTCTGCGCATCGCTCTTCCAACTGGCTAACGAGACTGTGGCCGTGGCAGCTATGAGCATCACTGGCCGCGTGGCGCTGCGAATGGGATGGCGGCGGACACATCGCGGGTCCGGCTGTCGCCCGATCGTGTCCGGTACGCCGCGGGTCGTGACCCGGCTGTCCAGCTTCTGCCATTGCTTTTGTGCGTGTGGCATCGCTGTGGTCACTATCACACATTAGCCGTTGCTGTACCAAGCGCGCTGCTTGGAGCCTGTCGCGGTGCGACGACCGGGAGCCGGGACGAGGTCTGATGCCCGGGCCGTGAAAATCCTCCGATTTCGCCACTGCGAGCCGCGCAGCCGCGAGGCGCTGCAAGGCTGCGGTGAAGGAGCAGCCCTGGTTCTGCAGCAGCACCAGCACCAAATCTTCCAGGCAGCCCGCGACCGCCTGCAACACAGCTTGCCGCCAGCTCTCGAAGTCGTCAGCCACTTCACAGTTGAACTGCTGCCACACAGGCAGTGGTGGGGTTGAGGCGGCTGCCGGCCTCACACTCCTGCCCAGCTGCCTTGCACTGTCTGCTGCAAGGCGGAGGGCGGCTGCTGCCTGCAGCTCCCAAACGCCTCCGCCGGGCAGCAGGCGCCCGCTGGTGAGACAAGAGCGCAGGCGGGCAAAGCAGGTGGGCAGGCGGGTGCTCAGGCTGTCCAGCTCGACCGTGGTGGAGGCATAGAGCAGGACGGTGACGGGAGTGAGGGCAGGAGTGAGGGCCGGAGTAATGGGAGAGGTCGAGCGTCTAACTTCACCATGAGGGAAGCTGCTGAGCAGCTGGCTGACTCCCCTTGGTGGCAGGTGAGTCTGCTGTGACTGGCCATGGCCCCAGAGCTGGGTGAAGCTTGCTCCCCCTGCCGCCCCCCCTGCTGCCCCACCCCCCCTACCCTGCTGCTGCTGCTGCTGCTCAGGCAAACAGCCTCCATGCTCCATGGTACACGCATAGGCTGTGGGCAGCAGCAGCAGCAGCTGGTGGGGCTCCTCGTCCCTTTCTAGCATCTGCTGATCTGGGACCCCCCCCCGCCCTCTCCCCCCTCCCCCCCTCCCCCCTGGCTGTCCGCGGCTTTACCCGCCCATCAGCTGCCTGCCGCCCCCCCTCCTCAACCATTTGCTGCCGCTGCTGCTGTCTGACATCCCGCCCCGCCCCACCCCCAGCCACTCTCACCGCCCCCTCGCCCCGCCCCCACCTGCCTCGTGCTACCACCGCCACTTGGACCCCCCCAGTGTGCAGCCCCCTATCAGCTGACCCCAGGCCAGCGGCAGGTACCACACCCGCCGCCGCTGCTGCTGCACGCACAGTGCGGAGCGGGCAGCTGCCCAGCAGCTGCTGCCCTCCCAGCTCCCACACCCGCTGCGCCAGCTGAGGCTCGACATGGCCAGTGCTCAGGGCCAGGTCAGCACCCAGGCGGGTGAGCTGGCAGTGGACTGCATGGGCAAGCAAGCCCAGGGGGTCTTGGGGGAGGCTGCCTGGGGCCCCCTGTTGCTGGGGGGTGGAGGGGGGGAGGGGGGGAGGCTGGCCCCTTGATAGTGCGGGGGGCGGTAGGGGGGAGGGCAGCTGGGTTGGGGGGGTAGGGAGGGGTGGGGTGGGGGGCAGCAGACCCAGCCCACCCTCTAAGAAGATAGCGGTGAGGAGGAGGGGCGCACCCCCTGCTGCCCTGGTCCTGGGCCCTATTGCCCCAGAGGGGTTGGCAGTGGTGGCAGCAGCAGCCATGCAGGGTGCGGTGGGGTCATGAGCGCCGCTGCCTGCTCCAGCAGCTTCAGTGGCAGTTGCCCTGATCATGAGTCCCGCTGCCCTTGATAGCGTGCTAGTAGAAGAGTCACGGTCACATTCGGCAGTTAAGGTCAAACCAGCAGCGATGACTGTAGGTGGGAGCAGGCTGGGGGGTCTGCTGCTGGTGGTGGTGCTGCTGGTGGTGGTGGTGGTGGTGGGGTAGACAGCAGTCTGCATGAACCCTCCCCAGCCTGCATGGCTCTGTGCCAGCAGGCCCGACCCCCCTCCATGCATAGCCACTCCCACACCTGGCATCACACAAGATGTGTGAGAGGGCGGGCCATGCAGCGCATGCACGGTCACACTCTGCTCCCACCGCACTGGACTGGCGAGCGCTTGCAGCTGGTCAGCGACAGCAGCCCAGGAGGGGTCAGAGGGGCGAGGGGCCTGGCTCCACTCAGGGACACCCCCCCACTCTGCCCAAGCTGGCCGTGGGGTGTTCTGAGAGTGTGGCCCCAGCTGCTGCTGCTGCTGCTGCTGCTGCTGTTGGTGTAGGTGTAGCTGCTGCTGCTGCAGGTGGTGGTGGGGCAGGAGGCTGGGCCCCCCTGCGCCCCGCAGCACCCCAGGCGGTGCAGGCTGGGCTACGAGGGGGTGGGAGGGAGGCAGACCGGCGGTGATGAGAGCCGTGGCTGCTAAGGCCATGGCGTGTGGCTGACCGTGACACAGGGCGGCAGCCACCTCACCAAGGCAGTGTAGCAGCGGCCCTGACTCCTCCTGCCACTGCCCCTCACACTGCCCCTCACACTGCCCCTCACACTGCCCCGCACCCTGCCCCTCACCCTGCCCTCCCCACTGGCCCGGCCCTTGATCTTGCTCCTGGTCCCACGCTTGACTTCCTCTAAGGGGTCGGGGCTGCAGTTGTGCCTGCTGGTACTGGTGCTGCTGGTGCTGGTGCTGCTGCCACTGCTGCTGTGGCGGCGGCAGTGCCTGAGCCTCTGGTTGCTGCCCTGGCACCAGTGAAGAGCAGGAGGGTTTGTGCACAGCCTTCTGCTGCTGCCCGGCATCCGGGTCATCATCAGCAAAGAACCAGGCAAACTCATCCTCCTCCTCCGCCTCCTCCTCCTCCTCCTCCTCTCCCCTCACCTTTACCGGCACTGCTAGCCCCCGAGCTGCATCCACATGACACTGCCCCACAACCCCTCCCTCAGGAGCCTCCTCCACCCGCCCCCTGGAGACCCCCTCGTCTTGCACCTGCTGAGCCCCACCACCCGCTGCCGCTGGCCTGGCCAGCATGGACGCAGGCAGGGTGTGGGGCAGGGCACTCCCCTCAGGCACCTGCAAGCCACCCTGCTGCATGGTGTGGGTCCAGGCCCCTCCTGCTGACAAACACTCCCAGCTCCCAGGCCGTGAGCTGAGGCTGCCGGCTGTCGCCTCAATTGCCTGCAAGCCACCCTGCTGGACAGTGTGGGTCCAGGCACCGCCCTCCCATGCACCCTTGCCTCCAGGCCTTACAGTAGCACTGCCTGCTGGAGGCTGGGGCGCCTGCAAGCCACCCTGCTGATCTCCCCAGAGGGCCTGGGGGTGGGTGGGGGGTGGGTCAGTGGGTGGCGTGGGCCTGCCCAGGTCCATGGCCGCAGGCTGCTGGGTTGCTGCTGCCTCCTGACCCTCATCAGGGCGGTGGGCCTGCTGCCTGCCCACACCCCTACCGCCACGCTCAGCACCACCCCACCCCTGGCAGCCCCACCCAAGGCTGCCATGGTCAGCACCCCAGCCCAGGTCCCCCAGGAGGGCGGTGACGGGCAGCGCTTGCTGCTCTGCCGCCTGCATGCACAACAGGCAGACATGTGAGGTGCATTGGATCCAGCAGCAGCCTGCACGCAGGGCATGCGAGCCGTCACCAACAAGCCAGGCGGTGAACTCGCCGGCTGCAGGTACACTCACTGGGCAGGCTCTGCAGCCTGCACTTGTGACATCACCCTCAGAGGGCTGGCCAGACACAGTGGCCTGCTACGCACAGCTCCTGCATCACAGCTCACTGGGCAGACTCTGCGTCCTGCACCTGCAACAGCCTGCTGCACTGCTCCTGAGGTTCACACTAGGGCAGGTTCACACTAGGGCACACCTGCTGTACAGACGCTGCACCGCAACTGGGGCGGCCCCCTCTGCGCTGTCGCACCTCCTTGCCTGGACATCACTGTCTGCCAACAGGTGCAGCGCCCAGCTACCTCCTCACAGGGCTGCGGGTACAGGCTGTGGCTGCTGCACAACATCACTGCCACGCCGCTCCCTGGCTCCCTGGGCTGCTGCGAATCTACAGACCGCAACTCTGCACATCTTCGCCGTCTGCGGTATCGCGCACCTCTGCGACCAACGCCAGGGCGCCGTCCAGGTGCTGCAGCAGCCAGGCCGCGGGTGCGCCTTGGTGCGCCAAGTCGTCCAAGCGCTGCAGCAGCAGGCCCGCCAGCACCACTAGCCACGTCCCGCCGGAGCCGGCAGCGCGACCCTGCCGCACACACGATAGCCTGGCGTGGTGTGCGGACCAGCGCGCTCACTCTCCTGCCCGACCCCACCTGGGCTTCAAGACATTCTAGCAGCAGGGTGGTACAGGTGGGCTCGCCATCCATTGCGTGCAGCAGCGTGACGACATCGCCCACGATTGCCGATTTGTGCTCCGAGCCATCCGCGACGATGCACTTCAAGGCTTTATCGGGCCCCAAGAAGCTACGACAGCAGGCCGAAAGGGCTTGCAGCCCTGCGCTGAGCTGGCTGCGGGGCGTAGACATTGCATCTGTGCACCTGGCAGGCTACAGAAACATAGAACGCAACACATTTGTGACATGCACAGCCCGTAAAGCTTGTCTGCACATCTCTAGAGACACCAGGCACTGTCCAGCAAGTAGTGCTTCATTTCCACCATCATTAGCTGGCAAGTTTGAAAGTAATGAGTAGCTTCTTCGACCACTTTGCTGTTTAGGCGCTTTGCACTGTCAAGTCACGCTCCCTCGTCTGGTGGTCCAGGCACCTCTGCGTGCAAGCTCCAGGGTTTTTTGCACAGATGTTTCTCGGCCAGTTGGCAGCCTCGACGGCTGCTTACTGTGCATGTCAAGCCTGTCAGTGCGCTGGCCGTCAAGTCCTGACACATTCAGCGCGAGTGGCGTGGTCCTTCCTGTTCTTCCTGGCCATGGTAGCTGCCTGGGTTCTCCGCGACTTCGCCAAGCCTCTTCTTGAGAAAATCCCGTGTAAGCGCTGCACGCCCTCCGCGTGGCCGGGAGAGCGCTCGTGCCCACACCCATGCCTCGTCTTTTACGCCCACAGGGATCGTTCGCGACGCTGCGCACTTCGAGTTTGATGACAAGTGGTTTGGCCAGCAGGCTGTCTATCGAGTTAGCATGGGCAGCTGCGTGAGTCCTCGTATCCAGCCTGGCTAGTGCATCTTGCATTGCACGTGGCTAACTCTTAGCAGCCTGACTGGTGTTGCAGCTTTTCTTTGGGGTCATGTCCCTGGTGATGCTGGGCGTGAAGTACCGCGGTGACAAGCGTGACAAGTACCTGCATCATGGCAACCCTCTGCTGAAGCTGGTGCTGTGGCTGCTATTCACCACCCTGCCCTTCTTCTTCCCTAATCCAGTGGTGGATGCGTATGGTGCGTGACGCAGCTGCCCCTTGCCTCAAACTATGCGGTGGCATGCATGCTGGGTGCCCCCCCTGCTGGTGGCTGCAGCTGTGCCTGGAAGCACAGCTTACAGCACAGTAATCAGTGGCTGGAAGCACAACGCTAGCAACTCATCACGTATGTGCAAGCTTAGCTATTTTCACAATCACCAACAAGCAACAGTCCACAATGTAGACACAACACCAGGTTGCTGCTTTGCGTGACTCTGGCTCTGCCTCGCAGCCCATGTTGCCCGCGTTGGGTCCGGCATCTTCCTGGTCATCCAAATGGTCATCCTGCTGGACTTTGTTCAGGTAGGGCACCAGGCAGCTCAGCAGAGAGGGATGTTTGGGATGCCCACAATGCCTTGGCGCCCTGGCGGGACGGCGGTTGATTGGGTGGTTGCGCCAGGGACGGGGCAATGAGCTGGGAGCGAACGGTGGGGCGAGTAAGGAGTGCATGAGTAAGCAGGAGAGGTAACATGCCCAGCTGACGTGCACAGCCATTACTATATTCATTTTGTATGCATCCATGTTGCCCCGCTTGCCTGACATGGACATGTAGGGAGGGCAGTGTGACTGGAACTAGGCTAGAGTGCCTGTGATGCTCCTCTGATATGTCCTCATGAGGCCTCTAGCTGCTCCTTGACCTCCTGCCCGCTCCTGCCCGCCCTGCAGCTGGAATTGTGATGTGCCTGTGCCTGCAATGTGCCTGTTACAAGTCTGTGATGCGCTGTACCTGTGCTTGTGCCTGCTTCTGACTGTGGCCCTCCCGCCTTTCCCCTGACCTCCTGTCTGTACTGCACCTTGCAAGCAGAGCTAGGCACCCTCTCAGTCGGTGATGTGCCTCTTAGACCCCTGCCAGTTCCTTGCTCATTCTCAGCTCGACCGCACTACTAGCTCACTGCGTTTGTCCTATGTGGGATTAAAACCCGTACCTGTTTGGCTGCAGATGTGGAACGAGACCTGGGTGGGATATGCTGAGGAGGAACCGTCCTGGTATTGGGCGCTGCTGGCTGTCACAGGGGCGGCGTATGCCGGGGCTCTCACACTTACAGGTGGGTGTGACCCCCAGGACTGGTCATGCTGTTCACGTCTGTCCTGCCTTTGGTGGCCTTGGACCGCCCTTACCCCTCCCTTCATGTGCGTCCTGCTTGGCCTGCGCGGCCATAGACCTCCCCTTCCCTTTGCCTGAACCCTGCTGACCTGCCCCTGGGGGTAACCACACGGCTCCCTCACCCAGCCGTCCACACCACTTCACACCCTTGACGACCCTGAGCTCTGCCTGGACCTCCCCCTCCCTACCGTGCGCCCCCTACCCTGACCCCCTCCCCTGTGCGCCCCCTACCCTGAACTCCTCCCTACTGTACAGCCCACTACCCTGAACCCCTACCCTGAACCTCTCCCCTGCGCGCCCACAGGCCTCATGTTCTACTGGTTCAAGCCCATGGCTGCGGGCTCCTGCTCCTTCAACGTCACACTCATCACCCTGGCCCTGCTGGTGGTGGTGCTCATGACTGCCGTCAGCCTGCACCCTGCTGCTAAATCAGTGAGCGCAGTGCATGCACCTACTCCCGTGCATGCCCTCATGCACCCATGCACCCATAACCCCATGCACCAGCTCAGGCAGTGTAGTTGCGTACTGCCATGGAGGCAGACGCGTTCTTCCATGGCCCACATGGCTGGGTGGGCAAGGCCAAGGAGCCATACCAGGCTAAGGGTGGTAAGAGACACAGGGGCAGAGTGTGCAGCGGTTTGGGAGCCCTCTGTCAGCCAGGGCGGTGGGTGGGGCTGGGGTGGAGCATGGCTTGCCTCACCTGCCACCTCACGCCACATGCAAACCCCTTGCACTGCCTGGTCTCACCACTGCCCCAGCATATGTGCCCATTGCCCATCCCACCCACCCCTTGCCCATGTCACCAGCGCTGCCAGGACATGCCGTGCAATGCCACGACTGCCTGTTAGCTGCCACCCTCCTGCCATGCCTGCCTGTTGGCTGTCATCCTCATGCCATGCCATCATGATCAACATCATGACACGTCAGTGCGCTGCCTTGCTGCTGCCCGCCACTCCGCTGCTGCCCAGCATTGAGGGGTCATGCCCTGTACACCCTGTGATAATCTTGGCTGCTGGGGCATGGAGGGTGGCAATGCAGCAAGAGCCAGGCAGGCAGACCTCCCAGCCACCCTCCCAGCCACCCTCCAAGCCACCCTCCAAGCCACCCTCCCCACACCTTTTTCCCCAGTGGCAGTGAGCCTCACCCTCTGCTGGGCTGCCGGGTTATTCATAATTATTATGGTCATTTATTGTCATGGTTATTATGATTATGGTTGTATAAGGCGGTTAATGCAGCCCTGCAGGCCTCCACCCTCTAGCCCTTCCAGGTACTAAGGGACCCGTCAAGGTCCGTGGGTGACGGTTGGGTGGTTGGTCGGTGTGTGTGCTACTTTACCCATGAGCCAGACAGGATGACCTGGCCTGCCCCCTGACCCATGGCAGGGCTCCATCTTCCCCAGCGCCGTCATCGGCCTGTACTGCACCTACCTCTGCTTCAGCGCCCTCCAGAGCGAGCCCAAGGACTACGTCTGCAACGGGCTGGCAAAGCAGATCACCGCCGCCTCAGGTGAGGCCCAGGCAGCAGCAGGGTGGCTGGCAATGGAGGCGGGGCCAGCTGTGGTGAAGGTGTGGGTAGAGGATGGCCTGTGTGAGGGTGTGGGAGCTGGCGCAGGGTCTTGTGCTCCTTCTCGACTAACCCCTGCCGCTTAGTGTTGCCTGCAATGCAAAACGCTCCACTGGCTACACCCCTTAACCCTGTACCCTAACCCTTAACCCTGTACCGCACACTGCAGCCAGGAGGTAGCAGCCAGACCCGGCACCAGCCTGGCCCTTGCCCCTCCCCTTGCCCTGACCCTGACCCTTCCCTCCCCAGCCTCAGCCCCAGCCCCAGCCTCAGCCCGTGTAATGCGTCTGGCCCCTCGCCCCCCTGCTGCCCACATCAGCCATGCCCCCTGCCCTGCTGCAGCCCCCCCTTCCTGCGACTGTCCTCACCCATGCCAATGCCCCTCTCCCTCACCCCTGCCTCACCCCTGCCTCCCTCACCCCTGCCACACCCCTGCCTCACCCCTCCCTCACCCCTGCCTCCCTCACCCCTGAATGCCTCGTAGGCTCCACCCTGGCCCTGGGCATGCTGGCCACGCTGAGCTCTGTTGTCTATGCCGCCTTCCGGGCCGGTTCAAACACCTCACTCTTCACACTGGAGGGATCTGAAGATGGTGGAGATCTGGAGATCGGGGAGCAGGTGCGGCCTACTGTGTACTGCTGCTGCTGATGTGCTGCCATGGCCAAGTGGGTGATGGTGCAGCCCCAGCCATGCTGTGGCCACTGGTGCTGTGGTCGCGCATGGACATTTAGGCCAGCCATGCCAAACCCAGGCCCTTGTGGCTGTTGACCAAGTAGGTCAGGTAGGCAGGTAGTGGGCCAGATTGAGGCTGACCCGCCACGCAGCCGCCCAGGGTTGGCTCACAGCTGGCCATGATGACCAAGATGTGGCCTGTTTCCATCCTTGTGATGTCACACACGCAATGCGCCTTCTGTTCACAGAACCCAGCCCTGCCCTCTGGCAGCTGTTGCCAATCTGGCTAAAAGTGGCTTGACTCATTCTGACCTGTGTCAGCACCAGGCTACTTCCAGCTCGCTCAGCCTGGTGTACCTTGCCTTGCCCTGCCCACTGCCTGTGACGCCTTGCTGGCTGCATGCTTGTCACTGCCACAGCACACGGCGCTGCTGTCAGAGGCCGGGCTCACCGCCACCAGTGCAGGCCTGGACGGGGCCCCTGTGGCAGCCCCCAGTGAGCAGGCAAGTCTCCTTGTTTTGGCAGAGAGATTATAACAAAAAAATTGAAGGAGGAGAAGGGCGAGTGAAAACATAGCAATGGGGTCCAGCAAAGCTGCAGCCATCACCTGCTGCCTGCTGGTGCCAGCTGATTCAAGCTGTACATGAACAGCTAAGTCAAGCTTTGACCAGAGTGGACAGCACCACTTCTTTCTTTCACCCCAACTTTTGCGGTCGTCTATCACTACTCATTGAAACCCCTCCGAACCCCCAGAGGGGGAGGGCGGCCTAGCAGCCTTACGGCTGACGGATTAAGCGGTGTAAGCCACATCAGTAGTAGTGCAGCTGAGTCAACGTCACCATCACTGCCACTTAAGTCCCGTTGCATGAGTCATAAAGCATGATGGGCTGTGCACGTCCAGTTGTCGTAGCTGTATGTGCCCGAACAAGGTGGATGGTGGGTTTGCAGGAAGCCTCCCGCGCCGCCGCTGAGGCTCGAGCAGCTTCATCGGGGGCCAAGGCCGACACCACCGACTTCACTCCTGTTTCCTACAACTACGCTTTCTTCCACCTCATCTTTGCTCTGGCCTCCATGTACATTGCCATGCTGATGACGGGCTGGGGCAGCAGCATGCAGGTGAGCCGGCTGCAAAGGTAGCAGCGAGGTAGGCGCTAGGAGCAGACTCGCACTCTAGCCTGGGCTTTTCGGTGCTGTGATGGCAAGCTAAGTGGCTGACGGGACACCTGCGAACCAATTGACCTTGACACAATGGTGGATGTACCAGGGGGTATGGCTGCAGCACGCAACGGGATAGGAGCGCACCAGATTTGTCTCATTCCAGCAGATGGCGAAAGTCAGCAGTGGGCATGCTGCTTGCCAGCGGTTGCTGTCTGCTAGGGCTTACAGCTGGTGGTACAGCTGCCCCTCCCCCTCCCCCTTGCTTGTATACCTGGCCCTGTGGTCCTAGCACTGATGTGCTCTGTGGTGGCCCTGGCATCTGGGTAAGGGTTAGGGGTAGGGCTAACCCTAACCCTAATCCCTGTGGTGGCCCTGGATTTGGCCCAGGGTCTAGTTGCATGGCGTGGGCTAGGCAGTAGGTGGAGCGGTGTTCCCCATGACCAGCTGCTAGCGGGAGTGCTGGGGCTGGCTGGGGCCTAGCTCTGTTGTGTGAGCGCCAGCTACCAGCTGCCAAAGGGGCTTATGGGGCATGCTGGCCCTGAGGGCCTAGCACTGTCTAGTTGCACCCCGCTGGCCTAATGGTGGAAAGGAGCCTGGCCCAGAGGGAGTAGTGGGACTAGCAGTGGGAGCCCCCACTGCCTTGCTCTGAGTTCAGCAGCAGGGCGTTGCATTAGGTGCAGCGGTGTCCCCCATGACCATCCTCACAAGGGCGAGGTTAGGCTGCTACACCAGGTCGTTCAGTCGCTCTCAAAACCACACCCTCAAACCCAGACGCCTACCCACACCTGCATGCTGCAGCTCACACGCCTACCCCACACTCTTGGTGCTCACACATTCAGAAAGCCTGTGCAGCCATGCCTGGCAGGTGGTGTCAATCCACGGCCAGCAGAGGCTCATACACGCCGTACTCCCCATGCTGCAGGACATGGACCGCATTGACATCGGCTGGTCCAGCGTGTGGGTCAAGACCGGGTCGCTGTGGGTCACGTCCCTGCTGTACGTGTGGACCCTGTTGGCGCCCGCCTTGTTCCCAGACCGGAGCTTCTCGTAACTGCGAGCTGCTGAGTCAATGCGAGGCTGTGGGACCGGCTAGCATCAGGCAATACATCGGGAGACGCATACGAAAACATCATGATTGTTGTCTTCACCTTTTTTGTGAACACTTCCGAGCTGTAAAACATGTTTGCATATCTCAGGGCCATTTGGAATGTCAAGGCGTTGCGTAAAGCGTCAATGCTGCCTGAACCGACCAGCCAAAAGACGTGAACTACCGTACTCTCTCTTTTGATTCGCGTCCGCGAATCGTTTATCCGGCCTCGCGAAATCGCGAACGAGTAAACAATGTGGTTTTTGACTGAATCGCGAAGTGGTCAAACAATTATATGACCCGCATAAATATCGATGCGATGGACCGCTTTGTGGTCCGTGGCATCAGTCCCAATGACGCAGCCGAAAAACGCTGCGTTCCCATGGAGGATTCCCCCTTGCTTACAGAGCAGGTGGCAGGGATCGATGTTCAGTCCTTGACAGCCGTTGAGCTGATGGTGGCAGCTCAGCAGTGGTCTGCCATCACACGAGCGATGCCAACAGCCAAGCCTTCAGTACAGAACACTGCCTAAGCCACCAGCAGCACAAACCACCCCCACCCCCACACGCAAGCAAGCACGCTTGGTGTGCAACACTAGCAAGAGCGCCACCAGCGACAGCGCTAACACTAGCAGCGCCGGCAACAGCAGCGGCGACAACAGAAGCAGCGATGATGGCAGTGCCAACAACGAGGAGTGGGTAGTTAGCAAGTTAGCAGCCGGGGTGGCTGGCTGCAAGAAGTCAGCTGTTGGGGTGGTTGGCCAGGCTAGGGCAGCAGCCGGTGTGGCTGGCCGCACCAGGTTAGCAGCCGGGGTGGCTGGCCGCACCAAGTCAGCTGCTGGGGTCTTCGCCTTGGCCAAAGCTGCGTCATGGGTGAAGGCAAGGGCACGCAAGTTCAGAGGAGGATGCAAAGATATGCCGGCACTGCAAGCAGCCACAGGAGCACCATGACTTCATGGGGGAGGGTCAGTGCCCCATCTAGTGCAAAGTCAAGATTTGGTGACTTTGTGCACGGTGACACGGTGACCCTTGCATACTGGCTTTGACTGGGTGACCGGGTAGCTTGACATGGTGACATGTCCAAGAAGTGCTAGAACCATGGAGGATTGACATGGTATGCAAGGTATGGCAGCCTAGAATATTTATAAGCACACCCACATCCTCAGAACTGTGTTTTGCAGCATTATTTGCATCGGGAAGAAATAAACAATCTTTTTATTGGGTCGGGAAAGAGTATTTAATTATGTTTTTCGGGGCCTCGCGAATCAAAAGAGATAGTACGGTAACCTGATTCAAGACAGTTAAGCTGACACAGTTCTCATCTCGTCACCTGCTGCAACTTAGATGGGAAGGTGTGGGGTCGGGCACTCCCCACTATGAGCAAACCTACCCCTGGTAATAGGACGGCTGTAACTATGCTGTCACTGCGCCAAACATTATGCTAGATGCTTCACGATGAAGGGAAACCCAGCCAGCCACCATCCCACCATCTCAAACTAAATATGCAGTCAGTAGGCCGGCCACAGCAAAGCATCAAAGTCAGTGATTCAAATTTGAAGCGTTGCAGGGCATGCAGTCATCGCTGCGACCGTCCGCGTCGCTTAGGCTGCTCTACATGACCATGCGCGTCGGCAGCAGCTGTCGGATCGAAAACGGTTGCGGCAATGTGGCACGGAGGCAGTCGGCGGGTGCGGTTGGGAGAGGTGTCTAACTATGTCTCGTGTGTCACCGCTTGCGCTTGGCAGCTGTCTCGGCCAGCTCCAACCCTGCAGGTGTGGTACGCTTGCAAAGTGTGCAGCAAGGAGGCGGCGCTTGAGCCCGAACAGCCTGCCCCTGGGTGGCGGTTGCAGCTAGTGCCGGCTGATAATGCCGCATGTGGCGTAAAAAAGGTAATGCAGGCTGCCCCTAAGGCGACTCAATAGGGGGTGCAAGCATCTGCCCCTCTGAGGCTTTGCCCCACGAGCTCCGACCATGCTGCTGGGGTGGCTGCTGCGCGGGGGGGGTGTGAGGCCGGGGGGGGCTGTTGGGGGGGCACACCTGATGGCACAACATGCCCTTGGGCTGCATGGGGGGCATCTGCCGGCACAACCTTCTCAACTCTGTTGCACCCTGCTGCTGCTGCTGCTGCCACCACCTGCTGGCTTGCATGGTCCGAAGCCAGTAGCACCCCATGCAACGGGTGTGGTTCGGACGCTACAAACCTCCCTCTTCTTGCGAGAGGAAGGTGGGTCGACACCCGCAAGGGGCCAGAAACATTTGGCGTTATCGATCTCTCTTTAGGGCAGTGCCCGCCATCGTGCGGGGTGGGAGCTGGAGTGGAGTAGGCTAATTCCCTAAGAAGCTCAGGAGGGTAGACACGTTTCCGAGCCGGGGCGTGTCGTGTTGTGAGAGCGCCCTACGTCAGCCCGGAGGGGCCCTCCCCATGGTGAGAAAGGCCAGAAGCGGCGCACGGTTCCTAAGTGCACGCCCCCCGAAGCTTCTTTCTTTCTTTCTTTCTTTAACTCTGTTGCACCCTGTTGCTGCTGTTGCCCGCTACTAGCTTGCATGGTCCCCCACATTCACCACAACCACCCCAACACTGCAAGCAACTGCTGTGGCTTTGTGTGCGGCTCTTGTAAGTGCCCTGGTTATGGCTGCCGCCACCTCCTGCAGCTGCATTGCAGCGGGAAGCTTAGGCAACTGTAGCGCGAAATTATGCACGTCTATGTGGTGGAGGGTGCTTCAACAGCTGTAGCAAGGACTCCACCGGGGCATTGG
Source organism: Haematococcus lacustris (assembly GCA_030144725.1). NCBI lineage: Eukaryota > Viridiplantae > Chlorophyta > Chlorophyceae > Chlamydomonadales > Haematococcaceae > Haematococcus > Haematococcus lacustris. The sequence goes on from JASKMD010000005.1 coordinate 3,026,245, forward strand.
TGGTGGGACATGCCAAGAAGTATACCTCGAGGTGGAGGCGCAACTAGGTGCTACATGGGTTGCCCTCAGCCATGGCCTTGATGTCCTTTGGGAACTGGCGCCACGTGTTGTGGGAGGGTCCCACACGCCCGGGTCAATCTGCCGTTCATCCATGAGCAGCGCGACACGCTCCACCACCTTGGCGGCCACCTCTTTGCACGATTGGGGTTCTGACCCCCTTAGCGCAACCATGAGGTTTGACATGTTGTGCTGCCTGCAGCTGCTCCATGTTTGCTTGCACTTGCTGCAAATGTGCCACCGCATCACTGAGTTGCTGGTGGAACCGCTCAACCTCTGCCCGCAACTCCTTGACCTCATCCGTTGCCTTGTTATTTTGAGCCTTCAAAACATTTGTTACGTTGCCGGGGTATGGAGGTATTGCCAATTCAGCGGACAAGGGCGTAGTCAGTGCCTTACACAAGGCTGTCCGCCTGGGAGTCGAACCCAGCATTTGACACCGGTCATTGGCATTACACTGCGACACCACTATGACGCAATCGCATCATCACTCTTCCGAGACGCTTCGACACTTCGACACTTCGACGCTTCCGTGTCGGTGTGGTTGTGGTGCACGTGAGGGACCATGCAAGCTAGTAGCGGGTGGCAGCAGCAGCAGCAGCAACAACAACAGGGTGCAGCGGAGTTGAGAAGGTGGTGCCGGCAAGTGCCCCCCAAGTAACCCAAGGGCATGTTGTGCCATCAGGTGTGCCCCTCCCACAGCCCCCCCCCGGCCCCACAACCCCATCCGCAGCAGCCACCCCAGCAGCAGGGTCAGAGCTCGTGGGGCAGATGCTTGCACCCCCTATTGAGTCGCCTCAGGGGCAGCCTGCATCACCTTTTTTAAGCCACATGTATCAGCCGGCACAAGCTGCAACCGCCACCCAAGGGCAGGCTGCTCGGGCTCAAGCGCCGCCTCCTTGCTGCACACTTTGTAAGCGTACCACACCTGCAGGGTTGGAGCTGGCCGAGACAGCTGCCAAACGCAAGCGGTGACACACGAGACATAGTTAGACACCTCTCCCAACCGCACCTGCCTCTCCCAACCGCACCTGCCACCACCTGCTGGGTTTGACGCGCATGGTCATGTAGAGCAGCCTAAGCGACGCGGACGGTCGCAGCGATGACTGCATGCCCCGCAACGCTTCAAATTTGAATCACTGACTTTGATGCTTTGCTGTGGCCGGCCTACTGACTGCATATTTAGTTTGAGATGGTGGGATGGTGGCTGGCTGGGTTGCCTACATCGTGAAGCATCTAGCATAATGTTTGGCGCAGTGAGAGCATATTCACAGCCGTCCTATTACCAGGGGTAGGTTTGCTCTTAGTTGAAGGTGCCCGATTTCGTGGCAAACGCTTTCAAGTACTTGATTGTTAAGCAGGGGTGGGGGCCCATGTTCGTTGCCCTCGGGCTCGACTGCTGTGTCCTCGACCTACTTATCATAACGTGCAACAGCTGAGTAGCACTCAAGCCTCAGCCTTAACATCAGCCTCGACTGAGCCTCAAGAGCAAGCAGAGGGCAACGGACGGGCGTAAGCCTCGGCAAGACGGGCATGACTGCGGTACTCCTCAATGCCAAGCTGAAGAAGTTATGACTGAGCTACTAGTATGCTTTGATGAGCTATCAGCTATGCTGTGGTTGCGGCACTGGTAGGAAAAGCACATTAAGAAGCTACACCAGAGCAGTCTGTACTCGGATAACGCAACTCGTCGCATGTCACTCCCCATGTCACTCCCTGCAGCCTAACTAAGCAGCCCACTCACGTGCGCACACCATAATGGGTCAATACCTTCGAAGTTCAGCTATGTCACGCACTACATAGTGCGCGTGCTAAGGCTGTACAACTGAGACTGTCCAACACACATATTAATCAGCTCCAGTAGCAGATACATGTCCATGCACAGCCTGTACACCAACATGGCCTGACAGCCCCAGCCCTGGGTACCTTGTGGAAACTCTGACCTTCCCTCTATTGGCCATGATACAGTCTGCTCTGTTCTGAAAGCCCATGCTCTAGCCCCCCCTGTTGAGGTCCCTTCCCCACATTGTTGGTTTGCTTTGGCTGTGTTTTGGCTCAGTTGCTCTTGGCAATGAGCAGGATGGACGAGTATGCCTGCACACCATACTTTGGCTCCACGCCATTGTTGCCGCCAGGGGTGAAGTCCCGGGGAGGTGGGAGGTTGGTGTCCACTAGCCGGCACCACCGCCTGCCGGGGGGAGGGGCCGGCAGGCTGGCCTCCACCTGCAGGGTCGGCAGTGGTTGCAAGGATCGGTGAGGAGCGAGGGGCAAGCAGGGAGGGAGAGGAGGGAGGGGGAGAGGTAGAAGGGAGGGGAAGGCGGGAGGGGGAGGGAGAGGAGGGAGGGAGGGGTAGAAGGGAGGGGAAGGAGGGAGGGAGAGGGGAAGGAAGGTGCAAGTGGGCCATAGGGAGCTGTGCATGCTCACATGTCATCATGCTCCCTCACAAGCTTCCCCATTAACAGTCCCTCAGCCCTGCGCTTGCCATCTCACCTGGAAGCTGTGCGCATTGAAGGCCGCATACAAGTCGCCCATGCGCCCTGACTTGTCATGCAAGGTGAAAGCCAGGAAGCGGCTTTCATCATTGGCCCAGTTGTGTTCGTGCCAGGTGATGTCGCTTGAGCTGTGGCCAGGCAGGCAGGAGGTAGGTGGTCGGTCGATCGGTTCATCGGTCGGTCGGTCAATCGATCAATCGATCGGTTGGTCGATTGAGCGGTTGGTCGGGCGGTTGGTCGGGCGGCCGTTCAGACGGTTGGTCGGTCGGTCGTTCAAGTCAGGCGGTTCGCCAGTCGGTAGGTCGGGTGGGCGGGCAGGTGGGTGGGCGGGCGGCGCTAGGCAAGCAGGTCAGGCATGTGAGGGGAAGGCAAAGGGTCAGTCAGGCAGGTCGGCACCAGAGGGTCCAATCTAATGAAGCTGGCGTGTAGCTTCCAGTGCCTTGCGCCCTCTTCCCTCCTCACCTCATGAAGCTGTCCCTGCCCAGGGCTGGGTGCTCTTTGCGCAGCTTGATCAGCAGGCTGGTGAATCGCAGCAGGTCCTGCTGCTGCTGGTTCAGGTGCCAGGGCAGGTGTGTCCAGGGCTGGTCATGGCCATACCAGTTGTTGTTGCCATTGTGGGTGAACATGCACTCGTCACCTGCGCCAAGAGCAGTAAGGGCAGCAGCAGCAGCAGCAGCAGCAGCAGCAGCAGCAGCAGCAGCAGCAGCAGGCCCACCAGGTCGGGCACCACCACTGGTGTGAGACCATGCAGTTTGACTGGATGTCGGGTATACGAGGGCACCATGTGAGGGAACAGCCTCCTCTCCCAACGCATTGAGCCTCCCCCAGCCCACCCCACAGCTGTTTCTAGCAGTTGGGCCTGTTCCCAAGAGCCTGGTGGACCTTGATGATCAGGTCACACATCTCACCTGCCAGCTGCAAGCACCATGGTAGTGTGGCACTGCTCATGCGACCGATACGACAGATCTGACCCTCCCTTATGTTATAGGCCGCATATCCAAGAGTGCTATGTTCATGCGTGTGATGTAATGCGATGAGGTGTGACACATATGATATGGTGTGACAGTGTGTGAGGCAAGGATGACTTACCCATGACCATCATGGGGGTGCCCTGGGATACCATGAGAGCTAGCAGCATGTTGCGCTGCTGCCGCTGGCGCAGGGCGATGATGCCGGGGTCTGAGGTGGGCCCCTCTGCACCGCAGTTCCAGCTGAAGTTGTCGTTGGTGCCATCCCGGTTGCCCTCCCCGTTGGCCTCATTGTGCTTGCCATTGTAGGACTGGAGTGGGGCAGAGCAGGGCAGGGCAGCGTGGGTCAGATTCGTCAAGGCAGCCCAGGGCAGGGCAGGGCAGGACAGAGCGGGGCAGGGCCGCATAGGGCGGGGCAGAGCATGGCGGGGCAGAGCAGGGCAGACCAGCAGCAGCACTGGACAGGCTTGGGCAGCAGCTTCGAGGCAAAGAGAGCAGCAGGGCAAGGAACGAGGTGTGGGACGGAGCTCGTGATGTGTGACATCTCATACCCTGTCTCACTCCTTGGATCAACCTCCCATGCTATTCATGAGGCAACTACCCAGCCACCGTACCAGGCTATCCTCTACTCTCCATAGGTCACACAGAGGTGTCACTCCTCCCGCTCCCTGTACCCTCTCACACTATTACAGAGGCGGGTCACTCACCACCAGGTCATACAGACTGAAGCCATCATGGGCTGTGATGAAGTTGATGGAATGGAAGGGCTTGCGGTTGTGGTTGTGGTACAGGTCAGCACTGCCGGCCAGCCGGGTGGCCAACGCTCCCTTCATACCTGGATGAACAAGGCCGGTGGCGTAAGAGGGGGGTTGAGGGTGTGATGTGTACTGTGATGTGTGATGTGTGATGTGTGAGATGCCAGGTGCAAAAACAAACAAACAAAGAAAACTGCAGTGGGATTGGGGTAGGATGACAGTGAAACAGAACGGGGTTACAGCAGAGTGGGGATGGCAATGTGTGGTGTGTGAGCTGCCCCGTGCGCAAGCTGACGTGGTGTAATATGGCACAGGTTTCATACCCTCAGATTCATACATACACTCAGCTCGACCTTAGGTGAGCTCATAGCTCGGATGTTAAATTCAGTTGAACATTGTTTTCAAAGTGCGATACACTATAGCGCAATTTGTAAAGCAAATGCTATGTGACGTTCCAACAAAAGCCTTGGTGTGATTGGGATGAGCATCTCACACTTGCGGCGAGGGACCTACATGGTGGGGTGGTTGCGGTCTAGGGGAGGGGTGGGGAAAGGGGGAAGAGAGGGGGAAGAGAGGGGAAAGGGTGAGATATGAGGGTGGGGGGACGGCAATGGAGGCCAATAGGGGAAGGGACGGGGGCGGGGAGGGAGGGTGGAAGGAGTGAGGGTTGTGGCAGAGTGACCGAGCCAATGGCAAGGGAGGGGAGGGGGTGGCGAGGGCGTGAGGTTCAGGTGGGTTGGGCGGTGGGGATGACAGTGAGACAGGAGGGGACAACGGCAGAGTGGGGATGGCAAGGGAGGCAAGGACTCGATGTTGAGATCGACGGCAGTCAGGGTGGGGAGGAGTTGGTGGGGCTCGGGAGGTGTAGGGCTGGGGGTGGGGCATGTTCTCTGACAGGAAGTAGAGAGGGGGGTAGTGTGGCAGGCAAGACGGCAAGGGAGGCACGGAGCCTTGCCTGCATCGCCCTTGAGGAAGCGGCGCATGTCGTCACGGTAGCGCCCGTTCCACTCCGCCCAAATGTCCCAGTTGGGAAAGCTGCCCACCTGCAGTGTGACCCCCACACATCACACCTCCAGCATCGCATTTCGTAGCTTTGCACCAGCATTACACTTCTTTGAGGCAGTGTGGTGTAATGCTGTACCTGCGCATGCTAAGGCTGCAGGCCTCACATTAGAAGATGCAGTGGGATAGAATGAGGAAAGTGAAAGGGTCATGAGGCAGGTCATGCTGGAGCTGTGTGCACTCATTCATATGTATACTGCGTTCAACCAAAAGTGTAACAGACACATCATCCAGTTGCATGGCATGGCATGGTGTGGCTTGCAAACCGGTTCGTTGACCATGCAACATGGAGCATCTTGGCGTCCCTGTTCAACACCCATGCCCCATGCTCCATGCCCCATACCCCATGCCCCATGCCCCATGCGGCATGCGGCATGCGGCACACACCTGGTACATGCCCAGGTCCCATGGCTCCGCTATGAGGTGCACTTGACGCAGGATGGGGTGACGGCTGATCTCACGAATCAGCGGCGGTGCCGGCAGGGGCTGACCCAGGGGGTCTGTGGCACAAGCACCAGCGGCATCACCCTCACTCTCCTCACCTGCACCTGCACCTGCACCTGCACCTGCACCTGCACCTGCACCTGCACCTGCACCTGCACCTGCACCTGCACCTGCACCTGCACCTGCACCTGCACCTGCACCTGCACCACTGCACTCTCCTCCACTACGTCTGCGCCTGCGCCTGCCCTTCCCTGCACCTGCATCCCTCTACCCCCTTCCCTCCCTCCCCTCCCCTTGCCTCCCATCACCAAACCCTGCTGACAGCAGCAGGCTGTGTTGCACCCAAAACATCTCCCCTCCCCTTTCAGCCTTTGTAGCAGTGTCTACATCAGGAGGAGCAGGAGGAGGAGGCATGGAACACAACACCCTCTCTTGTCCCTGACCCATGAGCAGGGGTATGTCTGTTAACCCCTCAGCTGCTGCTTGAGCAACCTCTTACATTTCCTTACCTAACTGCCTGATCCCCCCATTCGCCACCCACACTGTGGCATGGATCAATGAATAAAAATATGAAGCAAAAAAGAAGAAGAACACAGCCCCTAGGCCAATCAGGCACAATCAGGCTCTTAGGGCCCTTTGCATGCTTACCTGACGCAGACTAACCTCTCACACCTTGCCTTGCCTTGACTCTCTCCCTCCCCTCCCTCCACCCTCCCCGTCCCCTACCATCAACCCTTCCTACACTTGAACCCCTCACTCGTTGGTCACTGTTTTTTGAACCCCACCGCCCCTTAGGCATGCGTCACACACCTCGGCACAGGCAGCTGGCTAGGTCGAAGCGGAAGCCGTCCACGTGATATTCCGTGACCCAGTGCACCAGGCTGTTTATGATCATCTTCATCACCACCGGGTGGTTGGCGCTCACGGTGTTGCCGCAACCGCTGAAGTTCATTATCTGGGCAGCACAGCAGCAGCCTTGCGCCGGAGGGATCGAGTAATGAAGCTGCTGCTGCTGCTGCTCTGCCACTAACCTTGAGTTGCTGCTGCGGCTGCTGCTGCCATCTCTTTGCCACGGACCCTGATCTGCTGCTGCAGCTGCTGCTGCCATCTCTTTGCCACTGACCCTGATCTGCGGCTGCAGCTGCTGCTGCCATCTCTTTGCCACTGACCCTGATCTGCTGCTGCTGCTGCTGCTGCTGCATGGGTCAGCTAGCTGCCCGCCTTGCCCCTCCCTGCCCACCTGCACTGGTTTGGTGACATCGGTCATGTAGTAAGTCTTGTTCTCAATGCCTCTGAAGCTGATGACGTACGGGTCCTTATCATCACCCTCCACAGTGTGGTTGTACACCACATCAAGCAGCACATCAATGCCAGCCGCATGCAACCTGTGGCGGCGTAGGAGGTAGGCAGGTCAGCAGGTCCATGCAAGCCAGCGATGTGGCTGCCTCTGTTACTGTGCCCTCCCTCTGCCTTCCCTCCCTCCGCCCTCCCTCCGCCCTCCTGCCGCCCTCCTGCCGCCCTCCTACCACCCTCCAGCCGCCTTGCCCCTCACGTTTTCACCATCTGTTTGAACTCGCGTGCGGCAGCCACTGGGCCAGCACCATCAGCAGCAAAGCGGGACATGGGCGCGAAGAAGTTGATGTGGCTATAGCCCCAGATGTTGACCATGTGTTCACGTGGGTTGCGCAGGCGCTGGAACTCCAGCTCGTCCCACTCAAACACGGGCAGCAGCTCCACTGCTGTGATGCCAAGGTCGGCCAGGTACTGGGCCTGGTACAGCATGTGAGTCAGGCAAGAGGCAGGGGCAGGGGTAGGGGTGGGTGGACGTTGAAGTCAGGGGCAGGGGTAGGGGTGGGTGGACGTTGAAGTCAGGGGCAGGGGCAGGGGTAGGGGTGGGTGGACGTTGAAGTCAGGGGCAGGGGCAGGGGTAGGGGTGGGTGGACGTTGAAGTCAGGGGCAGGGGCAGGGGTAGGGGTGGGTGGACGTTGAAGTCAGGGGCAGGGGTAGGGGTAGGGGTAGGGGTGGGTGGACGTCGAAGTCAGGGGCAGGGGTAGGGGTAGGGGTGGGTGGACGTTGAAGTCAGGGGCATGGGCAGGGGTAGGGGTGGTTGGACGTCGTAGTGAGGGGTAGAGGGCAGGTGGAGGGGCACCCTACCCCTACCCCAACCTCCCGACTCCAAGCCTACCCTGTTGGAGCACATGACCACGCCTGGTCACTTCACCTGGTCATAGCCTGGCTGGTGTCACACTCCTGGGGTGTGACGGCTGGTCTAGGTCATACAAAGCCTAGCTAAGTGCCAGAGCAGGCTGTCTCACACCTGGTCACACCTACTCGAGGCCATGGCCACACCTGGTCATAGCCTGTCTGGTCTCAACCCCGTGTCACCTCTGTGTCATGGAGGTCTAAAGTGACATTTGCTTAGGTTCTTACCCTTAGGTTTATAGCTAGACTAGACTGGTGCCCGCACCACCGCATTCCACGTCACTAGCTTATAGCAGCCAAGCCAGGTGTCAGGCGGCATGCGGCAGCTCCTACCCAGCAAGCGGCAGGTCCTACCCAACATGCAAACAAACTCCTGGCAGCCAGTGCAGGTAGCAGGGCCCACCCAGCATGTGGTTCATGGGCCACGGGCCATAGGCCTATTCAGGTGCCAGTGCGGGCGGCAGGGCGGCAGGGCGGCAGGGCCCCATCCAGCGTGTCTCACAGTTGTCACACCTTGTTGGCCAGGCCCAGGAAGGTGCCCCGCTGGCCCTCCGGCAGCTGCGAGGAAGGTGAGGCGGTGAAGCTCCTGACAGGCATCTCATAGATCACCAGGTCCTTCAGCGCGTGGCGGCTGCGAGACGCCTCCCCAGGCCCCCAGTCAAAGGCTGGGCTGTCAAAGTCAAAGGTGCCGAGGAACTGGCTGCCCTCCTGCGGCGTGCCGAGGTCACAGCAATGACAGCCTGCTCAAGGCTGAGGAGCAAGCGGCTGCACGGGTCCTACCCTGCTCTTCAGGTGGACCCTAGGCAGAGCCAAGTGGCTGGGCAGCATGTTGTGACCAGGGCATCAGGGTCAGCCACACCCCACCCCTGCCACTGTGCTGACCTGCGCCGACATGGACCCCAGTCACTCATGAAAGTGTGAGGCTGTGCTGAGTCCACAGCCCACGCCATGTTTGGCAAACACGACAGGATGGTGACGATGATGACGGCTCAAGTGGGTCGCCGCAGAGCCTGAAGTTATTGGGGAGGTGTGCCCGCCCCCACCTTTGGCCTGAACTGCTCCACTGGGTCGCGCTGGCCAAAGACCCGGCGGCCTGACAGCAGCGGCGCGTAGGGGTCCACCAGCACCCTCTGGGGGTACCAGCGCAGGCCTGTCTCCCAGCCGCCATCCCCTGCCACCTTGTAGCCGTAGGTGATGCCTGAGCCTGGCAGGCCTTCCAGTGCGGTGTGCCACACATCCCCTGCAGTGCGGGGGGCAAGGCTGGGGTGGGGGGAGGGGGAGGGGGAGGGGGAGGGGGAGGGGGAGGGGGAGGGGGAGGGGGAGGGGGAGGGGGAGGGGGAGGGGGAGGGGGAGGGGGAGGGGGAGGGGGAGGGGGAGGGGGAGGGGGAGGGGGAGGGGGAGGGGGAGGGGGAGGGGGAGGGGGAGGGGGAGGGGGAGGGGGAGGGGGAGGGGGAGGGGGAGGGGGAGGGGGAGGGGGAGGGGGAGGGGGAGGGGGAGGGGGAGGGGGAGGGGGAGGGGGAGGGGGAGGGGGAGGGGGAGGGGGAGGGGGAGGGGGAGGGGGAGGGGGAGGGGGAGGGGGAGGGGGAGGGGGAGGGGGAGGGGGAGGGGGAGGGGGAGGGGGAGGGGGAGGGGGAGGGGGAGGGGGAGGGGGAGGGGGAGGGGGAGGGGGAGGGGGAGGGGGAGGGGGAGGGGGAGGGGGAGGGGGAGGGGGAGGGGGAGGGGGAGGGGGAGGGGGAGGGGGAGGGGGAGGGGGAGGGGCAGGGGGAGGGGGAGGGGCAGGGGGAGGGGGAGTCCTGCAGGGCATGGGCATGCAGTGAGGAATGGGGCCTGGCACTGTGCCTCTTGCCCAAGCACCTGTTTTGCTGCTGAGGGGCAGCTCTGTTATGAAACGGTTCTCTGAGTCGAACAACACCAAGGTGACAGCTTTAGCGAACTTGGCGTAGAGCGCGAAGTTTATGGCTCCGCCCTGCTTGCTGGGTCCTAGCGGCTCAGGCTTTCCTGCACGACGGAGCTGAAGGCGTGTAAGGAGTCGTGCGCTGACAGCTGCTGAAGAGCGCGGTGCTGAGGGAATGATGATGACTCGCCGGAGGTAACGCTACGGTACAGAGCAGTCCCCACGACAGCTGGCGCAGCGGCTACTGCTACCAGCGCGCGCTGTCGTGAAGGTTTCACAGCCCAGGGATGAACGCCTTGTGCCCGCAGAACTCCTCCGGCCGCGATGATGCTGCAGTCCAGGGCGGGGTGTCGCAGAAATGTAGTGGAGCAGCCACGCAGCACGACGCTTGTCGAGCGCACATCCGATGGTGCTCGGGAGAGGGCCCCCTTGCCAGTTCTGCTACTAATGCGCATTGCGTTCGCACTGTCGCAGATCAAGGCAAGCTATTCCCCGTAAGCTACAGGGTCGTTCAGCAACGATTCAATGGAAATGCATGGGTTTAGTGCTTAATTACCCGACACATGACCCGACTTCACAACCTCCCCCACGAGTCGTGGGCCACGACACCCCTTCAGGTTCTATGACCGGGACGTGTCAGTCGCGCTCAACATTTGCCGCTGTGCAGTTGGTCCAGGGCCACGTCCCAGTGGGCTCTGCAGATTGGCCGTCCAGCAGGCCAGGCAGGCCAGGCAGCCAGGCAGGCCAGGCCAGGAGTGGGTGTACGTCCGCGACGAGGCCATGTTGCGCAAGTGGCGGCGCAAGTGGCAGCAATTGCCAGCATAGATAAAACTTGACACCCCTCACAAAGGGGATGTGTGTGAGGAAGAGATACAGGAGCTTAGCTAGTAGGCATAAACACCAAACCGGCTGAGCAGAAGTGGACATTAGGCACACTAGCACTAGCATTTACAATAATGCGCCCTGCATTCAATCACAACTTTCGTTTTATTTGGAGTAGCATTTTGGAGGGCTTTTTGGAGGGTTTGGAATTTTATTGAAACGGCCGAGGCAATGTGATGGTCTCGTACTTTACACCTGGTCTCGCCCCATGCATTCTGTGCCTACTGCTACCGCCACAGCCCTTGCTTGATCTAATGCTGCCCTTCACATCACGCTCACAAACGTGTGTAGGGCCTTTTACATAAGGATGAAATCAAGCAACAATGGGGTTTGCAGTGCAGCAGCGATGAGAAACTCAATGCATGGTCATTTTGTGCAACACTGATAAGTGCACCTCCCATGTCACCCTCGGCCTTTTGAGTTGAATCTGCATGTGTTCAGCATGCAAGGCTCAGCACCTGTTTGATGGTGGCAACCCGCATCCTATGGCAGTATGGGTGGTTGTGCGCCTGAGAGCTGCACCCCAGCACCCCAGCCCCACCCTCAGCACCACCCTCGCCTGAGAGCCCCACCCTCACCACCCTCAGCCCCACCCCAGCACCCTCAGGTCAGCACAGCATGGTCAGCACAGCCAAATACAGAGTGACAGCCTCTGGGCTCACCAAGTACGTTTTTATCTCTCTCAACACACATGTTAGTGCAACCATTGACAGATCGTATGCACCTGCAGCAACCATGCACATGATGCTCCTCCTGCAGCCACCCACCCACCCTTGGATACACTGCGCACCATTGCCACCATGGGCGACACATTGGGCGCCGCCTGTGCGGCTGCGATCCAACACAGCACAACTGAACTCCAGAAGGATCACGGCACATGCACCATGAGCCAGAACAGGGCCCCCTGCCCCACTAGCATGCACACCGGCCCTAGCGTGAGGTGCAGCACCATGCGCCAGCCTCTGGCCATCCAAACCGATCTGAGGCGTGCACACCCAATCGTGCCGCACGCCATGGCCAGTAGCAACAGGCCCCACAGCAGCTGCACTAGCAGGTGCGAACCCAGGCAGGAGTAGGCCTGCACTGCGGCATCGCCGACGGGCTGCAGCCAGATGCGCGAGACACGGAAGGCCAGGTTGTAACGGGTCAGGGACTCCTGCTGCTCGAAACCTAAGGCGGGCCAGGGCACAGCTGCCACGTCTGGCACGCAGCCGGGGTTTCTCAGGATGGTGTCTGCGTAGGGCTTGGGCTGTCGGTGCCCGCGGCTGACGACCTCGATGGGCAGGGACAGGGCACGGGGGTCGCGCGACACCTTCTTCACGCTCCACATGCAGTGGGTTTCGCGAGGCAGGCAGCTGAAATTGTTGGCCCAGATCTGTAGCACAGGCAGTGCAGGAGGTGGGTACCACGGCTCGACGTAGTCCATGCACACAGGCAGATGCATAAGGCCAGGACATAGCCTTCATGGTAGGGAGATTTGTGAGCGTGTGAGGCAAGGCTGCATAGACAGGCACCTCAGGCGGGACACACACTAGCTGCGCCTCATCTTCCCAGTCACTGAGGCCAGTACGTGGCCATGAGCACAGGCACATGAGAGCTCTTCAGCTACATGAGTGGCCGCCCTGGCAGCAAAGCAGGTGTGCAGCAGCACCACCCCTTACGTGACCCAGCTTGTGGGCTGGTCTGTGTACGCACGCACTCTCGCACAAACACCAGCTACAAGAAGGAAGCAAGCTGCTGGACAGACTTGCATTACTACTGCCTTGCAGGCGGACTCGGTTACTAGCTCCCCGCCCTGGACCAGGGTGTCAGGCCAGCAGGAGGAGCAGTGGGAGGAGCAGTGTGAGTGGCCTGGCATTTGTGTACCTGGATGGTTAGTGCTGTCTGGTCAAAGTTGTGGTTCTTGCGGCTGGATCCGGGAGGGGCGATGCACTCCTTCTCGTGCAGCGAACAGTTGACCACGGGGTTCAGGACCAGGCGCTGCGCATCACTGCAGAGCGGACATTGACAGAGCAGCCAGTGACGGAGCAAACAGCGACAGAGTAGAGCATGCAATGATTGTTGCATTGACTTGCTCATCACTCCACCTCACTGGCCTGAGGGCAGGCATGCAGTCTGCTGCTTGGCCTCCGCAACAGCACTGGCTTGTGTAGGTTGGCTACCCTAATGTCATCAATTGACAGGATAACTGACTAACTAGACATGGACATGGACAGCTGTGGGCCCACAAAGCCATGCATAGCTGCAGTCAGTCCAGCCTGGTGGAACAAGGGACGGCAAGTCGCCAGGCCCCACCGACCTGCCACGCACAAAGCCCTGCAAGCCTCCTGCACAGAAGCCCCACTGCTTGATCTCGTCCCAGTGGGCACCCAGGCCGTAGAAGTCCACCATGGTGCGGGTGAAGGTGTACATGGCGTCCCCTATCAGGTCCTCCTGCATGGCGCTGACGTGGCCGTGCTTGGCCAGCTCCGTGCGCATGCTGCAGGGCACCAACAGGGGCCACAGGGGGCGCAGGCAGCACAGTCAGGAGCCATGACAACTGACAAAAGGCTGGCATCGTGCCAAGGGGCTGGGGTGGTGCTAAGGGTCTGGCATTGTTATGAGAGGCTGGTATTGTGCCAGAAGGACTGGCATTGTGTCAAAAGAGCTGGCATTGCGCCAAAGGGTTGGCATCTTGCCAAGAGGCTAGCATTGTGTGAGAGGGGGCAGGAGGCAGGGGGTCAAAGTGACTCACGTGGTCATGGGTGCTCTCAGCTCCAGCCCACTGTCGATCCACAGCACAGCGCTGCTGTCAACCAGGGCCTCCTGCAGGACCAGGGTCTTGAAGGCGTAGTTGCGCACGTCCCGCACATGGTCCGGGTACTTCTCGTAAGGGAAGCGCCGCACCTATGCAGCAGGCCGGGCACAATAGCCCATGATCCATGCACATCACGGGTGTGTTCTGCAGTCGAGCACATTCCCTAAGCCACATGAGAGGGTATACTTCACATTCTAGTTGTGGGCCATCGCGACTCAGGGCTAATGTTGCAGGCCACACCTAAGTTGATCACCCTGCCTGGGTGCATGCGCTGGTGGGCTGCGGTGCAGGTAAGTGCACTGAGGACATTGCAGTCGTCATGTGTTGAAGTGGGCCATTGCGACTCAGGGCTAGGGTTGCAGGCCACACAGGTGGCAGAGCCCTGGTAGTGTAGAGTGAGCTGGCAGCGGTGAGGCCAAACAGCACCAACACGGCTTCTGCAACAGCAGCAGGAGGTTGAGACTAGCAGGCGTCGGCCAACTTAAGGCCAGCACTGTGACCCGGCCACCACCATGCTTCCCCACGACAGCTTCACAACGGTGTGCCGCAACGCACCTCTACGTTGCGCCAGCACATCATCTTGGCCAGCTGGGTCTGACTGAATCCCAGGTCATAGACTATGACGCGCTGGGTGGGCTCCCACACGTGCACACTGCCGACCATATTGCTGAGCCTGTCAAAGAACGATGCTGTCGCGCCTGTCACTATGACCAGGTCGTCGGCTACGTGGTGTGAAAAGGGGCTGCCAGGGTCTTGGTGCAGCACAGGCGGAGTATGTTGGACCTGAAATCACCAGGACCACAGTGCTTCGTGCACATTGGAGGGTAGGTACATGTGCATCAGGTTGACCCTAGCCCCCAGACCCTCACCCAGGACACTGCATGGTAACCCACCCAACAACACCAGCCGGCAGTCCCAGCTGGCAGCCCACCTGGTCCCCAAGCTGGCAACCCAACTCCCTTGCCTGCACCCAACCTCGACCCACTCTCACTACTTGAGCTGACTACCTTGTTTGGCAGGCCAACCAGCAGCAGAACACTTCAAGAGCAGGCAGGCAGGCAGGCAGGCAGGCAGGCAGGCAGGCAGGCAGGCAGGCAGGCAGGCAGGCAGGCAGGCAGGCAGGCAGGCAGGGCACTCAGGTGTGGCCCTGAGCTACTGCACTGACCTGCACGTTCATGGCCCAGCGAGGGCACCACATGAGCTGTGGCAGCAGCAGGAACACAGCCCCTGACAGGAGCAGCGCCAGGATGCTCAAGCCAGCAAGCTGTAGTTCTGGTGCCACAACACTCAGTGCTGCAGCGACAGGCCGCCAGCAAGGGGTCATGCCTGCGGCACACGGCAAGTGAGGCGTGTCTGCCACCCCTGCTGACCAGAATGTGGTGAACGCTAATCCACGTGTGTGGTGAACGCCAATCCACGTGCCCACTTTTGCCAGTGCTGCATGCCGGCCTTGCTGGCTCTATGCTCTGCCGTGTGAGCAAAGTGAGTTGTGTGACCAAGGTTGCACCAGTGCACCTCAATCCAACTAAGCTACAGCTCCCTTGGCTAGTGCTGAGCAGCAGCCGGCGTCACCCACTTCCATCCTTAAACGGCTTGGTTTTGGCCTGGCGCAACCATGGCAGCCGCCCAGCCAACCAGGAGAACACGCAGTCAGAGGACTGCCACATGCCATAGCACAGGCTGACCATGAAGAGCTGGAACACGGTTAAGCGCAGCAGCATGTGCTTAGCCCGCACAAAGCGTGCCTCTGTCATGTGGAAATGGTGGCGGCCGTCCTTGTGGGTGTCGCCGTCCACCAGGCCGTACCAGGTACCGTTGGGGCCCACCTGCAGCCAGTTGCATGCAGCCGGTAGCATGCAGCTGGTAGCATGCAGCCGGTAGCATGCAGCCGGTAGCATGCAGCCGGTAGCATGCAGCCAGGCACACAAAAGCATTTCTTCCAGGTGACTATGCAAGGCAGAGACTTTTGGCACATGAGCATGGCTTCTGACTGGACAGCGGCTCGAGAGTTGCCCTAAGAAGACGACTACTGTACAGGCTGTGGGCTTCCTGCTTGGTGTGCTGTGTTGCTGGGCACACCTGCTGAACGTCAATATGATGAGTGCGGGCCGAGTACCAGTTGCCATTGCCAGACGGCAGCACTGTCTGCACAAATGCCTCCAGGTACGTGGCGTTGCTGATGCGGGAGGCTCTGAACAGGTGGAGCGACTGTCCAAAGTAGTCGCTGTCATCCTGCATGTGCATCCAAGGCATGGCACCCTCATCACTATCCCTCTGCTGCTCGTGTGCTATGCCAGCACCGCACAGCTGGCCCTAACCCTAACCCTGACCCTAACCCAACCCTAACAGCCCTGCACAGCTGGCACAAGACCTGCTGACCTGCTATGCCAGCACTGCACAGCTGGCACACGACCTGGTAACGTGTGTTGCTAGCCCTGCACAGCTGCTGCGGCACCTGCTGACGTATGTGATGCCACGGCCCCAACTGCTCACTTGGGCCCAGCGATGCACATGGCCTTGGTAAACAAAGGGCCTGCCACCTCCCCTGGCATATCGAAGGTCGCTGGACACTGGGCTGAGAGGGTGCTCATGCCACTCCCCCAGCAAGCTGTCTGCATGGTACAGGTGCAGCTGGTAGGCCGGGCCCTTGGTCCACCACTGCCAGATGCCATGGGTCTGCGGGTCACATCACCACAGGCTGCATCAGGCCCTGACCGATATGGGCAAATCCTGGCACAGCCTCTGCCAGACTATGCTGCTGAAGTGTGTGTGTGTGCAGCATAAGGCTGCCTAGGTCCCACCGTCGTGAAAATCCACCATTGGCCTTCGTGGTACACTGCACTGGTGTCCATAAAGTGGGCTTCAGATCCGCGCACTGCTGCATGCTTCCACCCAAAGGGAAAGTCATCTTTGCTGGTGCTGTACAAGCTGATGGTGTGGTGTTGGGACTTGTGCCCGTCAGGTATCATGATGTATTGCTGGCTGGCTGGATCATATGCTACCCAGGGTGACGATAGTGAGAACGGCTCTGTAAGGGCTGTCCCCAAATGGTGCCAGCTGACCCCATTATCCAATGAATGCGCAACTCCTATTTCACCCTTGCTGGTAATCAAGCTCTTCACTTGGTAGAAGGCATACAGCCTGCTGCTGGGTACCTTGCCTGCAGTAGCACGTGGGTTGGTCACATGCGTGGGGCAGGAGCACGAGGGCACACAGGCACGCAGCTGTTCAGTTTGTTATCCTACCATCTGCGACTGGCACCACCAGGCAGGGCTCCGCTACGTAGCTGGCCGCTGTTGCATTGGCCACAGAGGCGCAGGACAACACAGACTGGTCTGCGATTTGGAGAGTTAGCGGGCTGGGACCTGAGGCAACACCTATCTGCCAGCTGCCCTCGTAATCAAAGTTGCAAGGGACGGCTTCGCCGTGGTCACTGGGGCGCCCCGTGAACAGCGAGCTGGTGATGAGACCGTTGGGTGCATTGAATAGTGGGTCAATCAGCAGAATGAAGGCAACTAGAAGGCTGACGCCGGCATATATGGCAAAGCCGCGGTTCTTTGTTCTGGGCGCGGTGCTTGTCTCTTTGACATCGCCCTTCATCCGCTCCCTCCAGGATGCCGCTCCTCGCCACGCAAAGCACTGCCGCTGGCTCATGCCATATTGCTCAGGGGTGCTTGTGGAAACTGATTGTTGTTTTAGTACTGCCATGCCATGGTAGTACTTGTTTTGGACCTCGCCCTTTGCGCTGCCCCCCTCGTCTCCCTCCCCCAATCCCACCCCATCCCTCAGGCAACGCTCCTAAAAGCCCGCCCACAAGAAGCCGCCTAAGATGACACCTACCCCCACCCCTGCCGAGCTTGCTGAGATGCCGAGCCGCCTCCACCTGACACCTCCCATGGCACCTGACACCTGACACCTGACACCACCCCTGCCGAGCCGCCTGACACCTCCCATGGCACCTGACACCTGACACCTGACACGTCCCATGGCAGCCCCATTGTCCCTCACTAGGGCCTCCATTTGAGCCGGATCAGTAGTACCCACTAGCATCCACTAGCGGGATTATACTAGTGGGCAATAGTGACCCGACTCAAACAGTGTTATTGGGCTGTGTGGAGTAAACCCAGTGCACATGGCACATGAGCCCGCCTACCACCTACATTATTGCCTGACCCGAGGGCTATGATGTAGAGTTGGCATGACCTGCATGCACTAATTGTAAGCTGATGACAGCTCAACAAAGTGGGCACACACTACTGTGCCTCAGCAGGCTGCTGCTGTTGCTGCTGGGCCTTGGGAGGCTTGTCTCGCAGCCGCTTGTAGCCCAGGCCAGGGTATTCCTTGCCCTTGGCTGGCAGAGCTCCCTGGTCTGGCCAGTAGCACAGCTCCAGCGGCCGCCACCTGCTCTCCCCAATGCGCTGCATGTTCGACGCTGCATTGCAATCCCGGTCTAGCCACCTGCCTGGCTGTGGTGCTGGCTTGGCTTTGGCTGCCTTGCCCTGGGCCTTGCCTTTGGCCTTAGTGGGCTCAGCTGCCTCTGGCTCAGCCTTGGTGGGCTTGCTGCGCTTGGCTAGCTGGGGAGTGCTGGGCCCTGGCTCTGAGGCTGCTGTCGGTGTGGCTTCCTGGCTGCTGCGTGGGGCCTGTGGGGGCTTGCGGGGGGGCACTACTGGGCACCACATCAGGCCCAGCACTGGCTGGTCACGCAGCTGGCTCCAGGCTGGACGCACCAGGCGGGCTTCCACCTGCCCTGCTGGGGGCTTCCAGCCTGCAGGCCTTGTGGCACTGAGTGTGTTCAGCTCCTCCTCACAGGGCTGCTGGCCATTCACTGCTGAGCTGACAACGACGCGATCACGCGGAGCTGGGAGTGGATTTCAGCCCGCAGCCGAGCTGCTCCCGCAGCTTGCGCCTGGTCTTCTTGCAGCCGCGCAGCACTGCGCCCTCGGGGACCTTGATGACCTGCAGCCAAGCAAAGTTGCCATTTTGACAGGCCAAGACAAAGGCGGGGTCAACACAAACAGTGCGGGGACACATAAGGCGGGGGCGCCACCTGACGTCTGCGCGTGGTCCAGCCATCCCGACGCTCCTGTCGTTGCTTGCCTTGACGAAAACGAGACGCTGCGAACAGGAGCGCCGGGTTATCTCACAGCGCGTAGTGCACGTAGCTCACAGTCGGCTAGGGACACGAACCTTTCTGTTTCTTGTCGCTACCCTTCCGCTTCTTCTTAGCCATCACGCGACGCGCAGTGCGACGGGCGGTGGCCTTTTCAAGCAATTTGGGTTTCCCGAGAGATTCATGGAGGGATGTCAGCGTGGTGATGCTGACATGATGTAGTACTGAGTGGATGCCAGACTACCCACCAGAGGAGATGGTGGGAGCCAGCATATAAAAACACTTCTTACGCACCTCCCATGGCAGGCGGTATCACGGCGGCCTTGCTACAAAGCTAAGATCTTGCGTTACATAAATTGCTAGGGAACTAGCTGAAGAGCGGCATGTCACACTGAAACCTTAGTCAAGCATGTCGTCATTCTAGTATGCCCATTACAAATAGAGGACTGATGGGCTGGATGCAGCATGCATGATGAGAGGTATAACACGCGTCACATGTATAAGAGCAAGCTGGGTGAGGTGGTGGCGCTGGCCGCCAGGCGCAGGGTGCTGAAAGTGCGGGTGCATGCCATGGGTGTGGGTGCATGCCAAACCATGTTCAACAGCCCCATTATCCCTCACTAGGGCCTCCATTTGAGCCGGACCAGTAGTGGCCACTAGATGCCACTAGCGGGAATATACTAGTGGGCAATCGTGGCCCGACTCAAACGGTGTTATTGGGCTGTGTGGAGTAACCCAGTGCACATGGCACATGAGCGCCTACCACCTACATTATTGCCTGACCCCTGAGGGCTATTGTGTAGAGTTGGCATGACAAATCATGCACTAATTGTAAGCTGATGACAGCTCATATGAGAGGGCACACACTACTGTGCCACAGCAGGCTGCTGCTGCTCCTGGGCCTTGGGTGGCTGGTCTCGCAGCCGCTTGTAGCCCAGGCCTGGGTACTCCTTGCCCTTGGCTGGGAGCTTCCCCTGCTCTGGCCAGTAGCACAGCTCCAGTGGACGCCACTTGCTCTCCCCAATGCGCTGCATGTTCAACGCTGCATTGCAGTCCCTGTCTACCCACCTGCCTGGCTGTGGGGCTGGCTTTGCCTTGGCAGCCTTGCCCTGGGCCTTGCCTTTGCCCCTTGGCTGCTGCGTGGGGGCTGTGGGGGCTGTGGGGGCTTGCGGGGGGCTACTACCAGGCACCACATCAGGCCCCGTACTGGCTGGTCACGCCACTGGCTCCAGGCTGGGCGCACCAGGCGGGCTTCCACCTGCCCTGCTGGCGGCTTCCAGTCTGCAGGCTTGGTAGGCTGCTCATGGTTCAGCTCCTCCTCACAGGGCTGCTTGCCATTCACTGCTGAGCTGACGCGGCTGGTGCGGTGCTCATCTACAAGCACGACCCTGCCCCGCCGCTGGCCTGCGCCCCTGGGCCTGCACACCACCTTGCAGCAGGCACGCAGCACCGCATCAGCACCCCACCCTCCCGCAGTGCCAATGCTAGCTGCTCCAAAGAACACCACCAGCTGCTTGGCACTCCCATGGCGCTCCAAGCAGGCCCTTTGGCAGGCAGGTAAACCCATTGTAGCGTGCCCCAGGTGTACAGGCTGCTGTGGCCGATGCTCAGCGATGCGACCCAGATTCAAATTCGCGGCTTGATGCAGTGCTCTCTTGAACATGCATGTTTTGCTCACTACTGCTCTTGCCGCCGCTGGCCTCGACGTCCGGGTTTGGCATGGTCGGGCAGCACAGCCGGCTGCTCAGCTCCTGATGCTGACTTGCGACATGTCACTGAGTGGAGGCCAGACTACCCACCAAACGGCCCTAAAGTAGCATCGCACCTCTCGTGCAGTTTAGCCTTTTGACTCCTTCCACTTCTCACACTCACCGCCCCTAAACGCCGACACCCAGATACTGTGCAGGTTGTGACGAATGAAGCAGCGATGTGCATCGCGTTCTTCGCTCTTGACCCTAGTCCCGGAGTGCGGTTCGTCTTGTGCTTCGGTCGCGACGAATACCTGGCCAGGTGCTTTGTTCTGCGGGAGTGGTTTCAAAGGCCTCGGCAGCAGCGGCGGCAGGGGCAGCAGCGGCGGCAGGGGCAGCAGCGTCAGCAGTGGCAACATCAGCAGCAGCGGCAGCAACAGGCACTGGAGGTGGCAGCAGCAGCAGCGGTGTCAGGGTGGCTTCCAGCAGGGTGGCGCTTGCACTCGCCCCACCAGCTGCCTCTGCATCGACTGATGCTGTTAATGCTACTGATGCCGATGCTACTCACCCTTACAATATGTTCTGGACATGCTCATCTTGCCACAACCCCTGCTTGATCCTGTTGTTGCTGCTGCCGCTGCTGGCTTGCTGCTGGCCTGCTGCTGCTGCCTCCGCTGCTGGCTTGCTTCTGGCCTGCTGCTGCTGGTGGCTGTTGATGCCCCTGCAGATGCCCCGTGCCCGCAGGCCGACCCAGGCCGCCCATTGGTGGCCGGACCAGCCCCACATCCTGGCTGGCCGGGATGAGCAGTATGGTGGCACCTGGCTGGCCGCCAGCACCAATGGCCGCATTGCCTTCCTCACAAACCTCCGGGAGGTGGGTGTGAGTCAGGGCTGCACACACCAGCACCACCTCAGCAGTGCCTGCCTGGCTTGGCAAGCTTGCGGGAGATGTGTGCCATCAGCAGTGTCGGCAACCCTGACGCTAACCCTAGCCCTGACCCTTCTTCCTCTTGGTCAGCGCCACTGTGCCTGCAGCTGCCTGCTGTCAAATATTTGTCTTAGGCGGGCCTGCCTGCTTGAAGCCAGTGTATGTCACACTGCATGGCTGCACATTACACTCTTGGGTGCACACGTGACACCCACCATTACTCTCAACAACGTGACGTTGTCACAGCATTGCAGGTGTGACCACATGGTGTTAAGCGTGACTTTGAGAGGGTGTTGGTGTGGGTGCAGAAGGAAGCAGATCCGGACCAGGTGGCCCTAGAGGGCTGCCACTACTGCACTCGCGGCGAGCTGCCCACCCGCTTCATCAACAGCGGCAACAGCCCTAAGGCCTATTGCCAGGTTGGCCACCTTACCACTTGCCTCGAAGTCCCCTCCACACATTAATGTGTGCCACCCTCACCCGCTCCCCCATCCCCCTGTCTACGCCCCCACTCCCTCTGCCCTCGCCACCTCTCCCCCTGCTTCCCCTCCCACCCTACCTCTCGCAATCCCTGGCGGGCTCCCCCGCCCTCCCTGCCCCTGCCCCCGCTGTAAGCCCCACTCCCTCCGACCTCGCCCCGCCCCCTGCCCCTTACAGTCCCTGGAGGGCTCCCCCGCCCCCCTGCCCAGCTGTAACCACCACTCCCTCTGACCTCGCCCTGCCCCTTACAGTCCCTGGAGGGCTGGCGCTACCACGGCTTCAACCTGGTGTGTGTGGACCTAGTGGCCTCCAGCATGGCCTACGCCAACAACCAGGAGTCAGGCCGCTCCCAAGGCCTGCCAGCCGTGGGACACAGCTCACCTCCGCCCAGCGCCACCCCCTCCTCCACCCCGCCCCACCCCTTGCAGCCCTCACCCCTGGCAGCCCTTACCCCTGGACTACCCCGGCCCAGTCTCAATACCTCTGTTGCCCAACAGGGCAGCAGGCTGGCAGGGGGCCCGACAGCGCAGTCACACATGCTGTCGGCAGCTGAGCCGGTCTGGCCGAGCAGCAGTCATACAGAGGGCGGGCCCGACAGCCTGCTGCCTTGTGCCAAGCACCAGCGGCCAAGCACCAGCGGCGCCAGCAGCAGCAGCTCCACAAGGGGGATGCAGGTCAGGGGACCTCATCATCAGGGAAATGACGTAGCATGCAGCAGCTGCTGCTGCAACACACAAATGTGACCAGGCTTTGCATCCGCATGCACTCGCATGCACCCGCTCGCACAATGTTAGCAAGACATCTACAAGACTACCTTCTACAGTGCCGGGCGGCACCTCAGGCACCAACAGCTAAGGGGGTTCAAAGGCTTATCAGGGTCACAGGCAGAGCGGGATGAGGTGAGAGGTGACTGGTGGTGTGTCGCACCATGTCACTGATTTAGAGGGGGATCACACCTGCATTTGGCTGCTGCCCTTGTGGCGGTGGGGCATGCCATGCCATGCGTCTTATGATCAAGAGAGGCACCAAATTGTAGCTGACCAGCTTGGGGTTTGCCCTAAGCTTGTTTTGTTCTTCCTTCACCTGCCTGCCTGCCCGCCCACCCACCCCTGGGTGTCCATCCCGCCCCTGCATGCTACACCTGACCTTGCAGTTGCCCTGCCTGGCCTGTCCCCTTGCTGTTGCCTGCAGAGTGCAGCTGGAACCCAACAGCTGCAGCCGGGTGTTGTGTATGGTGGGTGGGTGGGTGACGTGCAGTGGGTCTCAGCCTAAGGCAATGGAGGCCCCTCTAGCTCAGACCCCCCAGGCGCTCCAACCCCCCCTGAACCCCACCCTCTCCACCCTGGCCCCCCCTCCCCACACTTTCCACCCCACCCCGCATGCCTCCTTGCCTTATGATCTGCACCCAGCCATGTCCCCCTTATTGCTCTTGTTGAACTGTCCTTTGTTGAGCAAGCCTTTGAGCAGCTGACCAGACTGGAACAACTGTGCAGCCACCACACTCACCCCCTTCGCCCCACCCCCTCCGCCCCCGCCACCCTACCCCCAGCCATGTTTCCCTTTTGGCTGCAGGCCTCAGCAATGGCTTGCTTAACGCCTGGCCAAAGGTGCAGTCAGGCCGGGCGGCTGCACAACGCTTGCTGCAGCAGCAGCCCATGGCCAGAGCCACGGCCCCTGGGCCTGCCGCTAGCTGCTGTGGAGGAGGTGGGTTGAGGAGGTGGGTTGAGGAGGTGGGTTGAGGAGGTGGGTTGAGGAGGTGGGTTGAGGAGGTGGGTTGAGGAGGTGGGTTGAGGAGGTGGGTTGAGGAGGTGGGTTGAGGAGGTGGGTTGAGGAGGTGGGTTGAGGAGGTGGGTTGAGGAGGTGGGTTGAGGAGGTGGGTTGAGGAGGTGGGTTGAGGAGGTGGGTTGAGGAGGTGGGTTGAGGAGGTGGGTTGAGGAGGTGGGTTGAGGAGGTGGGTTGAGGAGGTGGGTTGAGGAGGTGGGTGGAGGAGGTGGGTGGAGGAGGTGGGTTGAGGAGGTGAAGGCGAGGGAGGTGGGTTCTCACAGGAGGAGCAAAGGGAGCTGGGTGAGGGTGAGGGGGCACTGCTGGGGGGCACTGCCAGGCTGAAGGGGCAGCCCCGCCCCCCGCCCCCTCGCATGAATCACAGCACGGGTCTGTCATCAGCCTGCCCTAGTATAGTATGCCTACAAGCCCCAACATACACCCACATACACAGCGCTGCCGCTAGCTGCTTCCGTGCATCTTCTTCCTCTTGCATCCGTGATATGTTGAGGAGACAGCAGACCATGCGCTGGGTGGCTGGACTGTGAATGGCCCATGGTTCGGCAGAGTCAGCGCGAGGGTGGGTGTGGTGTAGGGGTGCAGGGTGTCAGGGTGCATGGCTTCCCTGCGGCCCTGCTGCAGGTGATGAGATCAGCTTGCCCTGGGGCCTGCTGCTGGATGAGGTGCTAGGGGACGTGGGAAAGCAGGGGGTGGACCCCCCCTGCGACGCCCAGGGCCACCCCCTCCTCCCTGAGGCCATCACCCTGGAGGATCACCTGGACTGGGTGGTCAGCAGCCGCTTCATCGAGCCAGTGACGTCAAAGGTGAGCCCGATAGGGTCATCCTCGTCAGCAAACTATCGTCACCTGGCCCTAGGGCCATCCTCGTCAACTGGGTCTTGCTGTTGAAAGTCCTGGTCGGTTGGGTAATCAGGGTCTGTTTGGATTGTGGCGCTGCCTGTGGCGCTGCAGCCACAGAAGCTGTACAGTCCAATGTCTCAGTCACATTCAAATGCTGGCCTGCAGTGGCAGGTGATGAACCTGTATGAGGTCCACACGCTGTTGTGTGCAGAATGGCATGCTCTAGGTGCTCATCGTTTTGCTCCGCCTCTGCTTGTGCAGCATGGCCTGTATGGCACACGCTCCCAGACGATCCTAGTCGTGTGGGGGAGTGGCAAGGCAGAGCTGCGGGAGCGCCATCTGGACCCCACAGACATGCAGTGGCGGGTGGAGCGGCACCCATTCAATATGAGACTTTGACCAAGGCAGGGGCTCGTGGCCAGTGACAACTCACTCCATTCCTCGCGCTGCTTCTGGTGGCGGCGCTGGTTTCCTCTGCAGGCTGTACGCGTGCGTTCATGTTTTGTGTTGTCAACTACCTAGCTGGCATAATCAGCACACTCTCGGCTTGCAATATCACTCGCAGGTACGAGCTTCTATTCTGCGAGTGTAGGATGAGACAACCCCTACGTTGAACGCATCCTGCGGGACATCCCCTAATCGTATTTACATGCAATACTGTATCGTATACGAATAGCGTCACGATCAGGGCTGTGGCAATACGGGGTAAGTTACGGATATACGGGTGGTAACCCGTACGTATGTATGTCCGTAAGTAATACGGGTCAAATCCGGATCCAACCGCCACCCGTATGTGTGAAGCACCCAGTGACCTTAAAGCCCCGCAGCAGAATTAGTGCGTCGCGACCAGCGCACATCGACTGCCACGGAGCTGGGGTCACCACGCGCCACTCAGCAGATGCAGACCCTCACGCACCCATGCAGACCCTCACGCACTCATGCAGACCCTCACGCTTCTTGGCACACCTGGCCAGGCAGCAGGCAATTGTGGATGGCGGCGGTGGCGGCAGCACCACTGGCCTGGTGGGCCAGCAGCTGGGTGGCGGCAACACCACTGGCCTGGTGGGCCAGCAGCTGGGTGGCGGCAGCACCACTGGCCTGGTGGGCCAGCAGCTGGGTGGCGGCAGCACCACTGGCCTGGTGGGCCAGCAGCTGGGTGGCGGCAGCACCACTGGCCTGGTGGGCCAACAGTCAAGCCACACTTTTGCCTCGGCAGTCCTTCAGATGTACAACAAGCGCATGCAGTACAGTGCTAGTGCAGCCCAGTACTTGGCAGCACTGCTAGACCCTCGTTACAGGCGCCAATCGCAACACGTCACACGTGAGCAGAGGAAACTAACTGAGCAGCTCCTCATCAAGCTGGCCACTGAGGATGGCAGCAAGGGTGACCGGCCGGTTGCTGAAGCATTGAGCCAGCTGGCACTCTGGCAGCAGCCTGATGTGGTGCTGTTCTCACGCACCAGCTTGTCAGCCGTGTACTTCGCCCCTCAACTGACTACGGACCCTGTCCGCTGGTGGCAGCTGCACGGAGACTTCGCCCCGGAACTGCAGACAATGGCTCAACGGGTGTTGTGCATCCCCGCCACAGCTGCTGCCAATGAGCGGGTCTTCAGTGCTTTCAGCCACGTGTGGAGTGACAAGCGTGCCAGCCTGATCCTGGGACGCATGTGGGTCATGGCCTACATCTACTTCAATAAGTAAGCACTGGCGGCACCGGCAGATCTAACCGTTGATTTAACACCGCCGTTGGTACCCTGCTACCTTGCTGCCTGCCTGCTGCTATTGCTGATGCTGCTGTGGCATGCTGCATGTGCATGTGTGCTGCATGTGCATGTAATTCGTTGGTTTTCACTCAGGAGAGTGTTGGAGCGCAAGCCGAAGACCTTGTCGGATGCAGACTGGGAGGAGTACGAGAGGTGGATGCGCAAGACCCCGCAGGACCAGAGCTAGGACCAAGAGGTGAGCCAAGGAGGCATCTTTTTGCTTGTTCCACCTACTACTGTGCCATCTTTCTGCTTGTGCCACCTACTACTACCCCATGCCGTGCAGGTGCTGGAAGGCATCTGGCGCAATACTCACGTCAGTGGCGCACGCTACAAGGGCGCCAGTTCACTGCATGCATGACTTCATTGCATGGCTGAGATGGGGAGGGTTCAAGGTTCGGCAGCCTAGCAACCCAGCAGCTGCTGTGACAGTGCAGACCTGCTTAGGCACGAGGCTGAAGTTGATGTTGATGGCTGATGGTTGGGCTGCGAGAGGTTGGGATGAGTTAAGGTTGCAAACACACACAAGTAACAAAGTAAGCAAGTATTTTAGGTTTGCGGAACAAGGGAAAGCAGGGTTGGCGGAAGCAGGGAAGGCGGAAGGGGAAAGGCGAAAAAGATGCCCCGCATGCTTGCATGGGCCCCTTACGGCGGAACCTTACGGATTGGTTAGGCGGAACCTTACGCGTGTGACCACGTATTACGGTAAGCACGAAAGCGGATCCGTATTCCGTAAGCCCGTATCCCACAGCCCTGGTCACGATGCAGAATGGAAACCATCCACATCTACAGTGTACTTTTTTCCTACGAGTGTCCAGATGCTACTGGCACTGCCAAGCAAGCTCCTGCCACTAGTGGTGGAGACGCAACCGTTTAAAGCAGGTTTCAATGAGCACTTCCAGCACTAATAGCAACGTGCATCCCTAACAGTTCCTAACATCCCCAAGAGCCTTGGTGAACTCGAGGGCTGGTTAGGATAGGTTTAATTCGCCAGGCTGTCAGCCTTTAAGCATTTAAGCTGTTAGTTTTGATGGGGTGCCCAGTGGTCTGTCCCGGGAAAGTGCCATCTACGTGGGGGCTGCAGTCATCAAGGGTGCGACCGAGGATGCTACAACATGTTTGTAGTAGCTGAGTGAGATTACCCACAGTCAGGAGTCCCCAACATGGGGTTGGTAATCTTCATGCAAGTACTCGCACCAGAGTGCACCGATTCCGGTAGCGTTTGTTACATTGGCACCTGCGAATTACTCCGCATCTACTGGCAAGCGGCGCGTTAATCCTTGCATCAGAGTCCATGCCGGCGCAAGCGAGCGCGAACACACCTCAACTGCTCACTATCAATTGTTATAGTGGTGAGTAATGGCACCAATGAGGGAGCTCCGCCTGGCATCCAGCCGGAAGTACAATCACAGCACAGCCCGCCAGGCTCGCTCCGCGAGCCTTTTGTTGGTGCAGGCGGTGTTGGAGGGCCATCGTGGGGCTAGTAATGACTCGACATTGCAGCGAGGTGCGAATGGGTAGAGGTTTCTCTAGGCAGCCACACAGAAAAAGGGCCCCCCTTGCACAAATCGGCATGTTGTGAGCTGACCACTCTGAGTTATTAGAATTTCGAGTCATTACTCTGTTCGTAACTCTACGACACAGCTGCTGGAATAGAAAGCACGGCAATCCATCAACCAGGCCCGCCTCCTCACCCTTTGGCGTGACCCGACTCTGCCTTGCAGAATTGACTAGCCTACTCCGACCGCCTGGACCCGCACCCCCTTGCAGCCCCACCACCTCCCAGCCCCCGCAGAAGCCTCCCACCCCCTCCCACCCCGTCACTGCCCCCTCACTGCCACGCCAACCCTTCCCACCCCCTCCCACCCCTTCACACCCCTTCCCAGCCCCTCCCACCCTAACGACATTGCCCAGGAGGTGCAGGCAGAGAATGAGCTGCTGATGACCGAGGCTCAGTTGCTACATGCTATTGAGGAGCTCCTTGCTGCCAAAATCCACGACCTTGAGGAGAAGCACCAGCATCTACAGGCAGCACACAGGCAGCTGAGATTGGATAACGAGTCTCTTGAGGCAGTCATCGAGCAGTGCAACCTGGCCATTACAATTGCAGGCAGCTGGTGTGGGTGCCGCCCCTGACCCTCCCCCCCCTCCTGCTGCACCCCCCTGGCAGCAGCAGGCAGCTGGTGTGGGTGCCGCCCCTGACCCTCCCCCCCCTCCTGCTGCACCCCCCTGGCAGCAGCAGGCAGCTGGTGTGGGTGCCGCCCCTGACCCTCCCCCCCCTCCTGCTGCACCCCCCTGGCAGCAGCAGACAGCTGGTGTGGGTGCCGCCCCTGACCCTCCCCCCCTTCCTGCTGCACCCCCCTGGCAGCAGCAGGCAGCTGGTGTGGGTGCCGCCCCTGACCCTCCCCCCCCTCCTGCTGCACCCCCCTGGCAGCAGCAGGCAGCTGGTGTGGGTGCCGCCCCTAACCTGCCCACCCCTCCTGCTGCACCCCCCTGGCAGCAGCAGGCAGCAAGTGCTAGTGCAGCCCTAGGGTTGCTCACCCCACCACTTGTTGCTGCACCTGAGGAGCAGCAGGGGACAACAACGGAGATGAGCACGAGCTCGACACGCAAGCGCAAGGCGGGCATGAGGGATCGGACCCAACCTACCCAGCAAGGTAACAAAGCAATGGCCTACACACCTTGTACTGCTCAGTTGCATCTGTTTGGCATGCCGTGATGACCGTTTTTTCTGCGGCGACTGTCCCTGACTGTTTGCAGGGGCTAATGAGCCACGTCGGTCGCGGCGGTCGATCGCGGCGAGGCCCGCATGAGCAATACACGCATGAATTTGAATGTTAATATTTTAGCCGCCAGTGCGCTCAACACAATGCACGGGAATTACTTAAACACGCTTCACCCCGTAGCTGACAGAGTGCTCTATCCAGGGATATGCGTAGCATGATTAGAGACCACGTGGCTGGGACGCGGCGTCGTTTTGATTACCAGGGGTAGGTTTTCTGTTAGTTGGGGACACCTGACCCACAGGCCGACATGTTGTTCCTTGTTAAATGAGTTTTGTTGGTCTGGGTCAATAACATGCTGGTATCATGGCATTCCATGCAAAGCACGGATGTCAGCTGTGACACACCTGAGAAAATATACAAATGGGCCAGCATGGGCAAACTAGGCCACTGCGTGACGCGAATTTTGCACCCACCTGCTGCATTGGTCTAGTCAGGCCTGTCCCTCGATTATTACTTGCGCCCGCCAAAGTCGACACCTTAATGCCAAGCTTGATTTCGTCGTAGCTGCAAGTCCAGTATTCCATGCAAATCATGGCTTTCCATGCAAAGCACGGATGTCAGGGCGTTCGCGAGAAGTGCGTACGTTCGCTGACGCGCAAGCAGTTGCTACCGCGCGGTGCAATGTTGCACAACACGCTAACTCGGCTTCGTCAGAGCGTCACAACGCGGCAACACCCGCGGACCCACATAGGCCCCGGGTCCTACACTGCCAGCGTACAGTCGGTCGGTGCGCGATGGCATGCATGCCGGAGCGCCTCGGTCAGCCCTGACCTTGCGCCCAAGGAGTTTACTTACGGCATCAGCAAACGGGATTTGCAAGCCCTTGTGGAGGGTGGAGCGGAACAAGACAGGTACACCGAGGCCGCTGACCGCTAATGAGCCCACCCTTGTTTCAGCACTGCTGGCCGCCGTGGTGCCCCAGCATCGTAGCCGCAGATTGGGTTGGGGAGTCGTCGTGCCGTGTAAGCTCTATTGCGTCGCGTCAGCATCGTCTTGGCGCGGTGAAATGGCTGGAGCAAGCTGTCACTAGCATTACATCCTGATCTGTCACTCCTAAACCGCTATAGGGGGTGGTTCTGCTGTTAAACGGTTGCTGTGGTGATAGTGCTGGTGGTTATGACAATGGCTATGGGTGTCCATGCTACATGAGCCAGTGCACCCCCCCGCCCCTGTCCCTGCCCCTGCAGCATCAGTGCCTCGCCTCTACTGCTGGCCCAGCAACTAGGAACTGACATCAAGGCAGGTCTGGCCTGCAGCCCCACCACTGGGGAGCCCCTGGATGCCGAGCAAAGGCTGGCCTGCTTTGGTGCCAACCGCCTACCTGACCCTGCATCTGTCAGCTTGTGGCAGTACGTGGTGGAAGCACTTGAGGTGGGGCTAGGGGCAGCTGGCGCTGGCACTGCCCGCCCTGCTGCTACTGGGATCCACAGCCTAGCTGCTCTGCCAGGCCCCTGCCCTGCCTGCCTGTTGGCCTTGCCCTGGGGGGTGCAAAGCACACTGACATTGGGCTGCCCGTCTGGGCATAGGGTCAGCAGGCACGAGGGGGTAGGGCAGGAGGGGTTCAGGGCAGGAGGGGGTAGGGCAGGAGGGGGTGGGCGGCAGTGCTAGGGGCCTTCCCGTGACAAGGCTTCCCCGCCATGCACGCACCCATGCACCCATACACCCAGACATGGCTGCAGTTTGTTGCTGCCCCATGATGAAGTGTGCAGCCAGCTTCCTAGTTGACTGCATGCCCACGGCTGCTTACTTTCTGCTGGTTCAGGTTGCTGTGCCTGTTCCTGGCACTTGTGCTGCTTTGCTGTGGTGGTAGTGCTGGTGGGTATGCCCATGGCTATGGGTGGCCATGCCACGACCAGCCAGTACACCCCCCTGCCCCTGCCCCTGTCCCTGCCCCTGCCCTTGTCTGTAGGATACCACCATCCGAGCGTTGTTGGCGGCAGGCCTGTTCTCACTGCTGCTGTCCCTTTACTCTGACGGTGAGGGGCGTGTTTGCTGGAAGGGGTAGGCCTGCAGTGACGTGTGTGTGAGTGCCTTGCAGTGCTGGGGTGGGTAGCATCATGATGGCGCATGGCACATGGTACTACCCCAGACCATGCATGAGGTAGCACCCATGCGCTTATGTGGTCATTGTCTCCACTGCATGGGCTAGTGCCCATGGTCGCATGCGGCTGTGTTGGCCCACATTGACCCATTGACACATCATGGGTGACCATGACCTTTGGCTACTCAGAATCAGCGCCGCTTGCAGCATTGGTAGCCCCAGCCCTGTCAAACATTAGGGCTAGGATGGGTCACACTGCCATGAGTTCGAATGCGTCACTCTTACATGTGCCCATGTGCAACAGACCCATCTGGAGGCGGTAGCGACTGGGTGGAGGGGGCTGCCATCCTCACCTCAGCAGCCATAGTGGTGGGTGAGGGGACAACTGGTTAAGTTGGGGTCAGCTTAACCATCCACTGCTCCTCCCTCCTCCTCTCCCTTGCCCTCCCCTTTTCCTGATGCTCCATCCCTGGTGAAGATACCTAGGCTTGCACTGCTAATATGGCCATACCCAGCCGCAGACCCAATAGCCAACATTAGCCCATCCATATCCTCCTCCTCCTCCCCCTTCATCATTCCTGGTAGCCCGCTCCTAGTGTGCAAGGCTGATGCCTGGGCCTGCACAGTTACTACATGCCGTACCCGACTACTATCCAAAACCCAGCCGCTTATCCAGCCGCAGCCTCAATAGCCAGCCAATAGCCAATGTTCAGTCCAGCCATGTGCCTCTGAACATCACCCCATCCCTTTCTTGGCATCTGACTGCCCGCAGCCCTGCCCTTGTTGCCCTCTCCATATGTCTCTTGCGCACGTTTGCAGATCACGTGAGCCATGTCCTGTGCTCCCTGCTCACCCTTGAGGCACCGTCTGACATGCAAACACACACAATTCAATGGCTCTCACGCGACTGGATCCTACTCATTCGATTGTGCTCTGTAGGTAGGTGTGGGCAGTGTGACCAACTACCAGAAGGAGGCCAAGTTCCGTGACCTGAACCTGGTCAAGGACAATGTGATGGTGGGTTTTGTTCAGTTCGCTGCAGGCACAAGGCAGCAAGGGGCTGTGCATCAGCCAAGGAGGAGGGTTTGATCCAACACACAGCTGGCAGCTCCCTTCTGCCCCTGCCTAACCCAACCCCTGCCTCACCCAACTGACCTAACCGATCTAATGCATGGGAAGCACTGAACTGGCTGCAAATGTTGCAATGCTGCTCCACTGCCAACACCCTGCCAACAGCCAGCTCCACACTCTCCTGCCAGCTGCCCAGCCAGCCAGCCAGCCTGCCTGCCCTGCACCTGCCTGCTGGCCAGCCGGCGTGTTGTTGCCCCAGGTGCGTGTGGTGCGGGCAGGGGTGGAGCGCAGCATCAGCACCTTTGAGCTGCTGGTGGGGGACGTGCTAGTGCTGGAAACTGGGGACATTGTGGCGGCTGACGGCCTGCTGGTGCTGGGGGAGGAGTTGCGGTCAGTGCCGCAGCCTGACTGGCAGGGGTCACGCCTCACCACCCCCTCCCCTCCTCACCGTCCTCCCGCCACCACCTCCTCTGCCCAGACCCCTCCTCCCCCTCAAACCCTCCTCAACCCCCGTCGCCCCACCCCCAACTCACCTCCTCAACCTTTCCCCCTCTCCCTCTCCCTTTCCCTCCACCTCCTCACCCATACCCATCCCACGGCGCAGCAGATCAGTTCCCACAGTTTCCCATGCATTCCACTCAGCCCAGACAGTGGGATGTGTGCATGGTCAGCAGTGTTTGCGTGTGCCTGGGCTGTGGTAACCCTGCCTGGCCGCTGCCGCTGCCCTCCCTGTCCAGTGCAGCGTTGATGAGAGCCACCTGACTGGTGAGTCTGAGGACGTGCTCAAGTCCGTGTCGTCCCAGGCAGTGCTGCTGCTGTCCGGATCAAAGGTTAGGTCAGACGCCTCTGTCCAGCACCGCCTGTGCCCACATCTCACCTTCTGTGGCTGCAGCAGCAGCAGCAGCAGTAGAGGGAAGAGCAGCAGCCTGCTCCTCATTCTACACAGCCAAAAGAAACAAGGGAGTGTTAGTAAGGGAGGGAGGTCGAGAAAGGGAGAAGGGGAAGGAACAGAATAGGCTGTGAGTATAGTGTTGGCTGCGTGATAATGCCGTGCTCCATCTGGGCAGTGGAAAGGCGATGGCCATGGCAGCAAGCAAAGAGCACCCTGGGCAGTTGCTGCAGGGACAGCATCAGATGGCTACAGCTCATGGCAGAGGGTGAGACACTCCTGACAGCACGCAGGCAGCCACCTGGGCAGTTGCCGCATCCTGGAAGGCGCTGTAGGGCAAGAGGGCCCTGCTCAGGCGCCCCTGGGATGCACAGGAGGGTTGTTGCAGCAGTTGGTGTTGCCTGTCCCCTACTCAGGTGTTGGAGGGCTATGGCCACATGCTGGTGCTGGCAGTGGGTCCCAACTCCCAGGCAGGCATCCTCAACCAGCTCGTGAGAGGGTCTGCGGCAGGGCTGGACACGGGCGCACCATCAGGCGCAGAGGACCAGGTTACGCCAGCAGGGGCGGTGCAGCAGCATGGGTTGCCACATGGAGGTGCTGGCCGCCATGGCACCCCCCTGCCTGCCCCTGACAACCCCCGCCTGCCCCCCTCCCCCTCAGCCCCAGCCCCCCTCCCCGCAGCGCCTTCCCCATCCCTAGGGCAGCAGACCTTCCTGACCCGCAAACTGGACACCTTGGCGACACGCATCGGTGCTGTTGGTGTAGCTGCGGCGGTGGCGGTGTTTGTGGTGAACGGTGGACGCTATGTGTTGGCCACGCTGGATGGCGGCGCGGCTGCAGGGCTGCCACTGGCCCAACATGTGCAGGTGCGTGAACACACTTCTGCCTCCCCTGCCAGCTTCATGATCGCAGTGTCACTCCACTACCATGCCCTCCCCTACACTCTCCTATCGCATGAGTCACAGCGCTCAGGGCCCCAGCTTCGATAGACTGACCAGTCTGTGCTCGCATTGCAACTTGCATGGCAGCTGTCCATGGCTATTGTTTCTTGTCACACGCAGCATACTTCACACCTCCTCTGCCCCTCCCTTCATCCTCTCACCCCCGCCACCTCTCATCACGGCTATGCTCTGGCCTGCCGTGTGTGAGCGCAGCACCTGCTGGACCTGCTCATCAACAGCATCACCATCCTGGTGGTGGCCGTGCCGGAGGGCCTGCCGCTGGCTGTCACCCTGGCCCTGGCCTTCAGTGTGCAGCGCATGCTGCAAGACAATAACCTGGTGAGGCCAGGGCGAGGGAAGGGTTGGGATCAGGCTGGGTCCGGGGCCAGGGTGACATGCACAACACGGACCCTGTTAGCTTGTTAGTGGTGGACCCCGCCTTGGTGTATTGTGGGGGTGTCATGGGAACTGCCTTGCTAAGCATAGTGGCTCAAGTGGGTCTAGGAACATTCCCACAAGATGTCAGGGATCACAGCTGCTTCATGTATTGCAATGAGCACTGGGCTTCGAGGAACATTGACACTCACTAACTGACGCCACCGTACTATTTCAGTCCATGGTCTGAACAAAGCACTCTTTGCACAACAGTCAAGGTACCCAGTCACATCACTTCGCAATGAACGCGAAGTAGATGCTCAAACACGCCAGTCGCTGCTGCTGAACAGTCAAGCGATCAAACATGGGAGGTTACTAGTCAAAATTAAAACATTCCCACGCCGGGACTCGAACCCGGGTCGCCAGGGTTGTCGTTCTCGCCATGTGGCGGGAGGCGTTGAGAACCTGGTATCCTAACCGCCTAGACTACGTGGGAGGATGCACGTTGGGCAACTACCAATGTTCCTGTCTCTTAGCCATAACTTTAGCGGACCAGACCCCTGATGCACGGCCTGGTTATACTACTGCGTGACAGTGGCCCTGCCATCGGTGCTGGAAGTCCCCACTCTCATTGCACACTCCCGCACACCTCTCCACCCGCTCTGACCTGCATCTCATGGTGTCATCTTGCCATAAGACATGGTGGGGGCTGGTTTGCAAATGTATCAGTAAATTGCTAGCCGCTGAATGTGGAGGTGCCCAAGCCTGGATGGATTTGCTATGGGAAAGCAGCCAGCCTTGGTCGGTGTTGACAAGATGTGTTGTTGTGGCACTGTCAGCCAGCTTGCCGCTAGCTGCCACGCACCAGGCAATGCTGAGGGCTGGCCAGCTGCTGTGCAGGTGCGACACCTAGACGCCTGCGAGACCATGGCCTGTGCCACCACTGTGTGCTCTGATAAGACCGGAACCCTAACTGCCAACTGCCAAACCGTGACCCAGTTGTGGGCTGGTGGCAAACGCTACCGGGCCCAGCTAAGCAGCGGCCGTCGCTCAGTCTCACTCAACCCAGCCATCCAAAGTGTGACTGAGGCTGGCGAGGGTGGGGTGTGGGAAGCAAGCAATGGGAAGAAAGACTTGGGTGCAAGACAGATGAGTGCAAACGGAGTAGAGGCTGTAACTGGGGGCGTCAAGGGAGGGGCAGGCCTTTCAGCTGTGCTGATTCGCTCAGCTCCCACCCCTGCAACAGCCAAGGACCCAAGCCCAGGCCCAGGCTCCTGGGGACTTCAGCCGGCTGGCAGTCCCGGCCTGGTCAGCTCTGGCGGTGAGGGTAGCAGGCACGGCAGCCCAGCCCAGCCTGGGGTGCCACAGCTGGCTGAGCGCAGTCATGGCAGCCAAGTGGGGCTCATGTTGCAGCAGCTGCCAGAGGCTGAGCAGCGCGAAGGGGCTCACCAGCGCCTAAGAGGGGCAAGAGGGGCAGGGGACCCAGCTGTGGATGCGCATGGGGACCCAGCTGTTGTGGGTGAGGGGGCGGGGGCGGGGGACGGCGGGGTCAACCAGGGGCATGGCCTGGACCTGGCCGCCGTCAGCTTGCTGTCCTGGGAGGAAGTGGAGGGGCAGGGCGGCAGGCAGGGTGGGATGGATGCATGGAACCATGCAGGCCATGAAAACGGTGCCAATGCCGATGGTGATCATGGGTTTAGGGAGGGGGAGGGGGGGAGGCAGCAGCAGGCAGAATGGGAGTCAGATGTGGTGTCAAGTGGGGGGTCAGTGGCCACTGTCACACTGCCCACAAGCCAGACCAGGCTGTCTTCACCTGTACCGCGCGCAATCGGCTCACAAGGGCTGCCACCCCTGCTCAAGGACCTGATGCTGCAGGCGGCCTGCCTGTGCTCCACAGCCTCCCTGGGTCCCGCACTGCAGCAAAGGGCTGGTGTGGCGGCAGCTGGGGCAGTTGGGGCAGTTGCGGCCAATGGGGCGGGTCTCTCGATGGTTGGGCATGGGAAGGGGTCCAGGGCGGATGCAGGGGCG
Organism: Haematococcus lacustris; assembly: GCA_030144725.1. NCBI lineage: Eukaryota > Viridiplantae > Chlorophyta > Chlorophyceae > Chlamydomonadales > Haematococcaceae > Haematococcus > Haematococcus lacustris. The sequence goes on from JASKMD010000005.1 coordinate 3,062,519, forward strand.
TCAATTGCAGCAGCTGGTGTTGGGCCGTGGGTTGAGATGGGGTCCAGGTCAGGGGCGCTCCTGACTGGGGAGGCTGGGCTGCAGCGTCTGGGCAACCGCACCGAGTGCGCACTGCTGGAGTTCTGCTTAAGGCTGGGCGATGGGGCAACCAGCATCCCGGGCGTGGAGATGGCTAGGGCTGGATGGCAAGTTCTACAAGTGGGTCCACCTGGGGAGGGAGGGTTGAGAGGGCTCAGACTTGCATCAGGGTTTCACCTCTGGGCTGACCCCACCCCACCCCACCCCACCCTATCCCACCCCACCCCACCCCACCCCACCCCATCCCACCCCACCCCACCCCACCCCACCCCACCCCACCCCACCCCACCCCACCCCCACCCCACCCCACCCCACCCCACCCCACCCCACCCCACCCCACCCCACCCCACCCCACCCCACCCCACCCCACCCCACCCCACCCCACCCCACCCCACCCCACCCCACCCCACCCCACCCCACCCCACCCCACCCCACCCCCACCCCACCCCACCCCACCCCACCCCACCCCACCCCACCCCACCCCACCCCACCCCACCCCACCCCACCCCACCCCACCCCACCCCACCCCACCCCACCCCACCCCACCCCACCCCACCCCACCCCACCCCACCCCACCCCACCCCACCCCACCCCACCCCACCCCACCCCACCCCACCCCACCCCACCCCACCCCACCCCACCCCACCCCACCCCACCCCACCCCACCCCACCCCTGACTTGCCCCTTGCACCGTGCAGCTGCTGCCCTTCACCTCTGAGAGGAAGCGGATGAGTGTGCTGGCAACACAGGCTATGCCTGGGAGCAGTGGGGTGCTCACTAACCTACCCATCAACTCAACCAACCCAACCGCCAGGGTGCCTGCACGCCTCTTCATCAAGGGAGCAGCCGAGCTGGTGTTGAAGCGCTGCACTGCCCAGGTGGATCTACACAGCTATACCTGGCCCGTACTCTGGCCACTTGATTGTAAACACGCTCAATGGAGAAGTAATGTATCGTTTCCATTGTAATTCAGGAGGAAATAACAAAAGGGATGGAATAAATAGCATGACTGTGTGGTGTACCTTGTGCACTCTGCTCACGCAATCCTGCCTTGCCCTGCCTTGATTCTCTTTGCCCTGAATCCTGACCCTAGCCCTGAATCCTGACCCTAGCCCTGCTCCGCCCTGGTCCGCCCTGCCGAACCCTGGCGCACCCTTGCCAGGGCTCAAGCCCCCTCCCTCTGTTGCCAGGACCCAACCCCCCTCCCTCTGTTGCCAGCCGGACCACGCTGCAGTGCTGTGTTTGCTGTGCAGCTAGGGCCTGACGGGAAACCCTCCCCTATGGACCCTGTTGGGCGGCAGGCCATCCTGAACAGCTTTGGCTCTGACGGTTTGCGCTTGCTTGCTCTAGCTTACCGGTCAGTCCTGGAGCCAAGCCAGCAGAGGCAGCCAGGAGGGGTGTGGGGCGGTGTCAGGGCTCATGGCAGGGTAGGGGGAGGGGTGGGCAGGTGAGGTCAAGGACCGGCTGGGGCTGGGGCTGTGCAGTCACCTTTGCATGCCAGAGGTCGCAACCTGACCTTGGCGATGTGTGAGAGGTATGTAGGCAGGGGTGGAGGAAGGAGTGCAGGGCGGTAGCGGGCATGTGGCTGTGGTTGCAATTGCTATAATGTCTATGCCCGTCACACCTGAGTTGCTGCTGCTGCTGCTGCTGCTGCTGTTGCTGCTGCTGCTGCTGTTGCTGCTGCGGCGGCGGCGGCGGCGGCAGAACCGATGTGTTGCTGCTGCTGTTGTTGCTGCCATCGCCACCGCTGCTGGTGCCACCGCCGCCTTTGCTATTCCTGCCCAATCTTCACCTTGCCTAGGCCCTGCTGGCACCACCTCCGCTGTCACCACTGCTGTCGCCGCCATCGCCACCACCAACGCCGCTGCTGCTGTTGCTGTTATTGCCTTGTCTGCTTCCCGTCTGAGAAGGTGCTCCTGCTACCCCCCGCCTGGTTGTGCAGCGACCTGAGCTTGGCTCCCAGCAGCTGGCCCCTGCCCGCGGAAGAGCTGGAGACGGAGCTGGTGCTGCTGGGCGTCTTGGGGCTGCAGGACCCCTTGAGGCCTGACGTGCAGGCAGCCATACAGCAGTGCAGGCGAGCAGGTGGGGTTGGAGGGCGAGGGCGAGGGCGAGGGCGAGGGCGAGGGCGAGGGCGAGGGCGAGGGCGAGGGCGAGGGCGAGGGCGAGGGCGAGGGCGAGGGCGAGGGCGAGGGCGAGGGCGAGGGCGAGGGCGAGGGCGAGGGCGAGGGCGAGGGGCGAGGGCGAGGGGGAAGGGTAGGGGGAAGGAGGTCAAGGTGCCATGTGCATGCATGCAGGCATCGCAGTGCGCATGCTCACCGGCGACAACGCCCGCACCGCAGCTGCCATTGCGCGCGAGTGCGGCATCCTGCCGCCGGACACAGACCTGGACACCGTGCTGGCTGAGGGGGCAGCACTAGCACCGCCACCTACCTCCCGCTTCCCCATGACGAAGTCTGTAGAACAAGACGCTGGGGAGACGGCAGCTGCAGGGGCGGGGGCCGGGGCGGGGGGCCAGGTGAGCCTAGGCTGCCTGTCTGGGACGGGGCCTCTGGTGCTGGAGGGCCCCTCCCTGCGGCGGATGCTGCAACGCCCGGATGGGAGCTATGACACGCAGGCCTTCAGGTAGGTTGGCACGGGCGCGAGGGCGGGGGCGGGGGCGGGCGTGCGGGTGGGGGCGGGGCCAGGGCCGGGGTCGCACCATTCGCTAACCTCCGATTTTACTCACCTCGTAGGGCAGTTTGGCCGCGGTTGCGCGTGCTAGCGCGTTGCTCACCGACGGACAAGTTCTTGCTGGTGAGCGCATTGAAGAAAGAAAGGCTCGCTGCAATGGCCCAGGACGAGGAAATTCAGCGCAGTTCGGGGCTGACGGGACAGTGGCTGTCAAATGTGTATTCGCGAGCGATGCGCGGGGCGCACAGCAGCCGCACAGACAAGCCGCGCGAAACAGGGCGTGCCAGGAATGTCGACGGTGCCCAGTCGCGACCTCCGGTGGTGGAGGTGGTGGCGATGACGGGCGACGGGACAAACGATGCCCCCGCACTCACCGCAGCGGACGTAGGCTTTGCGATGAACAGCGGGACTAGCATTGCGAAGGTGCGCTGAAAGAGCCCAGACAGGTCTGGGGAACCGGATATGAACACCTCGAAAACAGCAGCTTCTCCCCGGCTTCCTTTGGCTAAGTTGCTTGACATGCCACTTGACTGCTGTGCCATTGCCACTGCCCCTATTGCCGTCCTTCCTCCCACTGGGCTATTTAGCTAGCATTGAAAGACATGCATCAGGCGTTAACATATCATATCCAGGGATGCCCGCCGCTGGCTCTTGGCTGTGATGGTGAACCTGCCTGCTTGGTGCTCCTCACGATCATCACATGGCATTCGCTGATGTGCTGAGATATTATCAGCCATGGTGCGATGCAGAGACGATTAATTGATGCAAACGACCCGGTGCTGGCTGTGCAGGATGCAGCCGACATATTACTCATGGACGACTCCTTCTCCTCCATTGTGGCGGCTGTCAAGTGGGGTCGCAATGTGTACGCTTCCGTGAGTGTGGGGCAGGGGCAGGGGCAGGGGCAGGGGCAGGGGCAGGGGCAGGGGCAGGGGCAGGGGCAGGGGCAGGGGCAGGGGCAGGGGCAGGGGCAGGGGCAGGGGCAGGGGCAGGGGCAGGGGCAGGGGCAGGGGCAGGGGCACCACCCTTCATCACACCCGTCCTCACCCCAACAGGTCAGCGTGACAAGGGCTTAGCCTGCTCTGTGTCCTTGCTTCCCAGGTGTCCAAGTTCCTACAATTCCAACTCACGGCCAATGTGGTGAGTTGGCCCAAGCCGACACACTGCTGTCAGCGTGCCTGCATCTGCACTGATAGGATGGGCCGTAGGCGGTGGTGGAGGTCAGCTGAGCATTGGGGGGTGAGGGGAGGCAGTGTGTGGGTTGCATTGTGCCCCGCTTAGCTGTACACTGGGTTCCTTAGGGGACCTGGCTGTGATGTCGCCACAGGTTGAGTGGGGCTAAGGGCAAGGAGGGGAACAGGTGCTGCTGTGGAAGGGTGAGCTGGGTCAGGGCAGCTGGGTCCGGCTCCAGGCTCAAGAGCGGGGTCATGGTAGATGAACTCCACCAGCACATGATGTGGCGGAACCTGGCTGACACATCACTTGCTGACCCTGATGCTGTGCCCACATGTCAGGGCAAGAGCACGCCAGCAGGGCTGCAGTACACTGCCGTGCTGTGGGCTCCTACCACCCACTCCGCGCCTGCACTGCACTGCCTGGGCTGAGGGCTGCAGGGTCGGGTCGGCACCGCGCAGCAGGCAGCAGACACCCCTGTGGTGGGCAGTGCTAGGGCAGCAGCATGCACCCGACAGAGCCAAGCCTGTGCATGGGGCAATGGCACAAGTGCAGTAGAGTGGGGCAAGGTCAGGGTGGCCTCTAGCATTCAGCCCCAGCCAGTCATGGCAGAACAGGCAACAAATGCAAGGCCGTGCAGAGGTAGTGCAGAGCAGGTGCCCTGGAGCAATGGGGCAGGGGATGAAGGTGGTTATCTCTGATCTGGGTCTTTCTATCTGGGCTGGTCTCACAGGCAGTTCACAGGGGGCCTGCTGCTGCTGTTGTGTGCTGGGGTGGCCGCTGAGCAGGTGGCAGTGAGCACCGCCTGTGGTGCGGCTCTCACACTCCAGTCTACGCCCCTTTCCGCAGTCCAGATGCTGTGAGTACCCCGCCCGCCCGCCCGCTCGCCCGCTCGCCCGCCCGCCGTCATGCCAGCCGCAGCAGCTGCAGCAGCGTCTCTGCCACGTCTCCTGTGGCATTGTGTGACCCAGCCACCCTCACTCCTCCACCACTACTATCACAACCACTGTCATCACTGCCAAACTGTATGTTGCTTGCAGCTGGGTGAACCTCATCATGGACAGCCTTGCTTCCCTGGCCTTGGCCACAGAGGCACCCACCGGTAGGGTCCAACCGCCCCCTCCTCCCTAACCACCCTCCTCCCCAACCACCTTCTTCCCCAACCAACCTACCACATACCACCTACTCCCAGGACTGTGCATCTCACACCCCGGCAGTGCATCACACCTGCATGCCACACATCCCAGGCGCCACTGCCCTGTTCCCACCCTTCATCTTCTCCTTAGCCACATTCGCCTTTTCCTTAGACCCATAATTCCACACTGCATGGCACACAGCGTGGCACACAGCTGCTACATGGAACTGATGACCCAGATGATGAGTGAAAGAGCTTGACCAGGCAGTACAAACAGTCCCCTACACCAAGCTGGTGTGTGACATGTTGGGTTCAGCACAAAGTTGCCTAGCCCTGGTGCTTCATGGCAAGTGCTAGATTGCCATCATTGTGGGATGATGGAAAATAGGATGGCAATGGTGGCAGTGATACTGCTGATGACGACATGCCAGCTTTGTGCGAAGTGGCACTCATGCCGCTGGGCAACGATGATGGCAGCAATGCTGCTGCTGATCACACGTGCTGGTTGGTGGTCACACGTTGGCTGCAGATGAGCTGCTAGACCTCCCTCCCTGCTCCCCCTCCCAGCCTCTCATTGGCCCTGAGCTCACCAAGCACATTGTGGGCCAGGCGGCCTATCAGCTCACAGTGATGTGGCTCCTTGTGGCGCATGGCAAGGTGCTGACTCTTGCTGACCCCCTGCCCCTGCCCCTGCCCCTGCCCCTGCCCCTGCCCCTGCCCCTGCCCCTGCCCCTGCCCCTGCCCCTGCCCCTGCCCCTGCCCCTGCCCCTGCCCCTGCCCCTGCCCCTGCCCCTGCCCCTGCCCCTGCCCCTGCCCCTGCCCCTGCCCCTGCCCCTGCCCCTGCCCCTGCCCCTGCCCCTGCCCCTGCCCCTGCCCCTGCCCCCGCCCCCGCCCCTGCCCCTGCCCCTGCCTCTGCCCCTGCCCCTGCCTCAACCCCTGCCCTGGCCGCCACTGTTGCTGTCCCCTGCCAGCCTGCCTGCCTCAGCCGCCCCTGCTCGTACTTGCCTGCCTGCAGGACATTCCAGGCATAGCAGTGCCCTCCCAGGCTTGCCTGGACACCCTGACCTTCAACACCTTTGTCTGCCTGCAACTGTTCAATCAAATTAACTGCCGCAAGGTCAGGGATGAGCCACATGTGCTGGAGGGGCTGGGCAGCGCTCCATGGTTCTGCGCCATTCTGGCTGCTGAAGCCACGCTGCAGGTGAGGGCTAGCACGTGAGGGCTGGTTGTGGTGGCCATGAACATTACCATGGCAGACAGTGGGACCAAATCGAGTTGTTGCAACCGGCAGCACATGGTGCATTGCGTGCTTGGGTTCAACCAGTCACTATGGACCAGTCACAATGGTTGCATACAGCACTGACGGTGGGAGCAGGCCGCGCCCCAGGCCGTAGCTCCTTCCTTAAATGCATGCCGGTGAATACTGGCGTAGTCTTCTTATTATTATTATCATTATTATTATTATGCATACAGCACCAGATCTGGCGGATAATTGTATCAATCCAACCATAGGAGTTGACAGCTCATGGTGCAGAGCATGCTTGCTTCCAGTGGGACACCAGCCACAAAGGTTGCAACAAACACTGTACAGGCCTGCTGGCAATCTTATCCATGCAACACTCATAAAAGTGTGAGTGGGATCCAGTCACCAGGTGTGCATCATTCCTCGTGCTTAGTTCTGTACATGGGAAACAGAAGGCCATTGCATCATGGCAGTCGACATCCCGGTCACTCAGTGCAGCTGGTACAGCCCCTCCCAGTGCTGCCTGCCTGCTGTCCCTGGTAAACCAGCTGCCTGGCATCAGACATGTCATATAGTCTCACGGCTGCCTCACACCACCCCTTACACCTGCCCTACCCTCCTGCTCTTTCGCCCCAGTCCCCTCACCACTTAAGATTGCCTGCCTCGAACCCCTCACCGCTTCTCATTGCTGTCCTCATGTTCTTCACCGCCTGCGCTTCCCGTCCTCATGTCCTTCACCGCCTGTGCTTGCATGTCTGTGCTGGCAGGTGGGCATAGTGCAGGCAGGAGGCCTGGCATTCCAGACCGTGCCCCTATCAGCGCAGCAGTGGGGCCTGAGTCTGGGGCTGGGCGCGCTGACCCTGGTGGTGCGGGAAGGCCTGAGGCGCCTGCCCACTGCCCAGGGTCGAGGCGTAGGGCAAGCAGAAGTGAGGGCTGAGTCCAGGGGCATGTGAGGAGGCACTCAGCAGCGGGCGACGGCAATGGTGTGGCAGTGGCTGTTCAATGGGTGTGCCACAGGGCTTGGCATGCAGCCAGGACCTTGCATGGGATGCCATGACAGTGGCAGAAACATGTGCCCAGACCCAAGCCTGGTAAGATGGCGGGCAGCAGCTAGCTGTCTCCGCCACAGTCAGTTCCCAGCAACAAAGGCACATGCCGGCAGGGCCACCAAGCATACCCTGTCAGGGCTTAATAGGTTCATAGGTTCGTAGGTTTTGATGGGCTTGTGTACATGGCCTCCTGTGTGCATAGCTTCTTTGCTCCTCAGTTGCGCATTTTGGGTCACAGCCAGCAGCGAAACAGAGCACACAAGAGTCAGGCACACAGCCTAGCTGCTGTCGCCTACTGGGCTGGTGAGGGAGTCGCTCTGCCACAGGGGTCACTAGGTAGGTGGTAGACGCCCATGCCATGTGCATGGAAATAGAACTTCACACAGCCCTTGCACACCATCCTGAGTGGTCCAACTGCAATGGAGGCCCTAGTGAGAGACGAGGTGCTGAGCTGTCATGCGATGGGTTGGCTCGGGAACAGCACTTGCAGTTGAGTTGTTGTAAGCCCCGCTTGCCACCGGTGTGGGGTTGGTAGTCATCAAAGGTGCGACCGACGATGCTACAACATGTTTGTAGTAGCTGAGTGAGATTACCCACAGTCCGACATGTTGTTCCTTGTTGAATGAGTTTTGTTGGTCTGAGGTGTCGAGGTGACGGTGTGTGTGACTAACGGTCCTTGTTACAACAGTGCACTTCATTCAATGCAGCTGACAACATTTTCACCGCTTCACATCAGAGCACCGTTCCTCACCTTCTCCTATCATTGCTTGTGCATCAACACAACTACAACATCATTGGCCAGGCAGCAATGTAGCAACCGCGCATGTGATTAAATTTTGGGTGTTAAATCTCGCAAAAGGCAGTGCATCAAGGCCCATCGCACCCCAGCAACAAGAGGTTCATACTCAAGAATGTCACGAGCAGCATCTTCGCAGCAAGGCCTGGCCCCATCCTAATGCTAACAGACCCACTATGACAAGGATAAAGCGCAGCACCACACATGCTGCCGCATTGCGTCACAACATTTCAACCCACGGCTGGCAATGGTTTGCAGCACGCTCAGCATGACCCTGACACAGCTGCCCCATGGTATTCACTAGGGCAATGCACTGAGTGTGCTCCAGCGATGTGCATGCATTATTCACCCCTACCCCATCAGATGTGTGACCTGCCCTCACTCCAAAAAGCAGGGTGGCACCTAGCCTTGCTTGCTTTGTGGGTAGCGGCTGGGCTGTCAAGGCAGGTGTGATTGCCGCTAGGCATGAGTATGGGACGCAGCTTGGTTCTTAAGGTCTTCGATGTGGTGACGGCGCATGGCCGTCATGTTCAAGCTAATGCCCATGCACCTTAGTGTGCTCTGCTGTTCAGCTGCCTTCCCCATGCCTACCCACCGTGTGTGTATATCATTCAAAATGTCTGGTCATCAGGGCTGATCCCTCACCCTCTTGCCCCTTGCCCTCGCATTTGCCCTCGCGCTTGCCCATGCCTCTTGCCCTTGCCTCTTGCCCTCTCACCCTGATGGCAGCTGCATGGCTGCATGGCTGCATGGCTGCATGCCGGTCAAGCCAAAGTACTGATAAAGGCTGTACCAGCACAGTGCCTGCTTGGGTCAAGAATGATAAGAAGCTGTGCAGCATGCTGGGCTTGTAGTGCATGTGCGGGTCAGGCTAGCCCAGGCCACATCCTGGCCCCGTCCTCATCAGGGCCGGCAGATGCACTGCTCGATGGGGGTAGTGAAATCCCTTGCATTGGTCAACACCATGGCTGCAAATCTCATGGCTGGCGCGTCAGGCTGTGTGGCGTCAAAGCCAGTGAGGAACATGTGGTCGCAGCAGTAGCTGCAGGCAGGGGAACAGGCAGGCAGGCAGGCAGGCAGGTGAGCGCATGAGCAGGCAGGCAGGCAGGCAGGCAGGCAGGCAGGCAGGCAGGCAGGCAGGCAGGCAGGCAGGCAGGTGAGTACATGAGCAGGCAGGTAAGGTACATGTGGACTGGTCAAAGAGGGTTCAGCGTCACCAAGGGGACAGCAGGGCCGCAGAGCCGCAGGGATTGGCAGCTGAGACAGTCGGGCAGGATGTGATGAGGCATACGTTGAGAGAAGGCTCAGCCATTAGACGCACAGCAGCCATGACCAGCAGACCCCTAGCCTGCCAGGTTGAGTAGAGCTACTAGGGATTGGGTGCAGCTAGCATGGTAAAACATGAGTACCCAGCGCCAGGTCCATGGCTCAGTGCTCAACAGGATTCTACACACAGGAGGTAGGGGACAAGTGTGACTCACGCAACGGTGGCTAAGGAGGGTCTGTTCCAGGAGCGACTCCACCTGCCTGAGGGTCCGCCATTGAACCTGCACAAGCACCACCAGCATCAGCAAGATTGGTTGCGTGTAGCTGCAGTTAGTGCCTGAGCCTACGCCACTGTGCAGGTTGGCAGCCCACTATGAAGCACATATGCCCACCGTCAGGTATGCTCTGGCTAGCAATACAGGCTGCTTGCAGAGCATGCAGCTGTAGTCAGTGCAGACAGGGCCTGCCACTGTGTTGCATGGCGTCCACTGCACCGCATATCAGCAATTGCACCGCCTTCCATCTCTGGCAGCTCTGCAGCCTGGACGTGGCGCGCACCAGGCAAACTCGCCGGTCTCTCGTGAGTAAGCCCTGAACTGCCGGCTCCACAAGGTCGACACGTAGACGAAGTCGCGAGACAGCACTAGAGGCTGCACGGGAGGCACCGGTGTGCCGTTGGCTGCGTCACTGGCGCGGGCGGCGCCCAAGGTGGCGTTGGTCTGCCACAACAGCTGCGGCCGGCGCAGGTCGGTGATGTTGATGGCGGCTACAGACCAGTAGTAGGTGGGGTCGACGAAACCAAAGCTGCGTGGCACAGCAGGAGGGGCTCAACCGTGAAAGCATGAACAAGAAGCGCAGGGCATGACTAGGAAGGCTGTGATGCCAGCAGTGGTGAAAGGAGGTATGGTCGGTCACTGTGCAGGGCCAGCCGCAAAGGTCTCACAGCAACGGTGCGCAGGCAGGCAGGATGGAGTGGTGAAGGGTTTGCAGGAGCATCATGGCCATGCACTTGAGGGACGGTTGGGCAGTGAAGGATAAGGGGAGGCAGTGAGAGGGACAGTGGCATCCAACACCTGACGGGGGGTGGGTTAGTGACAAATGGCGGAAGATGGCATGCAGCTCATGAGCCATTAACATTGTGGCAGGTGGTGGGTCACACTGGCAGCCAGGGGTGGCAACTGGCCACTCACATGTCGTTGACCTGGCCTACCACCATGCAGTACATGGTGTTGTTGTGGATGGTCGGCCGCGGCATGACGGTGATGTTGGTCAACTCGCCGATGTACATTGCGGTGTCCGTGGGCAGGCCCAGGGTAAAGCTGGAGCGGAAAGAAGCCCTCGTACTGCAGCATGTCAGCACCAGGGGTGAGGGTCAGCTACTTAAGCAGCTGCCCAAGCTAGCAGCACCACACTCAAGAAACAAACACTCCTGCCACTATAGCCCAGCAAGGTGTGGAGGAGAGTCAGGGTGATGCTGACCTATTGAAGAGGTAGATGGTGGAGGAGTTGTCGCCTGTGGTGGCCAGCACGCCCGTGTCAGTGGCCACGCTGGTGACGATGTAGGTGGTGTCAGGCACCCTGGCCACCCAGTTGACCCAGTTGCGGGTGGTGCTCACAGCCAGCACTGTATTGTCAGAAGGGATGGCAAAGGTGACATTGTTGATGAAGGTGATGGGCAGCAGGGGGGTGGCGGTGCGGTTCCTCAAGCGCAGTTGCAGGCGCCCTGTGGTGAGGTTGGCCACCAGGACGTCAAGCCCACACCGTGCTAGCAGCAGGCCGGAGGGGCCGTGGGGGGTCAGCCACTGGAGCTGGTCGCCGCTGCAGTTGAAGTTGGACACCCACAGGGGGTCCGTTGTGTTGTGCTGCGGGCTGGAACTGAATGCGTACACTTTGCTGTCCAGTGGGTTCAACAGGTACACCTTGTCCTCGGCCAGGCCACCTGATTAGGTCAGGGAAGAGGGACATTTACACCTTTGGCCAATGACCGAGCTGTTCCGGGCATGTTGTCCACCACCTATGCTTATCACTCACCAAATGCGGCTGTGTCAGTCACCAGTGCTGGAAGGGAAGTGCTCAGGCCTGGGATTGGACTTGACTCCCATACTTCATTCCCTCGCACTCGCCAGCCCCTGTGGTTTCACAAAGTGTGCAAGCAGCGCCCGCCACTTTCAGGATACGTCAGCGCTGCACCCACTGGCTCTGCCGGGCCGCGCCAGGCGCAGTTCTTGCAGTGGAAGTCTCTGGCATGGCCCTGTACAGGTGCGGCTGCACGAGTTGCTGCTCACCGGGCTAGAATGGTGTCGTTCATAGTAAGGGTATAAATGTGGTTTGCGCTGAGGGTGGCGGGGATGTGGATTGCGGCCGGGTCCTTCAGTGCACCGTCAGAAGCAAGACCCCACCAACCAGTGGCAGACCATATGGAACCGCGGTTTCTAAAGTAAGAGGGCATCTCCTGGCTCCAAGCCGAAGCAAGCCAGGTAGTTGCAGCCACAGCATAAAACAGCCTGCGTAGTGCCATGGCGTGGTGTGTTCTAAAGGCTCTTCCTTCGCGGGTGCTGGTAGAAAAGGGCAGGAGTGACTTCATGGGTTGAAGTACAAGTCGATGCACGGAAGTCGCTCCACCGGCACAAGTAACGGCAGCGTGAAAGAAGCAGGGAACCGGCACTTTGCAATGCAAAGAACTGGGACGTCGCACCTGGGGCTGCTGGGGCCGCATCGCAACAAGCAATTTGACACCGACTTGGCTGGGATAGAACGTTGCAGACTCTTCCGGTCATCTGACGAAACATAACACCATGCCAGCCTAAACACATGCTGTTAGCTACCAAGGCTACCTGACCCAATGGCAAGTTGTCTGGCGCGACGGTTAAGTAGCCCTCCTTACCTGCTTGCTGTTCTGCTCGTACTCTGCGCTGGCGTGCTGGTGACACGACCCAGAGCAGCAGCCGCCTAACGCACTCAGTACGCTCAATAGCCACGCCTGCTAACCCCCTGCCTGCTGCTTCCTGCCTCACCACCAAACCTCGACCTCAGCTCCGCGCCTCCCTCAGCCCTTAACCCCTGTCTGTTTGCTGCCGTGCCTGACCCTCCTGCCTACCCACCGCACACATCTTGCTTTTTGTCTACATGACAGCCGCGGAAGACCGTCCATTGAAAGACAGTAACTTGTTAACACTGTGTACACCATCTTTTCCAGGGTTGTCACAGTGTCGAAGGTCCGCTATCTAGGAGCACATGCATTCAAAGCTATAAACGTTTACAAGTAATGCAACTGCTAACGTGAACAGTACAGTTGGGCTATGTGCATCATTTAGTAGCTGTTATGATGGTGCTGCTACGGATGATGGTCGCGTACAAAAGGTGGGTGGCGCTGAAAGCTGGTGCGGTACACGAACACACAGTCAGTACGGTAGACGAACACACATGGCAGCGCCTTGAAGCGTTTGCTGTAGTGCAGGCTCCAGGGAGGCTGTGGAGCACAGGCAGGCCGCCTGCAGCATCAGGTCCTTGCGCAGGGGTGGCAGCCCTTGTGAGCCGATTGCACGCGGTACAGGTGAAGACAGCCTGGTCTGGCTTGAGGGCAGTGAGGCAGTGGCCACTGACCCCCCACTTGACACCACATCTGACTCCCATCCTGCCTGCTGCTGCCTCCCCCCCTCCCCCTCCCCATCCCTAAACCCATGAGTACCATCGGCATTGGCACCGCTTTCATGGCCTGCATGGTTCCATGCATCCATCCCACCCTGAGCTGACCAGGCCGGAACTGCCAGCCGGCTGAGGTCCCCAGGAGCCTGGGCCTGGGCTTGGGTCCTTGGCTGTTGCAGGGGTGGGAGCTGAGCGAATCAGCACAGCTGAAAGGCCTGCCCCTCCCTTGATGCCCCCAGTCACTGCCTCTCCTCTGTTTGCACTCATCTGTCTTGCACCCAATGCTTGCTTCCCATTGCTTGCTTCCCACACCCCACCCTCGCCAGCCTTAGTCACACTTTGGATGGCTGGGTTGAGTGAGACTGAGCGGCGGCCGCTGCTTAGCTGGGCCCGATAGCGTTTGCCACCAGCCCACAACTGGGTCACGGTTTGGCAGTTGGCAGTTAGGGTTCCGGTCTTATCAGAGCACACAGTGGTGGCACAGGCCATGGTCTCGCAGGCGTCTAGGTGTCGCACCTGCACAGCGGCTGGCCAGCCCTCAGCATTGCCTGGTGCGTGGCGGCTTGCAGCAAGCTGGCAGCATGTGCCACAACAACACATCTTGTCAACACCGACCAAGGCTGGCTGCTTTCCTATAGCAAATCCATCCAGGCTTGGGCACCTCCACATTCAGTGGCTAGCAATGTACTGATACATTTGCAAACCAGTCCCCACCATGTCTTATTGCAAGATGACACCATGAGATGCAGGTCAGAGCGGGTGGAGAGGTGTGTGGGAGTGTGCTGTGAGTGGGAACTTGCAACACCAATGGCAGGGCCGCTGTCACGCAGTAGTACAATCAGGCCGTGCATCAGGGGTCTGGGCTGCTAAAACTAATACTACGACACAGGGATGATGGTGCTTGCCCACATTGCATCCTCCCACGTAGTCTAGGCGGTTAGGATACCAGGTTCTCAACGCCTCCCGCCACATGGCGAGAACGACAACCCTGGCGACCCGGGTTCGAGTCCCGGCGTGGGAATGTTTTGATATTGACCTCCCATGTTTGTCGCTTGACTGTTCATCAGCAGCGACTGGTGTGTAGTCGTCTACTACGCGTTCATTGCGAAGTGATGTGACTGGGTACCTTGACTGTTGTGCAAGGAGTGCTTTGTTCAGACCATGGACTGAAATAGTACGGTGGCGTCAGTTAGTGAGTGTCAACAATCCCCCAATGTTCCTCAAAGCCCAGTGCTCATTGCAATACATGAAGCAGCTGTGACCCCTGGAATGTTGTGGTGATGTTCCTAGACCAGAGGAGGTGTGAAGTATGCTGAGTGTGACAAGAAACAAGTGCCATGTACAGCTGCCATGCCAAGTTGCAATGCGAGCACGGGCTGGACAGTCTCTTGAGGCTGAGGCCCTGAGCGCTGTGACTCATGCGATAGGAGAGTGTAGGGGAGGGCATGGCAGTGGAGTGACACCGCCGTCATGAAGCTGGCAGGGGAGGCAGAAGGGTGTTCACGCACCTGCACATGTTGGGCCAGTGGCAGCCCTGCAGCCGCGCCGCCATCCAGCGTGTCCAACACGTAGCGCCCACCGTTCACCACAAACACCGCCACCGCCGCAGCTACACCAACAGCACCGATGCGTGTCGCCAAGGTGTCCAGTTTGCGGGTCAGGAAGGTCTGCTGCCCTAGGGATGGGGAAGGCGCTGCTGGGATGGGGGCTGGGGCTGAGGGGGAGGGGGGCAGGCAGGGGGTGTCAGGGGCAGGCAGGGGAGTAGCATGGCGGCCAGCACCTCCATGTGGCAACCCAGGCTGCTGCACCGCCCCTGCTGGCGTAACCTGGTCCTCTGCGCCTGATGGTGCGCCCGTGTCCAGCCCTGCCGCAGCCCCTCTCACGAGCTGGTTGAGGATGCCTGCCTGGGAGTTGGGACCCACTGCCAGCACCAGCATGTGGCCATAGCCCTCCAACACCTGAGTAGGGGACAAGCAACACCAACTGCTGTGACAACCCTCCTGTGCATCCCAGGGGCGCCTGAGCAGGGCCCTCTTGCCCTACAGCGCCTTCCAGGATGCGGCAACTGCCCAGGTGGCTGTCTGCGTGCTGTCATGGTCATGGCCATAGCCTTTCCATTGCTAAAGTGGAGCACAACATCATCACCAAGCCAACACTAAGCTCACAACATCTCTTGCTCCCTCCCCTTCTCCCCTTCTTAGCCTCCCTTACTCACATCCCCTTGTGTAAAATGACGAGCAGGCTGTTGCTCTTCCCATTGCTGTTGCTTCTGATCTTCTCTCTACCCCTGCCGGTCAGGCTGCGGCACTGGTAAGACACGGAGCACACATGTATCCGAGGTCAGGTTTCTACCGCCTAGCTCTCGGTGATTGCGAGTTCATCGTGGTACACACGGAAGCTGGCATTGCCCTGGCGTGGCTTGACGCAATTGATTTTGACAATGGTGGAGGTAGTAAAAACAGGACAACACCAGTGTGCTGCCATTTCGAGGCAGGCACTGGTCACTACTTACCTTCAGTAGCAGTACCTGGGCTATGGCCGGGCCTATGGCGGGGCTATGGATGCAAATGAATGGAAAAGGATGCATGATTTCACCGATTCGTTGCTGGTTTTGTGCAGCAGGTTCGGGTGGGTCATGCCAGCACTAGCGGGCTTGATGCGCTGCTAGCTTCTTCTGTATCGCATCCAAAAAATTGTTGGCGGAGTGTGCGCCATGTCTAGCAGGTTGCACCTCCTGCGCAAAGCAGCGCAGGCTGCCAGCGCTGCGCGAGGTAGGGCATGTTCATTGTGGCAATGCTGCCAGGTTTACTACCCTAGCCTCAAATGTGTCGTACATCGACAAGGGTGCAATCTCTACTCAACCAGCAGCTGCATCGGTTCCTGCATGTATTGAACCCTGGGTGCCCGCTCAATACGCAGCCCATCGTCGCGTTTTGTCCCCATGACCCCACCCTTCCATCCCACTTGCACCAGATAGCAGTGGTTGCCCAGGGGTTTGTTACAGGCAACCTCATCAAACGGCAGGGTTTGATGATGAGCTCGGCTGAGTGTGACTGCAGGTGACCTACCTTTAAGTATCAGCGCAACCCAACAAGATGCCTGGGCCCAGCTGGGCAGCGGGACCCCAGGCCCTAGTGATAGCAGATGTTCACCGCAGGCCTGGGGTGGGGACGGCAGGAGTCGCAGGCAAGCTGGCGGGAGCAGAGGGGCAGCTAGGCAAGGCTGGCTAGCACCCAGAGCCATGTGCCAGTCTCGAGTCATGAATCTTGTGTACCCATGAGTCGCAGGCTGGTCAGCAGCTTTGCCGGCTTTGAACAAGCATGAGTAGAGCTGAGGCAGGGGAGAGGGCAGGAGGAGGGGCGGGCGCGGGGACAGGATAGAGGCAGGGCCGGGGGTGGGGGGAGGGGCAGGGGGAGGGGATTGGTTGTGTTGCGATGCTCGGGGCAGGGGCAGGGGCAGGGGAGTTCTACGAGTGGTCATAGGTTGTCAGTGTGGTCCGCCAGGCTCTGCAGTCATGCTTCCCACCCTCCCCACCCCACCTTGACAATGCCTTCAGCACTCACTCCACCCACACAGTCACAGAGGGCTCCCAGCACTAACTGCAACCATACTCACTTTAGCAAAGGGCTAAATCATCGATGCTGGAAGTGTGGAAGCGGGTATGAATGGGTACCAAGGGATGAGGATACTGAGGGGGCTGGGTGGGGTCTGCGTGTGGTACTGCAGGCCTGCTCATGACCCCAGCCCTCACCCAGGCAGCTCTGGAGGCCCCCGCACTGCTTTCCCTGCCTGGCCCCGCCTGGCTTCCAGCGTTGGCCTCGGCCTGCCCTCCCTTGCCGCCCCCATCCTCCCAACCGTGGCACAGCGCCAGGCAGAAGGCACAGCGCCGGCCCTGACCCCACCAGCAGGCCCACCTCCGCCAGCAGCAGCAGGTGTGGGGCTCACTCACACCCTGGCCCATGCGGCCCATGCAGCCCCTGGGAGACCCAGCCCTGTCATGCATAGCAGCGGGGACCCAACCCCAGCCCAGCCTGGCCCTCATGGCAGTGCCTCTTCACATCTGAGCTGTGATGTCAGGGCAGGCTCGCTGCCAGGGCAGGGTCCCAGTGTAGCCAGGCCGCAAGGCTGGGAGGAGTTGCCTTCAGAGGTGGCCTGTTCAAACCCCGCACCCGGAACACTTGTGGCTGACGAGGTGGTGAGGAATGCAGTTCCTGTGCCACACAGCACCCTGGCGGCAGCGCCCGGTGGTGGGGACAGCACCACACCGGCCTGGCTGCTGCCCGCCGGTTTGCTAGACAGTTTGCCCCTGCCCCTGCCCCTGGCCCTGCCCCTGTCTGGCCCCATCCCTCTGGGCGGTGCAGCAGCACAGCCTGGCAGCAGCAGGGGGGAGGGAGTACCCAGGGCCACACCCACTGCCCATGCCACCATGCCCATGGTCGCCTCCTCTTCCAGCACCAGCTTGGGGCTGACTGCTCGCACCGGGTCAAACCCTGAGCTGAGCTGCCTGGATGGGGACCGCAGGCTGCCTGGCAGCACACAAGGCAACCGCCTGCCCTGCCCCACTGCTGGTGCGTTGGCAAGCTCCCGCCATCAGGCGCCTACCCTGTTGACCCCTGACGGAAGGGCTGAGCCAGCGCCTGCTGCCACAGGTCACCCACTGCCACTGCCACCTTCTGGTCCAGCCACAGCAGTGAGACCATCAGGTGTGGGCGGAGGAGCAGTGGGCCCTCAACACGCCCCTCAACCCACAGCCCCTCCCTCCCCCTCGAGCCAGCACCTGAATGTCAAAACCCGCCCTGCTCCCGGCCCCCCGCCTGCCCCCACCCCCCACCCCTGCCCCCACCCTCGTCCCTCGCCTCCAGGCTCAGCAGCCGCGCTGCAGCCCTGTGACCCCGCCGCCCTTCCCTCCACCACCTCCACTCACTGGCCCCTGTCGGCAGGGCCATCAGGACCTCAGGCGCAGTCAGGGGCTGCACTGCACGGCAAGGACGGGCACCGCACCCAGCAGCTGCTGGCCGACCTGTTCCCAGACACCTTGTCCCTCAGCCCTGCCACCTCCCTGTCTCCCCCCAGCAGCCCCAGGGTTGGGCGCCTGCCACATGCAGCCCTGGCTAGTGCTGCAGGGCAGGAGTGGGTAGAGGAGGGGTGGGTGGGGCTGGGAGGGGAGGCCACTGGGCGGGTGGGGCACCGCGTGGGGCAGGGCACGCTGCTGCTGGGTGGGAGGGGGTGGGCAGGTAGTCCCAGCCATGAGCAGGGTCCCTGGGAGGAGAGGCAGGCAGAGGAGGGGCGCTGGGCTGAGCCTGGGGCTCTGGTGGGGAGGTCACCACCGTCAGGGGCAGTGGCCGGGCCAGGGGTAGAGCCTAAGCCAGGGGCCCGTTGCCTGCGCGCTCGGGGAGTGGAGGCAGGGGAGTCCGGCTTCCTCCCACACCCTGGGGGCTGGGGGCAGGCGCCTGGGTGGCTGCGCTCCCGTGCTGGACCCGGGCCCCCTGCACTGCATGGTCAGCAGCAGCTAGGCCAGGCTGCAACTGGGACCTTGCCCCAAGCCAAGCGCAGCCGGCAGCATGGACAGCAGGAAGGCAAGCCAGCGAGCAGCAGTGCAGTAGCAGCAGCAGCAGCAGCAGCAGGAGGAGGAGGAGAGAGAGGAGTAGCAGCAGCAGCAGCAGCAGCAAGCCACCCCCAGCCCCGCAAGAAGGCTCGCAGCAGCCACGCCTTCATCGCGCTTAACAAGGACATCATGGCTGCCTCTTCAGTGGAGGCGCTGCTTGGTCTGGTGCAGGCACGGCGGGGTGACCTAGACTTCTTCAACGT
Source organism: Haematococcus lacustris (assembly GCA_030144725.1). Lineage (NCBI taxonomy): Eukaryota > Viridiplantae > Chlorophyta > Chlorophyceae > Chlamydomonadales > Haematococcaceae > Haematococcus > Haematococcus lacustris. The sequence continues at coordinate 3,081,382 of JASKMD010000005.1, forward strand.
CAGCACTGCAGTCGCCCGGCTGCCCAAGCTGCTGGAGTTTGAGGGGGTGGCATGGCCAGGGGCAGGGGCGGCGCCAGGGTCTGGGCCAGGGGTGGGGTTAGGGGTTGGGTTGGCCATGTCAGGTGGAGGGTCGCAAGGGCCTGGGGCTGAGGGGGGAGGAGGAGGGACAGGGGCAAGGGCAGGGGCAGAGGCAAGGCCCGGGTCAACACCAGCGTCCAAGCTCAGCTCGGCAGCCAAGGCCTGGGTGGCCGGGGCAACACTGCCAGCCCCACACCTTACCAGCCCCCCTCCTCACACCCGCTTAGCCTCCTCCCTCCACCGCCCCACGCACACTTCCACCGCATGCAACCCGCTTTCACCTTGCAGCCGCCCCCTTGCCACCAGCCTCCCCACCCCGCCCCCACACCTTCGCCCCGCTGCAGCCCAGCTGGCCCAGCTGTTGGGGGCTCTGGTTGCCCAGCACTTGCCAGACTTTGACGCCCGGGCCGTGGCCAACTCGGCCTGGGCCTTTGCCAAGCTGCGCTATGTGCCCGACCCGGCCCTGCCCCGCCTGTTGTGTGGGGAGGCCCTGGTGAAGCTGGATGGCTTCGGGGCTCAGAACCTTGCCAACATGGCATGGGCCATGGTGTACTTGCACCACAGGGACGAGCGGCTGCTGAGTGTGCTGGCGCACAAGGTGAGCGTGGGACTCAGGGCGCAGGCCAGGCTGGATGTGAGGCGGCAAAGGAGTGCCAGCAAGGGTCTGGGGCGGCTGGGAGAGCAGCTGGGGTGGCTGAGCAGGTGGCTAAGGGCGCTAGGTTAGGGCTGCAGCTCATTAGTGCTCATCAGGTCTAATGGCGACGCACAGGTCTGGGCATGGCCCTGCAGTCATTTAATATCAGCTGGTCTGCTGTCACTGTCGCCCTCCTTGTCTGCTGATGTCTCACAAGCGCTGCTACCCATGCCTGCTCAGCGTCAACAGGACAGAGTGCAGCCACGAATGGGCGTAGCCTCTCCCCTGCTGGCTGCCTCTCAGGGTGCCCTCTCACCACACATTCCCTACAGCTTGACCACTGTGCAGGCAAAGCACGGCTTGGTGCACTGCTTGTAACAGCAAGGAGAGGGCAGTGTGCTGTGCCCTGTGTAGTGAGGGGGGCGTGAGATGAGGAAGGGGTTAGGGTTACGCCTGGAGATAAGATTGGGACAAGGAAGGGTCAGGACAAGGAAGGGCCATGCTACCTTCTGGCTGTGGCCTTGGTACCTGCATAGCATGGGCTGTGACTAATGCCTGCAGCTGGGCCTCGTGGCTGGGGAGCTCAAGCCCCAGGAGGTGTCCAATGCGATGTGGGCGCTGGCCAGTCTGGAGCACATGCCACCCAACACCCTGGCTGCCTTGAGTGAGTGGCCCTTTACCCTACCAGCCACACTCTTGTGTAGCAAAGCTCACATTGCGAAAGTACTGAGGTATGTTACTGGGACAGTGGGTGGTGGTGCACACGCATTCACGCGACACGTAGTGCGGCGGACGGCTCCTAGCATCATTCTAGGTATCTCATCCCATGGATGCTTGCGAGGCCTTCTCGCATAGCGCCAGCGAAGACACGCTCGCTGACGGCACTGCCTGCATAAGGGGTATTAGACTGTATTCATTGGCGGTAGTATCAGCGCCGAGTTTGTGGCCCCAAACGGGAAACAGTGCACGCACCGTTATACAAACCAAGTACTGACCTGTAACATCGTGTATATAGGTCGACAACTCTGTCCTCTTGCATCCTCCCATGTAGTCTAGGCGGTTAGGATACCTGGTTTTCAAGCCGCTCCGATGCGGAGTTTGAACACCCAGGCGACTCGGGTTCGAGTCCCGGCGTGGGAAAATTTTTCACATCTTATTCGCATTTTGTCATGCACCGTCTGCCAGCTATGTGTAAGCCAGCCTTGACGAGCCGTATAGAGAGTGCCAGTGGCATCGACAAGCCGCCACCACCCCATCTGTGCGGCTCGTAGGGGCATGAATCTCTTGGCCTAGGGTGCAAAGATCACTGCATGCAAAGATGCATGACCTCCTATGTCAACAGCCAAGCACCTTTGGCAAGACATTCGTTGCTAAGTCGCTGCATTGGAAACACGGACCACACACCACACTGTCATGCACCGCTGAGCATGTTGACTACTAGCACGCCCAAACACACTGCTCCCAACAAGGCTCACACCTGGGCCACACTTGCCTGGACTAATATTTGAACGGGGCAGTATTCAATTCCTGACCCCTGCAACCGTGCCACAACCTAGGGTTGGCATGACGGCCATGCGCTAGTGCCAGGTAGTAGGAGCTCAAGGGACACACACTACTGCTGCTGCTGGCACACTACTGCTGCTGGCTACTGGCACACACTACTGCTGCTGCTTCACCATGGCTGGGCAGTCTTGCACCTGCCTGTGACTCAGACCAGGATGCTCTTGGTGTGCATGGATGACAGTAGGGAGTTTACTAAGGAGCCCAGCCAGACAGGGGCTGGCAAGACAAGGTGGCTTGGTGTGCGTGGATGCCGGAGCGAGCTAGGCCCGACTTGTTCAGCAACGAAGGGGGGCTGGCCTGGTTGCGTGGGGGCTGTTGGGGCTTGCTTGGGAGAACGGAGGGGCACCAAGTGAGGCCCTGGCCTGGTTTGGGTGGTTTGTTGGCTCGTGTTGTTGCGGTCAGTGGGTTGCACACCTAGCACACCTCAGCTGGTGCAGGTGCCAATCCTGCATGCAAGTGAGTCTCCATCCTGCACCAATGCTGGCTGGCCTTGTGCTGCCACCGTAATCGCTGCCGCTGCTGCTGTTGCTGCTCGGCATGGTGCCACATGCATGGTGTCATTGTGTGTCATGCATGGTCGCCTTCACAATCACCACCAATACCGTCATCACCACCATCATCACCGTCGTTGTTACCGTCGCCATAACCATTACCCTAACCTGCAATCGTCATCACCATCATCACTCTATCCCATTCACCTGCTGTAGCCACCTACTGTTCTCATGTGTCAGCGCCATAGCACACGCTCTCTCACGAAGCGTCCATCACCCTTGCCAGCCATTCCACCTGGCTCCCAAGGCAACCAAGGAGACCACACCCCACACCCCCTGGTGATGAAGGTGAAGGACACAGGGCAGGGCGTGCACCACAACACAAGCTAGGGGGCACGCCCTAAAAGTGTGGCGCCTCATGGTGCTGGAGGTTGTGTGAGCTATGTGGCAGCCATGGGGTTATGGCTGCCTGGGGCGAAACCGGCTGCACGGGGTTGTGACTTGGGAGATAGTAATGGGCCTATGACACATGCCCAGGCAGGCTGCCAGCTCACTCTCATCCCGACTGCCCGCTACCAGCTGGGTGGCCTGCAGGCTGTTTGTGACAGGGCTAGGTGTCTCCTCCCCTGCCGCTGGACCATCCTCTGCCTCCATTCCCTTTGGGCTGGGGTGTGTGGGCGGCAGGGGCTGGATAGTGCCACCAAGGGTAGGGGCGGTGGGCTGGGGCTGGGGGGTGGGTGAGGGGGCAGGGGGGGCTGGTGCCTCTCGGTGAGGGCCTGGGAAGCCTTCCAGGGCGGGGTGCTGAGGACGTTCCTTTTGTGTTAGGGGAGCGCTTGCTGGCAGCTGGGTGCGCTAGGCCCTGAGCCTTGCCTGCGCTGTGCCGGCTGTGACACGTCCCGGGTCCAGGCTGCTGTAATGGCCGTGGGCAGCTTCACGACATGGCGCTTGGGACAGGACTGTGCGTTCTCACACGTCCTGTCCTCGTTCCCCTCATTGGGCTGCTGATGTTCACCTCGCACCCCCCTTCCTGATGCCCGCTTCCATTCAACCCGCTCACGCTCGCACCTGCACCATGCACTGACCTGACCGGATGTTGGTCAGGTGGTACTCAACACTGCCCTTGCCACTGTTAGGGCATGGTTGCAGGGCATGATTACGCAGCTGGCTGCTTGGCAGGCTGTTGGATGCGCTGAAACACCTATAATGCCGTCATGATGCCTCGGTGATGTCACCAAAGTGCGTCACCAGATTGCTACACAATTTGTTTGATCAAACCTGAATTTCGGCATTGTAGCCCCCTTGGGAGTGGGCACCTTTGCTGCCTTATCGACCTGCATCTTGGTAGGCTGTGGATGTGGAACAGCTTGGTCAAGTGAAGCATCGTGTGCCACACACATCTTGACCGTTTCCTGACCTTGCTCCACGGCGAGGCCCAAGTCACGTGCCTGGATCAGGATGGTGCCTGGTTATGTTCCCTGTTGGGATAGGTTCCCACAGGTCAGCGCCACCAGCCCAGCACATCCGCAGCCGTTTACTAGTTTTGTTGGCAACAAGCATTGATGCTGCTGCCGTGGTACACAAACTGTGTTGCACCTGCTCTATGGGGCAATGCGCCAACATGATGCATGGTGGCGGTGCCTGTGGCGGAGAGGGTGGTTGTGGGGGCTCCTGTGCCACATGCGGCTGCTGCCACTGTCCTCGGTCCACAACCTTGCATGCCTCACATGCATAACTAGCAGCCCACTCTGCATATAGCAGCAGGAGGCACCGAGCACCGGAGTTGGCGGCGTGGGGTCTGGTAGCAAGTCCCAACCAGCTCAGTTTAGAAACCTGGAACGTTTAGCTTCAAGGGTATATCAATCCACTGACCAACTTAGAGGAGATCGGGCAGCCCTGCTATACTCCAGTGGCCATGGGTAGATAGACCGTTGACTTCTACTCGGGCGCTACAGTTAGATTGACCAGCTTAGGAACCAATGCCGTTGCCCGCAACAAGCGCCAACGCACTAGTCTCCGTGTCAAAGCACAACAACAGGTGGCGTGCATGTGGCACATGGCCTGCATGTGGCTGTTACTCCATGCCCAGCACAGTCAGACGCGGGTGCTGCACCCATTATCAAGCAGCTGATGCTTCACTCCATGATATCATTATTCTCGCATAGCCTTCTCGCATAGCGGCAGCGAAGACACGCTCACTGCCCGCACTGCCTGCATAAGGGGTATTAGATTGTATTCATTGGCGGTAGTATCAGCACCGTGTTCGTTTGTCCCAAACGGGAAGCAGCGCACACACCATTTTGGAAACCAAGTACTGATCGATGACGTCGTCTCTATAGGTTGACGATTCCGTTCTCTTGCATCCTCCCATGTAGTCTAGGCGGTTAGGATACCTGGTTTTCAGGCCACTCCGACTGGAGTCTGAACACCTAGGCGACTCGGGTTCGAGTCCCGGCGTGGGAAACTTTTTCTAATTTGCCTTCTTGTTGCACTGCCTGCCAGCTACGAGTAAGCCAGCTTTGACGAGCCGTATAGAGGAGTACCAGTGGCTTCGACAAGCCGCCAACCACCCCATCTGTGCGGGTCGTAGGAGCATGCATCTTCTGGCCTAGAATGCTGAGATCACTGCATGCCGTATGACCTCCTATGTCAACAGCCAAGCACCTTTGGCAAGACATTCGTTGCTAAGTCGCTGCATTGGAGACACGGACCACACACCACACTGTCATGCTTCGCTGAGCATGTTGACTACTAGCACGCCCAAACACACTGCTCCCAACAAGGCTCACACCTGGGCCACACTTGCCTGGACTAATGTTTGACCACCCACGAGCTTGCATTGCACCTTGTGTGCCTGACCCAATTTCCCCAGCCACCACGGACCTTAAGCAATCATCTAGCTGCTCCATGCCAACGTGGCGCATACGTGCATGTGGTGTTGCTTTGTACCATCTTGTCCTCTGCCCTTGTTGCACACCTTGTGGGCAGTGAAACGTTTTGTGATTGACTGAGTCCACAACAGCCAGCGTGCTTGCATCAGCCACCAAGCTCGCACCCGCCCACACACTGCTGCTGCCTTCGCAGGTGCTCGCGCCCTCCAGGTGGTCCACCAGCTGAAGGAGCAGGAGCTGAGCAACATCATGTGGGCTGCAGGCAGGCTGAGGGGCGTGGAGCACTCACTTCTGGTGGCCCTGGTAGCTGAAGCCCATGCCAAGATGCCCACCTTCCTGCCACAGGCAAGGGGCTTACCCTGGACTACCACTCCCTGCTGAACTGACCCCCTCAATTCTTCAGCTGCCTCGTCGCTTCCCAGGCGATGGCCACACGTCATTGACAGTGATGTCATGAGATGAAGTCACCCCGCCCCACCCGCTCTGCATGTAAAGCACATGCCCAACACATGCGGGTAGCGTTGCTTTTGCATTTTGCATGGAGCAGTGGAACAGTCCCTGATGCCCTCATGTTGTGTGCAGGGGGTGTCCAACATTGTATGGGCCATGGGGCAGCTGCAGCACCAGGACACAGGGTTCCTGAGAGCAGTGGCACACCGGTTCAGTCACCGCATGCATGCCTTTGACACGCAGGTGGGCAGGCATGGGGTCTCATCATCATCACCATCTCACGTCTCCTCATCATCACCATCACACGTCTCATCATCATCACCATCACACGTCTCATCATCATCACCATCAGCATCACCATTATCGCCATCACCATCACCATCACACCAGCATTGGCTTTTGCTTCTTTGCATTGCTGCAACACACATTCCTTAGCATAGCATGCCATGCCTATCGTGGCTATCATGGCTAACATCCTAAAGATGTTGAGGTGAGGTGTGGAGTTGAGCTGTACGTGGGCCTGGCAGTTCGTTGATTACATCGCTACTGGCCTGCCTACCAACCTCGCGCTCCACCTGCACGCCAGCCCAGGGGCCTACCTGCCTGCCTGCCTGCCTGCCTGCCTGACCTAGGCATCAGTTGCCTGACCCGTCCTCCTCTCCAAGACTCTGTGCCGCCATACTTTGAAACCTAGCCTTCCCACCACCCCACCACCCCACCACCCCTAACCAGGCCGGCTGAGCTCGCCCAAATAAAGCTTGGTGTTCGCCCAAATAAAGCTCGCCCAAATAAAGCTTCCCTTGGTGTCCTGCGACCCTGACTGCCTATCCCCTGCGACCCTGACTGCCCTCCCCCCTCTCCCCACACTGCCTATGACTGCCCTCTGCCACCGCCCTCAGGCTCTAGCCAACCTGGCCCAAGGTGTTGGAGCGCTGGGCTGGCGTGAGCCACCTCTGGGCCATGCCATCCTGTCAGAAGCTGCGTTACGCCTAGCTGGCGACTGGACCAGCCCCAACAACCTGGCCAACCTGGCCTGGGCTGCTGCTGTGCTGGGGCTACGCAACGACAGGTGCGCTGCAGCTGGCTGCCCAGGCTGAGGGCCCTACCCGGCTATGTGCCTCACCTGCATCGTTGTTTCCAAAGCTGCCACACACCGCAGCCAGGGCTCTCGCTGGCTGGGGCTAGGTGGCTGGCATTGGCAGGGACCTGGTGGCTTGTTTCACAAGTCGTCAGGCGACCTCCTCAGTCTAGGGCCCCTTCAGGGTTGTCCCACACAGGCAGCCCACACTGCCGCATGCCCTGCATGGGTGCCCTTACATGCGCTGCCTGCCTGGCTGCTGCAGTTTTGACCACGCCTTGGCAGCGGTGCTGGCCACTAGGGTCTCCAGCCTTGAGGCCGGACCGCTGGCCGTCCTGCTCTGGTCCCAAGCGCACCTCCAGGCCCAGGGCCAAGGCGGGCCGGCGGGGCAGCAGGTGATGGACGCGGTGGAGCGGGCAGCCTGGGCCTGGCTGCCTCGCCACACTCCCCAGGTGGGTCCCGCTCCAGGTCTGCAGGGCGCAGCTCAGGGCTGTGTGGCGCCTCCAGCCAACTGTTGTCCACTCCCTGCAGCTGGGTGTGGCTGCTTGCCTATCCTCTGCTGCTGCCACAGCCCGTGCTGGCATCAACCGCATGGCTGGTGGCTGTGTGGGGCCAAGCTGTTGTTGTAGCTGGCCGCCTCTGGCTGCCATGGCTGAGGAGGTGGTGAGGGCTGAGCCATGGCTGTTGGGCAAAGGGGATGTGGGCATGACAGGGCTAAGGTGAGGGGCATCTTAAAGATGGCCCCAAGCTGCGCAGCGAGCACAGTAAGCCGCATCCGTCCTGTTGCCAAGCTGCTGTCAGGCCGCCACATACGGCACATCTCATGGGCAACCTGCACAGTGTGCAGTGCACACCGCCTCTGGAGGGTGGCTGCGCATCACACCTCCCCTCCTCACACCTCCCCTCCTCACACCTCCCCTCCTCACACCTCCCCTCCTCACACCTCCCCTCCTCACACCTCCCCTCCTCACACCTCCCCTCCTCACACCTCCCCTCCTCACACCTCCCCTCCTCACACCTCCCCTCCTCACACCTCCCCTCCTCACACCTCCCCTCCTCACACCTCCCCTCCTCACACCTCCCCTCCTCACACCTCCCCTCCTCACACCTCCCCTCCTCACACCTCCCCTCCTCACACCTCCCCTCCTCACACCTCCCCTCCTCACACCTCCCCTCCTCACACCTCCCCTCGTGCAACCCTTTGCAACTCATAGGCCAACCTGACAGCTGTGAGGGTGTGGTATGGCTGTGCCTCCACGCATTGGAGCTGACCCTCCCTGGCAGCCGACCTGGCTGGCTGCTGGCTGTGCTGTGCTGTGGTTGTAGCCTTGGGGCAGCCACCACCATCACTGCCATGGCTGCCACCGCGTGCATGTGCTGCTCGATGATGCCTCCAGCACGGCCCCGACTGCAGGCTCCTCCTTGTGTTCATGCCAGCAGGCAAGGGCTGCCTGCTTGCCCTCTAGCAGCTGCTTCTGCTGGCCTGTAGCCGCTGGCGAGGTGCCTTGCCAGTACAGGCTACTGGGGCAGCTGCCAGGATTGCTGTGCAGAAGGCCGCATGCTTTACCGCAAGTCTGCTGCAAGCGGGCTGGACTAAATGCTAAACGTGATGTTGCAGAGCTTGCTGCTAGCTTGGCTGCAAGGTGCTGGTACACCTCTGCTTATTGTAGCCTGTCCAAGGCAAAGGGTAGGTGTTGTGGTGGCTGCCGACGTCGTATGGCTTAGAAGCTCAGCTGCAGCTCTGCTATCACCAGCAAGTGGTTGGAATGGTGGCTGACAAGATGCAACCACACTCGACAATCCCGCAACGAGCCGCACAACCGTTGCCTGGTCATGACGAGGTCTGCGGTGGCCCAGCAGCTGCTGCCCATGTTGACGAAGCTGGCTGTGTGTCGGTCTGGGTGTAGGCAGAAGCTGTTTGATTCCAACAGTGCATGGGCAGCATGAAGCTGCAGGCATTGCTGACCGTTGAGGCTTGGCTGCATGGGGGGCGTTGTGTGCCTTGACCTGCGGGAGTTGGCCCTTCCAGCCACTGAGGCTTGGGGTGGAGAGGGGCGCCCTACCTGCTTGTAGCTGGGGCCCATGCTGTTGTGCCAGGGCCCACCCTCAGTGGCTTCATGCCACTGGGCACGGCCGCAAGGTGGTGCAGGGCAGTGGCGGGGAGGGCGCTGTTCAGCTGCCGCAGTAAAGCTTGGCTGGCGCGGCTCCTGGTGGCTGTGTCCTGGGCATGAAGGTGGCCTCAGCACCAGGGGCTTCAACACCCGGATGCCTGCTGCTGCTTGTGGCTGTGTCACTGGGGTGACTGACAACCCTGACCTGACCAGTGTCAGCACCTCAGCCTCATCCTGTGTTGAGTGTCCCCCATGCTCCCTCCGCTGCCTTGCTCCCTCCCACACTCTCTCCCTCCCTCCCTCCCTCCCTCCCTCCCTCCCTCCCTCCCTTCCTCCCTTCCTCCTCATCGCACCCTCCTGCCACTTTGCACCCTCCCCTACCAGTCTCATGCCATCCATTGTCACGCCTTTCCAAATGGCCGTGTGATTGGCCTGGTCCCATGCACCACACCTAGCATCATTTTGAATGTCATCTATGTCCCTGTTTGTGGAGTGCCCCAGCCCTGGCCTGCTGGTGGTTGTGCCCCTGCACCGGGGCTGCTGCCGCAGGGCCTGCTGCATTTGGCTTCCGCGCTCAGCAGTGCCCCCTTGCCTGCGAGCCTTCTGGACCTTGCTGTGGCAGTGGCCAGCAAGCTGGAGGAGGGGCCACCCCTCCCACATCAGGTCAGCAGGATGAGGGGAGGGGAACTATCTGCTGCCTACACAAGGAGGGCGTGCGTGTTCGAGGGTCGAACGGAAGAACAGCCATATCTTCAGCCAGGGTCTCAGCAAATCAGGCACCTTGCTGTGTAGGCACTGCAGCCACCTGCACTGAGTTGAGCCAGGCTGCACTACCGCACCAGCACCAGCACCAGCATCATCAACCCCCTGCAGCTGACAACACATCCCTAGTGCCTGCAGTCCCCTGGTACCACCCTCATGCTGTGCATCCCTACACGCAGTGCCCCCCTTGCTGTCCTAACCCTCCTATAAGCCACCGCTAGTGCCTGCAGTCCCCGGTGGCATGTGTAGTGGGGGGAACACAGGAAGGTAGCACACAAGGCACATGGCTGTGTGGTTCAGACTGTGTCTGACTGAAGGTCATGATTGGGTTGCTGCTGCTAACAACTTGCATGCAGCCATGTGAGCGACTCTGCATCACCACAACTCAGGATGGGCTTGGTTGTTTTGTTGCTGTGTGGTTCAGACTGTTTATGGTCATGATTGACATGGCATGACCTGGCGCATAGCCCCATGCACCACACAGCCTTGTAAGGATGAGGCACCCTTGCAGCCTTGTAGGGGCGGGGAGCACAAAAAGGGCACAAGCCACAGGGCATTGTTCTCTAGGCATGCAAGGTGCCATGGGCAGTGAAATCATAGGTTAGCCATACCTGTGGCTTAAACAGGCACCTGGCAGCTCCTCTGGTCCTCTGCACCCTTTGTTGACTTGCATGCCACCATCACCCAGCCTGCCATGACGCAACTGCCACCAGCCTGACAAATTCGTGATATAAAAAAAAACAATACAGCTGACACGGGCCCAGCAGCCTGGCTTGCTCGCCCTGCCCCTGCCGTTCAGTACAGCAGCAGTGCCTTGCCAAGCGCAGCAGCACTAGTGGGCAGCAGCCGCACCACGCCACCCCCACTGCTGCTGACACTGCTGCTGCTGCAGGTGTCAGCGCTGGCTGCGTTGCGGCGGAGCCTTAGCCTGGCAGGTGCCAGGGACAGGCCCCGCCCTGTGGCAGCAAAGCAAGGCTGTGGAGCAGCAGTCAGCAGCAGCAGCAGCAGCAGCAGCACATGCGGGCCTCATGGCTGCAGGGATACCGGTACAAGCTGGTCACCCATGGCTGCTGCAACTCTAGCCAGTGCAGCCGACGTTGCAAGCACACAGACGCAGCGTGTCAGTGGCTTGGCAGCTGGCAGCACCAGCAGCAGTGGCCAAGCTGGTGAATGGGCACCAGTTGCAGGCACATGGGGTGAGAAGCTACTGAGCCAGGCGCTGGGTGTGGGCAAAGGGCCACAGGCCTGGGGGGCTGTGCACTGGCCGTCATTGTGGTCGCTAGCGGGCGGGCTGGGCAACGGCATCCTCAATGTACATTGCCTGCAGCAGCCATGTGAGGGCGAGGTGCAGCCTGGCGGAGCCTGAGTCGCGGCTATATGTATCTGGGCAGGGAGCAGGCACAGCCGCAAAGTGTGTGCGGGCTGTGCTGTGCACAAGGGGCAGCTGAGCATGGGGTATTCCTTCTTGTATCGACCTTTGCACAGCTGACGTTAGTGTGTTGATGGTCATAGCTCTACGTTGCGCTCATGTTGTTGGACTCCTTTGATGCCATGATGACCATTCTGCCAGCCTGACTCCTGTGTAGGGACCCTACACTTATGCTTGGAAATATCACGCTGCTACGTTGTATCTATGAGACGCGATGAGTGGATCATTTACATTTCTGCAGTTTCAACCGTCACGAGCACTGTGTCATTGAGACACTCGAAAGCAATCATTGCCCGTACTCCAATGGCAGCTACGCTGCTGAAGATTGAGAAGGATACCATTTCTTGCATGAAGAGAAGAAACACAAATTCTTGCATGAAGAGAAGAAACACAAAACCTACGATCAAAAGATGGTGTCATTTTTTTGGCTTCAGCAGCGCAGCTGCCATTGGAGTACGAGATACTCGGGGAGTTGACTTCGCAAGCCTGCGACAAGGCGATAGTCAATAGGTGATAAGGCATGAAAAAGTGCAACGCTTAGAGGCAATCAATACATATGCCAACTAAACGACGATGACTACGGCCCATACTACAATCAAATCTACCTTACACAATATAACATACGCGGCTGCTAACGGAAGTCATGCAAGCTTTAGAACCAGTTGAACAAATACTCATAAGCCTTGGGATGTACTACACAGCTGCAGTTTTGGTGCTAAATGCCCCGGCATAGTAGCGTTCATTTGCTGAAGGAACGAATGGCGCATGGGCCAAGTGGTATGTGTGGGTGTAACCAGCGCCAGCAGTGTGTGGCCAGGGTCTAAGCAACGAGGCAAAGGCCCACGACCCTCCTGAAAGCGGCTGCTGACGCCAACTGCGAGTAACCTGTGCAACCTGCATAGGCTACATTGGCACGCATTAGCATTGCAAGTCCAGGGCCCACACGTCCCCGCCGCTGTTTCCTGCCACCAGTGTGTGGCTGCCAGCATGCCAAGTCAGGCTGCTGATGAAGTGGGCGGGGGATCCGGGACGGTGCTTCAAAGTGGACTTGCTGGAGCATAGCTTGTGGCACAAGCAGGGCGTGGGCATGGACTTCAAGTACACACACACCTGCACATACAGGCAGGGGGAGTGGGTGCATGGGTGGTTGGGTGGTGACGGGGCGGATTGTCAATGAGGAGGGGAGTAAGGTAAGCTCCCACATTGTTGGGGGCACTAAGTAGGTGAGGCTGGTAGATCATGCTATCACAGGAGGTCACTCATTGCTGGTCAGCTTGTTTTGAAGGAGTGATGGAAGAGTGACATTGAGACCCACCCCTGTCCCTTCACAAATCATAATGCTGATGAGAGGTTACATCAAACTACATACACCTTAAATAATCTCAATCCCACACCCGCTCCACTCTCAGCCCCTCTACTCTTAGCCCCTCTAAATGCAGCCAATCCACTCCCAACCCCTTGATGTGGGCTCACACCCCAGACTCTTTGCTGCCGTCTCACACCACTGTCTGCCCTGCTTGCTGTCAAGCGGCTGAGGAGGTGTCAGCCGCCATTAACTCACCACCATGCTGCTCCACCCCCCACCCACCCATCAAGCCATCCTCACCTCGCCTGTCTCTGACCCTGCTGCCAGCACCTCCTCGGACGCCGCTAAGCCGACGAAGTTTCTCTCGTTCACATGACCCGTGTAGGTGCGCACCAACCGGCCCCACCCCACCGGCGCCTCCTGGCCCCCCGCCGCCCCCCACCCCATGGTCTGCCCCGGGCTCGAATCCCGAGTGCAGCGTTTCTGCCCCAGCGATGGGGTCAGGGCCGGCCACCCCGTTGCAGGCCCAGCTTGCCCCTGGCTGCTGAGGGCTGAGGAGTGGGGGGAGGACAGGCCGCTGACGTCCCACAGCCTGAGGGAGCTGTCGGTGGAGGCACTGACCAGCTGGGAGCTGTCCAGCCAGCGCACGCAGGACACAGCCTTGCGATGGCCCTGCAGCCGGGCCAGGGGGGGGCTGCCGCCGCCTGCCTTGCGCAGGTCATACAGCAGGATGGCGAGGGCGGCGGAGCCCACTGCTAGGTAGTGCGGAGCCCAGGGGTTGAAGCGCACGCTGCACACGTTGGCGCCAGTGTCCAGGCAGGCTGCGGCGTTGGGGGAGGAGGGGCTCCACAGCTGGGGGCAGGCAGCGGGCAGGGAGCAGGGGGCAGGGGGCAGGGGGCTGTGCGGTGTGGCGGCGTTAGGAAGGGGTGCTGCTTGGGTGCATGACGAGCAGGGCGTGGGCAGCACCAAGGGGGCATGAGGCGGGGGGTTCAGGGCACGCAGGGCAGGGGGAGCACGAGGCCAAGGCGGGGAGGCAGGGGGAGGAGGCAGCGGGAGGTCGGCAGGCATGGAGCTGGGAGGTAGCTCAGCAGAGCATGTGGGCATGTGGGCAAAGTCGTGACGGATCCATGCTGCTGCATGAATGATGACGGGCTGGAAGGAAGGATGAGGTACTGAGGCGCATTGTGCTCCCCTGGCCCTATCGAGCATCCAGCTCATGCCAGGCAGCACAGAGGTGAGGTCGGGTAGGGTCAGGGCAAGGTTGCTGCAGGGGGCTTACGCCATCAATGTTCTCAGCGTCACTCTCATACCTTGACTGAGTAGTCGTCACTGCCTGTGGCAAACAAGGCGCCGCCGAGGCCTGACCCAGTCCTGCCTGCCGCGCTGGAGGCTGCGTCCACACTCCAGATGCGCTTGGCATGGGCCGCGAAGTCGGAGAGGCGCTGCTGGGTGTGGGTGTCGTGGAGGTGCACCCGGCCCTCAGCGTCACTGCATCAAGACAGGTGAGCAGCTGGTGGTTGAGGGGGCCGAGGTACACCGCACAAAGACATGTGAGCAGCTGGTGATGGGGATGGGAATGGGGAGAGAGGGACTAAGGGGTTAGGGAGGGGGGAGGGGAGGGGGCCACAGCTAACCCTGCCCCCACAACTGCCCCCACTGCTGCTGCTGGCGGCACAGCTACTGCTCACCTGGTGATGAGACAGCTGGTCTGGTGTTTGCTCCATGTGAGGCAGGTCAGGCTGCTCCGGCTGGGAAGCTCCAGCAAGGGTTGTGGGGCCTTGGGAGAGCTGGCCAGCAGCTGGCTGTACTGCCACAGGCAAGCCCGCTGAGGCGGTGCCTACAGGTAAGGGTGGAGGGGCGAGGTAGGGGTGGGTGAGGCCTGCCAGGGAGGGTGAGGCTGGTGGCTGCAGGGAGGGTGAGAAGGGAGGGAGGGTGAGGAGGGAGGGAGGGTGAGGAGGGAGGGAGGGTGAGGAGGGAGGGAGGGTGAGGAGGGAGGGAGGGTGAGGAGGGAGGGAGGGTGAGGAGGGAGGGAGGGTGAGGAGGGAGGGAGGGCGTGTAGCCTGCTGCACAGGCGAGGTTACAGTACAGGGTGGTGTGGCGACGTATGGGAGGGGGCCACACAGAACAGGGTGGAGAGCAGTGAGGGTGGCAGGCCAGTGGCCAGCAGTGGGGTGCCTGAAGCAACATGGGGCCAACAGTGCATAGTTGAGATCCGCAGGTGGCTTAGTCTGAGAGCTCAGATCCCAGCAGCAGGAAGTTGAGGCGCTAGGTAGGGTCTGGAGGGAGAGTAGGAGTTCAGGGTTGATGGGGTCAGGGCGGCAGGGGAGGGGATGGATGCTTAAATGCAGAGGAAGAAGATGAGGAGATCCCAGCAGCAGGAGGTTGAGGCGCTAGGTAAGAGTTGAAGGGATTGGAGGGAGGGTAGGGGTTTAGGCTGAGTGCGGGATCGTATCAAATCAGGGGCTACAAGCTGGGGTGAGGTAGGTAGGGGAGAGAAGGGATGGCTGAATAGAGAAGAAGATAAAGAATAAAAAGAAGACTACTGCGGCAGAGGCAGCATGCATCAAGGGATGAGCTTCCGCCTGGGTTGGGGCGCGGCCTGCTCCCACCACCTACCCTAGGTGAATGCCTGAATCGATTGTGCTCACATATGTAAGTCTGATGTAACTCACATGTGCATGCGTGCGTGCATGTGTGTGTGACTCACGAGCATGTGTGTGTGACTCACAGCTGGCCAGGATGCTGTCCTCAGCGTTGAACTCCAAGGCCGACACCATTCCGCCTCCCGCCCTGACACCTTCTCCACCTGCCCGCCCAGCCTGCCCTCCACCTCCACCGCCACTCCCAGCATGGAGCTCGGACAAGACTGTAATACGCCCGAAATGAGTGGCGGCTTCAATCACCTGCAGCCATGGCAGCCGCCACCTGGGTGGTAGCACATCGCGCATGGTGCATGGTGCATGGAGCGTGATATAGAGCTCCATGGGTGTTGGTGGGATGGCACTGGCAGCAGGTCATGCAAGAGAGAAACAGGTGTTTTTCTACTGGTCATTTCTATCGGCATCCACCCAGCACCTCCGGCCCCGTGCCAGGCAGCCCAGCCCACCTGCCTCAGTGACTGCCCATCACAGTCAGCCTCCACAGGCCGGCAGCAGTTCAGCCTCCCCTACCTGGGCCAGCCTGCCCTGTCTGACACTGACCAGGCCCCTGCCCCTGCCGCACCACACTCCTAGCGCCTGCCAGCCCTACTGCTGCTCCCCCAAGCGACCTCCACCCCTGCAGCCGCACCCTGGAGGTCACCCTTGTGTGACCTGCTCTGCTGCGCCCTGTGGTGGGCCCTGTGCTGGGCTGTCCAGCACCAGGTATGCCACATTGAGAGGGAAGGTGAGGGGAGCGCACAGCAGCGGGGCGGATGTTGAGGTGGGGTGATGGTCGAGGCTGCCTTCTTTCCCCGCCAGCTCAATATGTGCAGTAGCCACAGTAAGTGGGGACAGCATCATCCTCACCATAATCAGCATCATCATGCTGCTGCAGCACCATTATCATGATCATCATCATCAGCAGCAGGAGCAGCAGCGTCATCATATCCCTGTCCCGCTGCGATGTCGTGGCTGTCATCAAGCTGTGTCATCAGTGTACCAAGCTCGCTTGATGCGGGCAGGCCATGCCTACGGCGCTGGTCCCTGGCTAGCCACACACAAGCGGGAGGTGAGGGTGCTGCCTGTCCAGACACCCGCCTACCTCACTCAGCTGGTGCAGGTAGGGTGGGGGCGCCTGGCCTGCTGCCGCCTCACCGCCCTGCACAGCCCCTGCAGCAGCAGCACAGCCACCACAGGAGCACCTCAGCCCTGACCCATGCCACCATGCCCTCAGGCCGGGACCACAATGGGCAATGAGGTCTGAGGGCGCTGAGTACGATGAGGATGGTGAAGCTGGTCCTGCGGCACAGTCCACCCTGCAACATGCTGCCGTCAGCCTAAGGGGACGACAGCCTGGGGCTTGACAGAGCTGAGGAGGGAGCAGCATGGAGCTCTGAATTGCCAAGGCCTGGGCAGGGTGCTGGCCTGACTCTTACAGCTTGCACCTCACACACTCCCCTATGCCTCACTCCCGCAACCCTTACCGGCACCTCTGCCCCTATGGCCTTCCTGCTCCTGGCTGTACGGCATGGGACCCAATACTATGAGCCTGCCCCCAGCGCCTCGGCAAGTGCCAAATGAGCCTCTGAGCCTCTGAGTCTCTCTCAAGTCCGCTGAGCGATCGAGCGCGGCTGCAGCCTGCAAGGTTTGGGCTTCTGGAATCTTCTCCCTTTCATCCCCGCGCTTCTTAGCACCACTTCAGCCCGTCTCCCATACCATTATCAACCCTCACCCTTCCCACCTGAGCCCATCCCAAATACCCACTACATACCAGGTGTCTCCCTCCCCCTCCCCCTCCCCCTCCCCCTCCCCTCTCCCCCTCCCCCTCCCTCCTCCCCCTCCCCCTCCCCTCCCCCTCCCCTCTCCCCCTCCCCCTCCCCCTCCCCCTCCCCCTCCCCCTCCCCCTCCCCCTCCCCCTCCCCCTCCCCCTCCCCCTCCCCCTCCCCCTCCCCCTCCCCCTCCCCCTCCCCCTCCCCCTCCCCCTCCCCTCCCCCTCCCCCTCCCCCTCCCCCTCCCCTCCCCTCCCCTCCCCTCCCCCCCTCCCCTCCCCTCCCCTCCCCTCACCCTCACCCTGGTCACGGCGCAGCTGGAGGTACCTGCGCTCCAGCTCACCAAACCGCTCCAACACACGCTGCCGCTTCACCTCCCGCACCCGGCTGTCCACAGGTGGGACAGTCTGTTGAAGCGGTTGGGGCTGTTGCGCTGGTTGAGGCAGCTGCAGCGGTTGTGCTGGTGGCAGCAGATTGAGGTGGGAGGCAGGGAGGGATGCTGGCTGGCTGGGGGTGGGTGGCAGTGCGGCAGCAGGCAGCTGGGAGAGCTGTGGTGAGGGTGAGGACGGGCTGTGCTCGGGGTGGGATGGCGGAAGCTGGAGCAAGCACTGGGTGGGGTCCGGTCCTGCGCCGTGAAGCAGACAAGGCTGGGGTGGGAGGCCTGGTGGCTGTGAGGCGGGTGGAAGTGGCTGCTGTGCCGTCGCCTCCTCATCACCTTGCTTTCCATTGCAAAGCTGCTGGCTGTCACCGGCCAGGCCAGGCTGGTGCTCAGTGCGTGACAACACCTCCTCCTTTAAGCCCACCGCCTGCTGCTGGTGCTGTGGTAGAGGCTGCTGCTGGGCGGAGGGGTGGTCCTGTTGCACGCCCTCCTGCTGCTGTTGCTGCCCTAGTTGTTGTTGAGCATGCTGTCGCTCCTCTTCCTGCCGTATCTCTGCCTGCTGCCCAGCCAAGGCTTGCTCCTGCTGCTGCTGCCAGGGTTGAGCCAAGTCAGCCAGCATTGAGTTGATGAGACCACCAGCGCTGTGAGCGACATGGTGGGGCAGGGAGACGACCTGCTGAGCCCCACCACTGCCTCGCCGGGGGTCACGGGCTGTGTGGAGGCTGTGGCTGTGGCTCAGGCTGTGGCTCAGGCTATGTGCTGTGTGCAGCTGTGGGGGGCTGATCTGGGGCCTGGTGGAGAGGCCGCCTGAGCTGACCTGGGTCAGGCTGGCTGTGGCGTGCGTGGCACAGAGCTCATGGCTGATGTTGGCGGGAGCCGGGGGGGGAGGTGGGGCGGTACAGCCGGCATCGGGGGGGGGGGGCGGGAGGGGTTGCGATGGGGGAAGGGGGTGGCGGGGTTGGTGCAGCGCTAGCCCCTGGTGGGCCAGTCAGGGGCAGGGGCTGTGTGGGTTGAGTGGGCTGTGTCAGCTGTAGAGGTGGTGGTAGCTCCTGCTCCTGCTCCTGCTGCTCCCTGTGCTGCTGCTGCTGCTGCTGCTGCTGGCCCTGGTCCTGTTGGAGCAGCTGCTGCTGCTGGCCCTGTTGACCCTGCTGCTGCACTGCCACAGCCTGACCCTTCCTGCTCTCATCCAGTTCCATCCCTGGCCTGCTCAGCCCACATTTGCCCTGGCCAGTATCAGGGTCACCCACTGCCCAGATGCTGGGATCACACTTGAGGTCCACCTTGAGATCACACAAGCAGCGGCTTGACCTGAGGTCCTCCTCCAGCATGTCCAGGTGCTGCTGCAGGCCCTGCACCTCCTGCTGCTGGCGCTGCCTGGGGATCAGCAGGCCAGGGGCGCAGCCTCAGCAGGCCAGAGACGCAGGCTAAGCAGGCCAGAGACGCAGGCTAAGCAGGCCAGAGACGCAGGCTAAGCAGGCCAGAGACGCAGGCTAAGCAGGCCAGAGACGCAGGCTAAGCAGGCCAGAGACGCAGGCTAAGCAGGCCAGAGACGCAGGCTAAGCAGGCCAGAGACGCAGGCTGAGCAGGCCAGAGACGCAGGCTAAGCAGGCCAGAGACGCAGGCTAAGCAGGCCAGAAACGCAGGCTAAGCAGGCCAGAGACGCAGGCTAAGCAGGCCAGAGACGCAGGCTAAGCAGGCCAGAGACGCAGGCTAAGCAGGCCAGAGACGCAGGCTAAGCAGGCCAGAGACGCAGGCTAAGCAGGCCAGAGACGCAGGCTAAGCAGGCCAGAGACGCAGGCTAAGCAGGCCAGAGACGCAGGCTCAGCAGGCCAGAGACGCAGGCTCAGCAGGCCAGAGACGCAGGCTCAGCAGGCCAGAGACGCAGGCTAAGCAGGCCAGAGACGCAGGCTAAGCAGGCCAGAGACGCAGGCTAAGCAGGCCAGAGACGCAGGCTAAGCAGGCCAGAGACGCAGGCTAAGCAGGCCAGAGACGCAGGCTAAGCAGGCCAGAGACGCAGGCTAAGCAGGCCAGAGACGCAGGCTAAGCAGGCCAGAGACGCAGGCTAAGCAGGCCAGAGACGCAGGCTAAGCAGGCCAGAGACGCAGGCTAAGCAGGCCAGAGACGCAGGCTAAGCAGGCCAGAGACGCAGGCTAAGCAGGCCAGAGACGCAGGCTAAGCAGGCCAGAGACGCAGGCTAAGCAGGCCAGAGACGCAGGCTAAGCAGGCCAGAGACGCAGGCTAAGCAGGCCAGAGACGCAGGCTAAGCAGGCCAGAGACGCAGGCTAAGCAGGCCAGAGACGCAGGCTAAGCAGGCCAGAGACGCAGGCTAAGCAGGCCAGAGACGCAGGCTAAGCAGGCCAGAGACGCAGGCTAAGCAGGCCAGAGACGCAGGCTAAGCAGGCCAGAGACGCAGGCTCAGCAGGCCAGAGACGCAGGCTCAGCAGGCCAGAGACGCAGGCTAAGCAGGCCAGAGACGCAGGCTAAGCAGGCCAGAGACGCAGGCTCAGCAGGCCAGAGACGCAGGCTCAGCAGGCCAGAGACGCAGGCTCAGCAGGCCAGAGACGCAGGCTAAGCAGGCCAGAGACGCAGGCTAAGCAGGCCAGAGACGCAGGCTAAGCAGGCCAGAGACGCAGGCTAAGCAGGCCAGAGACGCAGGCTAAGCAGGCCAGAGACGCAGGCTAAGCAGGCCAGAGACGCAGGCTAAGCAGGCCAGAGACGCAGGCTAAGCAGGCCAGAGACGCAGGCTAAGCAGGCCAGAGACGCAGGCTAAGCAGGCCAGAGACGCAGGCTAAGCAGGCCAGAGACGCAGGCTAAGCAGGCCAGAGACGCAGGCTAAGCAGGCCAGAGACGCAGGCTAAGCAGGCCAGAGACGCAGGCTAAGCAGGCCAGAGACGCAGGCTAAGCAGGCCAGAGACGCAGGCTAAGCAGGCCAGAGACGCAGGCTAAGCAGGCCAGAGACGCAGGCTAAGCAGGCCAGAGACGCAGGCTGAGCAGGCCAGGGGCAGCCCGTACCAGTCAGGCCACAACGAGTAAGGGCACAAGTCAGGCCTGACCACGACAGACAAGGCCAGAGTCAGGCTGGACCACGATAGAACAAGTCAGGTTGGTCGCCCTGTGCGGTATCTACATGGGTGGCTGCATCGCCCATGGCATGCAAGCGTGCCCTGTCAAGAACTCCCTCCCTTCAAGGTCCAGCAAGGCAGCAAAGGGCAGCTTGCTGCAAACCATTGCCGCCCCTGCTACGGCCATCGGTGCTACTTGTGTTGCCCCTTCTACTGCTGCTGCCCCTACTACTGCTGCCCCTGCTACTGCTGCCCCTGTCGCCGCTGCTGCAAAGTACACCTGCCTCAAACCCTCTTACTCAGTATGCAGCTGCTGTTGCTGCTCTTGGACCTCACAGACAGCTACACCAGCACACAGGACTCATTTACATCCCTACCCTTCACCCCACCCTCACCGAGCTTCAAGGAGGAACAGCAGCATAAGGTGCAAGCTGGTGGTCTCCTCCTGGTGCAGCAGGTGCTGCCGCCGCTCCTCCAGCACACTGATCACTGCTTGCAGCTCATCGGCACGGAGGGAGGTGCACGAGTCCTCCAGCACCTACACCATCAACAACTGCAGGCTGAGGGCTGGACATAGCCTGGTCTAGTCTGGTCTGGTCTGGTGGCGGCCTGGATAGGTGCTGCTTCTGCACCTGCTGGTCCGCCTGACCGGACTCCGCCTCTGAAGGCTGCATCCTGGAGGATGCACTGACCCTGCTGCCGAGTCACCTGCTGGATGTGATCCACTAGTCGGGCTGTGGGGGACACCTCTGCAGCAGACACCTTGGACAGGATCTGCGTGCAAGAGGAAACCGGCACATCACGGAATGTGCCCCTGCTACGTGGGCTGACGAGGAAATGGTGACAAACTAAGGACTAGCCTTGTTGAGCAAGAAGTTTGGGTAAATGTGGTCCGCTGTCAAGTAATGCGAGCATGATGGGCAGCTGAAGCGCGTGCGCAGGTGGGTGGTGATGCACTGATAGCAGAACGTATGGCCGCAAGTGGTTACGAACGCGTCTTGAATTGTGTCCACGCAGATGGGGCAGCGCAAGCATGGTCCGATTAGGTGCGCAAGGCCATCAGCAACGTGTCCAGCAGAAAGGCGATCGGTGGTCGAGGTGGCCTGCGTCATGCACCTAACGTGGGACACCAGCGAGCGGCATTGACGCGCCCATGTGGTTCGCGAACCCGACGGTGCCAACAAATCAAACCCTTCCCTCCATGATACTTGCATCTCTGTCACGAGGATGGTGCTTGTTACGAGGATAGTACTTGCATCTCTGTCAGGTCTAGGGTAGGATGGAAGTGGCTAAATCATAGTTTGCAGCTCATCTGATGCCTCTTACTAACGTTGAGTTAGGCTGGAGACGGTCTAAAAATGAAGGGGCTCTGACCCATTCAGAGTAGGTGACATTTTACGCGCCAAGCACCAGACACTAGGGCGCGACCGAAATATAATTTTCCTGAGGAAACGCCGATATGACTGGATATGACTGGAATATGATTTTCACCGTTTGTAGGGCGGTGGAGAATTTGCATGACTTCATGTTGAGCCCATGTGCACCTTTGTTTGTGCACCTTGCTTTGAAGTGCGTTACAGAAAGTCCCGAACCCCTAGAGGGGGAGGGCGGCCTAGCAGCCTAACGGCTGACGGCTTAAGCGGTGTAAGCCACATCATCGTAGGGCGGTGGAGAAGAGTTGAGATTTAGCGAGCGGAGAGTAGGCTAGCGGAGACCCCTAGCTATGTATGCATCACTAAGCCACGGCCATATCTGCCAAGGGCGGCCCACAAGGCAGATGATATGCCATGCTGAAATATCATCAAAAATGACCTGGTCGCGACCTAGAAGACACGTTTCCGGGTCCCCAAATATGTGTGCCAGCTTATACTGACCTTTGTAACCTGCACGGGTCCGAGAAACGTTTGCAGGGCCAATGATGGGGCGACTTGCTCTCTAACGTCCGCTGTGCTCTGTAGCAGAAAATTAACAGCCTGAGCAAAGACATACCATGGCCAAGGATCACTGATTGCATTGCAAGCACTTCACCCAAACTCAGTACATACAGCCCATGCACTGTAGACTACTGTGGGCAATCCTCACCTCGACTTTTGTGCATGAGCCGGACAAACAGTTTGCGCAGGGCAGGCCCACACAGTGCACCAAAGACCAATTTGGGGCCCCACAGACCATGTTCATTCTTGCCCAGGGGCTGCCTGGCAAGCTGTTCATGCAGGGCATGACACTGTCGTCTGAACGAAGCACAAATATCCACCCTCCACCCGCACTACCTTGCAATGTCCGGTCCAAATACCCTGAAAGGAGAGTGTCTGAGCGACCTGGCGTTTGACATGACTGGGCATTGCAAGCCATATGTACCATTGGCACAGCACATCCCAACTCGGGCCCAATTCAGGTGACACCAGCACACCCTCCTCACGACACCACGGTATGATTGTCTAGGCTGCCGCATGCAGTGCTGCTGTCACCTCCAGCACAGCTAAGCTAGGTAGCCCACCGTTGCATGTTCTGCTGCTGGAGCTAGTGACCAATAGGTACCACACATGCTGTGCTGTGCAATGTGTACAGCACTCGTATAGTACAAGGTGAACCCACAGTGGCTCAATACACCCACAAGGCTGTGCCAGCTGCTGCAGCTACCAATGTACACCTGCACACACACTCCCAACAGTTCAGCGCCTGCTTCAAGCTGCTGGTGCTGAACAGTGCATGGCAGGGCTGCTCGTGCTACTAAGCACCCCATGCAGCAAAGCACCGCCATGCCAGCCGGCTGAACAGCTGGCCTATGCCCACCCCTGCCCCTGCTGTGACTATCATCCTCTGCACACCAAATGCTCCTCACACACACACACACCCGTAGCACTAAGTGACGGCACCCTCCCACCCAGCTATGATGTCATAGTAGCGGCAGCACCCATGGCTGAAGTACAAGCTTGCCCGAGCTGCACACACTAGAGGCGTCACATAGGCAGCTACAGCTTACCCACCCCATGCACTGTCTGCACACGATAGGGCACTGGAGACCGCCCACTCCATGGTCAGTGGCCTTCTTGCAATGTCAGCCTTACGCTGCCCTGCTGCCTCCTGCTGGGTTACTGGGAGCTGCCTTACTGATTTGTAGACAATACAGAGCACTGCTGGTCATCTTTGCCGAATACAATGGCCCTGGCAAAGTCTGGACCTGCCGCTGCACTGCCGCCTGCTTTGATCGGTCCGCACTGATTGGAATAGGTATAAAAGCTACAGCGAGTCGCTGGCTGCCTGTAGCACTGCAAACCGCCTTTTGACTGAAGCTTTCTCGGCTGAGATGATGCCAGCCACCTGCTCCACACAATGCTCCAGCTGGCCTGTGCCGTTCACCACCACTGCAGCACGCACGCCAAGCCATGTAGGTCTGAGTGGAGGCTGCATCTTGTAAAATGTGAAGAAGCCACAGTGGTAGCACTTTGTGGTGCAGGCACATTGATGACGCTCGCGAATGACATGTCAGTGATGTGGTGATAGCCATGACACTAGGATGAAGAAACACATAACACTTGCGAGTTGTGAACAGCTGGTACAGTAAGCACAGCAAGTCGATGTGGTGCTGCAACTCCCATGCAAACCAGCAGCAGCAAGGCCACCCATGCTTGGCTAAGGCAAGGCAGCAGTAGCGGGTAAAGCATTGGCACCACCAGCCCCACAAGCTGCAGCAGCGTCAACAACGCCTCCCTAAGCCTTACCATAGTCAAACTCATGCACACGAGCCACCTCTGCACGGGCAGTGGCCACTCTCACTGCCAGCTTGTCCAAGTCCTCGGTCTTGCGGGCTGCAAGGCGCTGCACCAGACATGCCTCTGTTTCTGCTGCAACGAAGATGGAGATGGCTTCTGGCATCAGCTGCTTGATGTAGGCAGCGCCTTGCACGTCAATGCGCAACACGACATCGGTGCCTGCCTTCAGAGCCTCATGCACCTGTGTGATTGCATGTTGACATGCATATGAATGCTGCCATGCCATGGGCAGCTGTCCATGTAAGCAACAGAAGTCAATGCTTGCTGCCATGTAAGCAGCATAATGAGAATCACACCTGCTGTCTGGGTATGCCCTTGTAGTCACCATACACCATTGCGTGCTCCAACAGCATGCCGTCTGCAATCCACTGCTCAAACTTTTCTTTTGTGACAAAGAAATAGTCACGTCCCTCCATCTCATTGGGCCTCTTTGCTCTGCAGGCACCACCAAAGACCATGCATTTTCAGCCTGCTTAGTCGTTTGTCAAACTGCCAGGTCATACTGCCAGGAAAACCACTTGCCTGGACGTGGCAGTGACCACAAAGTAAAGATCGTTCCGCAACTCCTTGAGCCGTGCCACGACAGAGTCCTTTCCCACGCCGCTGGGACCGCTGATGATGATAACAACAGGCTTAAGCGGAGGGACCTATGGCCCGCCACAACCACACAAATCGTCGGGCTCGAGTAAATCAAAGAACCCTTGCTGCCAACGTGGCCGTGCACCTGAAGACGCACCATAGGTTGCTGACCTATTCTGCCTAGTTGGGACTCCAGCAGCATCAGCGCGCCAGAGTCAATACGTGCTCGTGTGGGTTTCGCCGTCTGTAAACTGGCGCAACCCCGTGAGCGACGAGAGCTCAGGTGGTCGTTGCATCACCGTCGAACATCGAAGAGAGGCGCCGGAGGCAGTTCGGCCGCACACCAACTTCCTGGAACGGGCCTGGACTAGCCTACGCAAAGGAGCCCATGACATCTTCCTGAAGCTGCCGTAGGCTACCTGCGCGGGAACAAGTCCCGTTTGCATCGCCTGACATGGCGCGTGTGCATGGTTTAAACATGTTTGCTACATTTCTTTGTACCAAGCATGTACTGCGGTCGGCACGGCCGGCACTAACATCGCAGTATGTCGTTTTCGGGTGAATCCTGATGCTCTAGTGTTTGAGTATAGGTGGCATCAGCAGTTCACGAGACCTAGACTTGAAAGAAAGCCCCAAACTTGTTGCACAGCAATACCGAAACCCAGCATGGAATACCAGTGCTAATGTCTAGCTGACGTGCTGCTGCCATGCCAGCCTCATTGCTGTCATCTAGTCACACTTACAGGCATGGCATGAAACAGTCCATACTTACAGGCATGGCATGAAGTCAGCGTCCATATAACCTCATGCCATGACCATGTGATCATGCCATCACGCTCTACCCACATGGCTGCTACTGGTCAACTACAGCATGAACGTTGATGTTGCCGTTGCCCCTTTGCCCACACCCAGCACATGACTCAGTAGCTTTTTACCCCATGCGCCTGCAACTGGTGGCTGTTCAACAGCTTGGCCACTGCTGCTGCCAGCTGTTAGGCCACAGCCACGCCGCATCTGTGTGCTTGCAACGTCAGCTGCACCGGCTTGACTTGCAGCATCCATGGATGATGAGCTTGTTCCAGTATTCCTGCCACCATGAGGCCTGCGTGTGCTGCTGCTGCTGCTGCTGCTGACTGTTGCTCCACAGCCTTGCTTTGCTACCACAGGGCGGTGCCTTTTACCGGCACCTGCGAGGCTCAGGCCCTGCAGCAGCGCAGTCACCTGCTAGGGTTGGGAACAGGGGTTAGAGCAAGGAGGGTGGCAGCAGGGGAAGACAAGCAATTGAGGTGTTGTGTGTGCCCTTTTTGTGCTCCCCGCCCCTACAAGGCTGCAAGGGTGCCTCATCCTTACAAGGCTGTGTGGTGCATGGGGCTATGCGCCATGTCATGCCATGCCAATCATGACCCCAAACAGTCTAAACCACACAGCAACAAAATAACCAAGCCCATCATGAGGTGTGGTGATGCCGAGTCGCTCACATGGCTGCATGCAAGTCTTCAGCAGCAGCAACCCAATCATGACCTTCAGTCAAACACAGTCTGACCCACACAGCCATGTGCCTTGTGTGCTACCTTCCTGTGTTCCCCCGGCTACACATGCCACCGGGGACTGCAGGCACTAGCGGTGACTTTGAGGGGGGTAGGACAGCAAGGGGGGCACTGCGTGTAGGAATGCACATCACGAGGGTGCCACCAGGGGACTGCAGGCACTAGGGATGTGTTGTGTCAGCTGCAGGGGGTTGATGATGCTTGTGCTGGTGCGGTAGTGCAGCCTGGCTCAACTCAGTGCAGGTGGCTGCAGTGCCTACACAGCAAGGTGCCTGATTTGCTGAGACCCTGGCTGAAGATATGGCTGTTCTCCCGTTCCACCCTTAAACAGCAGCAGTTAGCAGCAGCAGCCCAAACTACTCTTTGCGCTGAGTATTTGTGCTGATGGACGATTGGCATTGGCCTCTGTGACAGATGTGAGGCTAACACAACGGGCATGCGCAAGACGGCAGTGAAGTAGCATATAGCCTGTGCTCACCGTGACCTGCCACCAAGGGTGGGCGCAGCCACTGACACAGCTTTGCACAACATGCTCATGCAATGATAGGTAACGGCAGGCCTCTCTCAGTGTTTGTGAGCAATTGCTGGAAGTAACATGTGAGAGGGTCCTTAAGGGTCCGTGTTGGCCCATGGATGGAGAGTTGACAAAATATTCCCACGCCGGGACTCGAACCCGGGTCGCCAGGGTTGTCATTCTCGCCATGTGGCGGGAGGCGTTGAGAACCTGGTATCCTAACCGCCTAGACTACGTGGGAGGATGTGTTGTTAATATAAATTCAATATGTTATCAGCACCGTAGCACTTTAAGTGCTTAGGTACAAGCTTGCATATCAAACATGCAACAATTGAAGCAGGCCATATGGTTGTAGGCAAGGAGCAGGGTACGAGGTGGTAGCTTATCACGACTCAGCTAGGTTGGCACAAGCTAAGCCTGCTGCAATCTAGGCATGGAAGGGACGGCAGCCGCGTTTTCACGACAACGCAGTGCTGTATCCCCATGCAAAGTAGCCTAGTTCACGGAGTCCGGCAACAAGGGATGCTGGTAGGGCATATAGGCCAGCAAGGTTATGAGTAAGGGATGCTATTGATAAGTAACTACTTTCACCAACTTGCCCCTTACTCACCGTGGCCGCTGTTATGCGCTCTTGCTCTTCCAGCCGCCGCCCCATGTGCTCTTGTAACAAGCACCATCAGGCTCCATGTCCACCTGCTCTGAAGCAACACATAGCAGACAAGGGCTATATCTCCATGTCTTGCACATAGCACATGCTTTTCTTTGGAGGGGTGTTGAATGCATGATGGTCAGGAGGGTGGACATTCAAGTTGCAAGTAGCCTAGCTTTCAGTGTAGCTTGCCATGGCCTCTCACCTGCTCACCTGCCCCCCACCAAGCCTGGCTTGCAGGGCAGTGGCAGTACCCATCTTGCCACCCTCGCCTTACTCACAGGCACATCAGCAAGAGGGACCGGCCGGCAGCAGCAGCAGTCGAGCCATCCACCAGCTTTAGCAATGGGGGTCACCAGAGGAAGCGTTGCAGCAGTAGAGGTGAACAAGGAGCACGGAGCTGCGACAGGGGAAATCAGTCATGCCCAGATCACAGCAGCTGACATGGACATACCCAGCGACACAGAAATGACAGAGTCTCTGACCTTGCCCTGAATTTACCCATCGACATAGCACCAGACCAAGACAGCACCACAGCCTAGCGTGATTGATTGGACCATATCAGAGCAGATGCTATATAATGATGGTGATGATGAATGCAGCCGGCCCCATCACCACATGGGGCAGTGAGCAAATACCAGCAACATGAGAGCAGGTAACTGTTCACCCCTTCAGGAGAATGGGAGCCACGCCCTCCTGGAGCACTACTAGGGGGCGGCCCTGCTATGGGGTAGGCAAGGGGAATGTCAATGTCATGCACCAACACATTGGGAGCCGCCCTTGGTACCGCCCAGGAACTATGCAACGACCCTCCATGCCGCTTCTGACTCAGCCAGCAGCACTATGCTATGACTGTTGCTGCACGCCAAGGGAGAGGCCACCAAACTGACAAGCCTCGTTAAGCCCCATGCACCTCACCATCTTCATTGTGTTTTAGGACTTCCTTGGCTATTGGGATGAGCAGCACTGCCAAGCACCTTTGCTGTTGTGGTCCAGGTCCCCAACGCCACCGACCCCAGTGCTAAGCATGACCATCTGCTGCTATGTGCTGCGTGAACTGACAACAAGAGGCTCAGCAGAGCAAGGTTGAGGTCTATGAGGAGTGGCAGCAGCTGCAGGCGGCAGCAGAGCTCCCAAATCCACCTTGTCAGCTAACCCCACCTCCCCCACCATAACCCCTCCCACCATCCATAATGTTGTCACATGGTGCTGTAGAGGAGATGCAACCTTGTGTGTTCCTTGGCAGCACCGTCAATGCTTCTTGTCAAGAGGTCAGCAGGGTCAGCAAGAAGCTGCAAGGCGTGGGGCACACGATGCTGCACATGACCAAGCTGTTCAAGATCCACATCAGCCATGTGTTCAAACCACCCTGCTGTGCACAGCCGCTGGATCATGGGGGGTTGCAGCTGCAAATCAGCCGCTGGACGTGCTCAGCCCCACCTGCTCACCGCATCCTACGTTCCACCCAGCCTTGGACTGGTCAGCTGGGAACAGCAGTTTCAGCGCACCCAAGAACCCGCTGTGTCTGTGCACTTGCAAGATCATTGACTGTCATCTAGCTAGATCACGTTGCACACAACATGGCAGCACACGGCATTGCAAAGCAGCTGTGGGCTGCCATGGGGTCGACCTGGCAGGCCCAGTGCCTCCACACAAGCCTATGGTCTAGGCTGAGGGTGGTGTGGTACAGTGTAGTCTGTGGCTGGTGTGGCCTGACACCGTGCAGTCCAGGCATCAGCACATGCTCTAGATATGCAACACACAAACCAAGCCCATCCCAGCAGCGGTGGGGTACACACATGCAGCTGGTGGTGTTCTTTGGCGTCGTCAGCATTGGCACGCAGGGTGGGTGGGGGGCCAAGGCCTGGCTGCAGGCCTGCAGCAAAGTGGTGGAGAGGCCCAACAGCGGCAAGCCAACAGAGAGGCTGCCAGGCAAGGTGGTGACGGTGGATAAGTTTTGCATCATCCGGGTCAGCTAAGCTATGAACAGCCCCCCAGCCATGTGAGGAGGAGCTGGACTGCAGCGAGCCTGTTAAGCCTGCAGGCTGGAATTTGAAGCACCTCAGGTGCGGGAACGCTTGTTGCGGTCACCCTGAAGCCTGTGGCCTCATGTGGTGCCCCTGGCTGCACCTGACCATACCTGAAAAAAAGGCAAAAGGGTGGACAAGGACTGCAACGAAACCCTTCACTTCCAGCGGGCAGGGGAGGCCCCATGTCGCATACTAGAGCTGTGCTGGTGGCCACACCGAGCAAGGGCTCCTGCCCAAGGCAAGGAGTACCCAGCATTGGGCTTTAAGAAGCTGCGAGACCAAGCACTCAAGGTCCACGCCCCAGCAGCCTGTAGCACAGTGATGTGTGCACTTGGCAATGCTCTAGCTGTTGCTCACATTGGAGCATGTTTTTCATGCCAACATCTATCACCCCATCCTCCAAAGGGAGTGAGGGTAGAAAATTGGTAGGCGCAGGCTGCAACATTGGTAGTGCAGAGTCAATCCCGTAGCTGCAGCCAAGCCATTAGCAGCAGCAACCCAAACCACTTGCGCGGTTAGCCACATGCCCGCAAGGCATGGCATGCCCGTAGCAATGAAGACCCAAGCATGGCATGTTGCGTCCATGAGTATGGGCGGTGCAGCTGTGTCGCTAACATTTGTCACGTGATGCTTGATCATGATGATCATGGTGATGAAGGCTACCGCAGCAGCTGGAAGACTGCCCCCCTGACCTGATAAGACGATGCCGTATGAGCACACCCAGGCGCCATCTCGTGCTCATGTTGCTGTTAAGGCGGTAGGTTGCATGGATTAGGCACTGCAGCATCCAAGGACACTGTAAAGCAAGGGCATGGTGCTATGCAGGAGCTCCATGCCTAGGGCTCAGCTGGTTTACTTCCGTGTGGCACCAAGCACTACAACAACTGTTAGGGTTGCCCATGTTTGGCGATGACGGCGGCGGTGGCAGGAGCAAGGCAGCTAGACTGACAAGACTTGCGAGGAAGGTGGTACAAAGCATTGACAAAAATATTCCCACGCCGGGACTCGAACCCGGGTCGCCAGGGTTATCGTTCTCGCCATGCGGCGGGAGGCGTTGAGAACCTGGTATCCTAACCGCCTAGACTACGTGGGAGGATGCACATGGAGCAAAGTAACCAAAACATGTAAGCAATAGTTGACGACTGATAGACTGATGGCCAAACTAGGCAGTCATTTAATTACCACACTGCAGTGAAGCAGGCCAGGCTAAGGTAACGGTCTAGGATCAGGGTCCAAGCTAACAGTTTATCACTTCACACAGCGAGATTGGCGCAAGCTGAGCCTGCTGCAATGTATGCGGTGATGATATGGCCATTGTGCACCATCAAGGTAATGATATTGTGAACGATCCACGAGAGCGCCTGGTAGCATAGTGCCATGCTATTGCATGCCTATAGAATGCAGGCTCGGACCCTACCACCAGACTGTGACTACTGTTCTCAGGATGCCCCTTCATGTGCATGTGTAGCACTAGCACTAGCTGTAAGCTCACCCAGGCTACCTAGCTGTGCAGCCACGTTAGATTGCCTAGTCCAGCTGTTTAGTGTGGCGACAACAAGTCGCATTGAACGTGCTCTATGTGGAAGATGAACCCACCATCCTAAGGCCCGCATGATGCAATACCCATATGACCCAATGGGCTGCACAGTGTTGCAGATAGTTGCAGAGACACCCATGCCCTCAGCCCAGCAAATGACCCACTATTTGATGCAGCCCAGCCGCAGCGGGATGTCCATGGGCAGCATGGCTTATAAGCAAGTGAAGCAGTGTACATTATCTCAGCGTGAAAGACGGTCACGGTCAGCGGACAGGCCCCGGCAACATGGAAGCAGGCCCCGCAAGTGCATATGCAAAGGAGGTAGGGCGACACCCCTCCTGCCTGGTAGTGCACAATACACATTGCCCCCAGCCATAGCATGCTGGACGGTTGCTCATGCAGCCCTCGTGACCTGGGTGGCTAACTATGATCAGCCAAGAGCCATAACTCCTGCCATGCTGGATATCCAGCACCCAATCAAGAAGCAGTAGCAGTGGCGTGCTCTGCACAGCACACCACCATGTTCATATGACGGATAAGGAGCAGCGGCACCATCCCAGGTGAGCTAGGCTTGACCCCAGGCCAGCTGATAGCGCAAGGCCTTGGGAACAACACCCATCAGGGACTCACAGCAGACTGTGCCATCCAAGACCACACTGCCCGGCCCCCCTGCAGCCCCACCTCAGCTACCATCTTCTAACCTGTACATCACGCCCCGACTTCACCCCCATTTCCAGCCCATCCCTCCCTCTCCAAAAGCCACCGCAGCTTCCAACAGCCCTCCCCTTCACCCTCACCTCTCCCTGTGGCTGCTGCACCCCGCTAGCTGCTGCAGCTCGCCGCCATCAACCTCTACAGCCTGCGGCGCATGGCAGAAGTGGAGCAGCTCACCGTGGCATGCACCAATCAGAGGTAAGCATCAGCAGGAGCAAGAGGATAGACAACGAAGGAAAAGACAGGGCATACAAGCGCAAGAGTTTGGTCCAACCTGATGAACCTGATGAAGGTAAGAACCTGATGAAGGTAAGAAACAATGTTGGAGATGGAGACCAGCCACGCATGGATCAGCCACAGCTGTGTGGGCCGCAGAGGCGGCTAGGCGCTGGGAATCCCTGGCAGCACCGCCAAGAACTGCCAAGGCCAGGTATGCAGGGTGGAGGGCGCTGGTCTCAGGCGCTGCTGGGGAGTTGTTCAGGGCTTGGGATAAGGGGCCGGGCAGACAGGCAGTGAGGCAGGCTGTGAGGCAGGCACCAGGACCCCACACTGGTCACCACAATGTTAGTGGCCCAGGCATTAGCTGAGTGGGCCACCATCATACCAGCTAGCCGCACCTCCAACCAGCACCTCAGCAACGCTCTCACTGCATCTAAAGGTAACCGCACTCACTGCAGCTGTCACTGCAACACTCTCACTGCCATCCCTCAACACCACCCGACAATTGTTCCACTTGACAAAGCTGCCAGGGATGGTGGTGGTGGTGGCGATGGTGGCCTACGTGCCAAGCGATGCCCCTAGCAATTCAACCACCTGCCCCCATAGTTTACAGCCGGTTGGCGGTGCCTTGCAAGCATCCGTGAAAACTATAGCACCGTGGTGGTGGCTGACAGTGAAGCCCAGCACCATCACACCAAGAAGGCACTGATGTCCCCCTCTCAGGGTGGGTGTAGAGAGGGCAAAGACGGCATGTGATACTGAGCCACCCCAGACTTGATGCTCATCCGCCACCGCTGTTGCAGCTCTTCCTTGACTACATTTTCACGGCCCTCGCTTGATTGTACCCTCGCTTCCCCCACCAGCAGAGCATAACCCCAGCAGCCCCAGCTGGACATGAACCACCTGTCCAAGGAGGATGCAGCAGCAGCCCAACCCAACCCATCCCAAGCCGTGCACCAGCAGCCCAGCTGCTGTATTGGCAGCTGCCCATCAGCTGGTTGAGGAGTGCAAGGCCATTGCAGGCAGCAGCACCTGTCTGGCGGACAAGCCCAAGCAGCCAATGGACAGCTTGCAGTTGGCACATGACAGCTTTGTGAAGCGTGACGAGTAGCTTTTGATGTGTTTTGAAAGTCACGCGTGATACTCGACGTGTCTTGCTATGCTGCTAAGTGCCAGGAAGGCCTGCGGTTGGTGTGCACCTGACCTAGAGCCATCTGGCATAGGCATTAGTGCAGGCTATAGCTGCTGGCCAGGCCAGGCCAGGCCAGGCCAGGAGTACAGTGGGCCTTGCAAGCAGTTGTAGGCCCCCAGCCAGGCTCCGGTCAATCAGACAGAGCTACCCATTGCCCAGATCAGCCTCACCCTGAACATGGTAGTCACTAATGCCCTGCGGATGACTCTCCCTTGGCTATTGTGAGCCCACCAGCAGGGAGGTGAAGCGGCCTACTATGACAGCCATATGCCTAGACAGCCCCTTTTCTTCGCTGGCGTGGCCACGATGCTGGCACATGCGGCTCACATGGTGAATTGGCTGCTGTTTACATTTGCACGGCATCTCAGGCAGACAAGGTGCCGTGCAGGCCTGCAGGTGATGTGCGCATGACCTGGGTGCATGGGTGGCTTAGACGGCATTGCCGTAGTGACCCTTGCTATGGTATTGTCCCACGCTTTAACATGGTCAAAGTATGAAACTGTATACAATAGTCCAAGGGCACCATTCCTTAAATAACTTGCGGGCAATGATTGGACGCCAGAACCATGAGGCAGTACAAGCTGACGATGATGGTGGTAGTGATCTTTGGCTGCGGGCTGCTGACTGCTGCTACCAGCCTTCTGTAGCTTCTCCTGCCGGGTGTCACGACCCCACCTGCAAGCTGCCACTTGGCATTGCCTTCGTCTGCTGCCCTGACTTGTTACTCCCAGCTGCTGCTCCCGGCTGCTGCCCTTGCGTGCTACCAATGGCTTGTGTTGCTAATGCTGCCACCTCCTGCCCTTCAGCGACTGGCAGTTGCTCTTGCTACAAGGCTGGTGAGCTCCCAGCTGGTAGCCAGCTTGGAGTCAGCATTGCTAAGGTCAAGCTCCTTTTCAGCTTACAACCCAGGCTACAAATGCAGCACTGTTGCCACACTTAGGGCATATCAGCGATCATAGGAACACCACAATAAGACCATTGCCACACATGGGAGCACACCCCGAATTGAAGGGGCTTCCCGCCGCCGCTGCTTACGTGCTGCCTCAGCGCCGCTGCCACTGCTGCTGCTGACCTTGCTGCTGCCATCCCCACCCCTGTCGTCGTTGTCACCACTGCTGCTGCTAAAGATGTGAGTCATTATTGGGAAGGTGGGAATGGAAGCTCATAAGGGTTGCAAGTGCCAAACGCAACTATTCGAGGTGGTATGGGTATGTTCTGGCTAGCAAGTCTATGTGGATGGGTGCGTGATATGCATGGCCAGCTAAGCTGGAAAGGTAGCTAAGGAGGTGTAGGCTGAGCTTGACATGGCCTGTAAAGATATCGAGCCCCCATGCAGTGATTGCCTGGCTCAATGCCTTAGTGTGCTCCTCTCTGTCTGCCTGCACCTGGTGAGCGGAAGGGTCATGCGTTGGCCCACTATTGCATTCGCAAAGTTAGGCAGTTCTTAGGGCCGCCCATGGCGATGACGGCGGCGTTGGCAGGAGCAAGACAGCTAGACTGGCCAGACTTCCCAGCAATAAGGTAAAGAGATCAAGAAAGGACGACAAAATATTCCCACGCCGGGACTCGAACCCGGGTCGCCAGGGTTATCATTCTCGCCATGTGGCGGGAGGCGTTGAGAACCTGGTATCATAACCGCCTAAACTACGTGGGAGAATGCACGCTGAGAAAAGTAGGCCATTCTTAAGCAGAATGCGCTATTACATATGCAGGATATGCAGGATATGCATTAAACGTAAGTAAATGATTAGCTTGCAGAGCAGGCATGAAAACAACCCATCGGCAACTGGTAACTTGTCAGCAGTGACGTTTGGCAACAACCAAATAGCAATGAGTATGCCAGGCTAAGGTTTGAAACTTGGGGCAGGGTCCAGGATGGTGGCGGATAACAAAGCTATCAGTTGCACGAATGGCTGCTTGTGTGCTCAACACATGGCCATTGAGATGGCAACACTGTGAAAGCATGACAACCAACCTAGTGTTGTCGACGTGTACATTTGCCACAGGCTTGTAAAATGAGAATATGGCTACCGACAAGTGTGGCATCAAGAGGTCTGGCCTAGAGGTCGCAGTAGTGCCACACATACATCCCCATTCAGCCTTTCCCCATTCAGTCCTACGCAGGTTATGTGTGGCAATGAGATAACTCAGGGCAAAGGCATTGCAAGGTATGCTCCTTGTTAGGCATATCTTGCAGATGCACACACTGGCACTGCACCTCAGGTGTTGACACAAACTGCAATAGGTTGGAGCACTAAAGGCTTACATGTTGCGAGTGCTTGGGGGGCATGTGCCCTTGGCAGGGTTGCGCCCATGCCACAATGGCCATATGGTGGGTATTGAGCTCGCCAGTCCCGACGCACAGCTGCAACCAGCAAGCAACAGTTTAGCAGCTTCCCAACCCCACTTCTATGTTGAGCATGGTGACCTGCAGGGCACCTGGGTATGGGGATCCTCACCCTGAACCCTGGATGTTGCACGCTAAGGGAGGCTTGCACGCTTATTTAGTCCCACATCCGTGCTCACAGCGCTGGTCCTAACAGGCAATGGTGCAATCCTCCCGCCGTACACGAGTCGAACAGAGGATGTGAAGACGAACGCGTGCATACAGCTTGCTGTCAAGATCTCACCTTTGGCAGCACACCCGCAACCCGCCGTGTCTTGCTCCGTGCACAACGTGGGACACGCAATGCAGGCCTGAAGTACAGCAAATCTTTGATGCCCGCGTCGCTGACATTTGTGCTCTGTGGTCGTAGGTATTCCTTGTGTGCTTTGCTCGGTGTGCTTCGTAGGCTAGTAGGGTTTTTGCCAAAACAACTGTTTGGCAACTAAACGTTCTCCCCCAACACAAAGCTAGTCCATTGCGTGCACAAGTCCACAGGTCACAAGCATGCGCCCTGGCGACGGCCGCGCACCTGTCAACTGGCATCTGCATTGCTGCACGGACAAGAATGGGGGTGTCGTCTGGGGCATGTCTATTTTCTGGAGTGGTGAACACCTACGTCCTCCTCCCCCGCCCAGCCTTAACCCCTGTCCAGGCCCGCTTAAAACCCTGTCCCACCCCTCCCCAGCCCAGCTTGTTTAACCAAGGCGTGCACGGAACCTGCCAAGCATTTAGAGGTCCACTTTACCACTGCCGCCATTGCTCACACTGGTCCTTACGCGCATCCTCACCCCCAAGATTGATAGGGTGGATGGTGCATTGGGTGTACACGAGTTGCAACAAGGTGCAGGTGATCGGCACATGTGAGGTCGCATGTGTGTATTTCAGGCATCATAAACAGCCATGCATGCCTGCTGGCAACCAGAGCAGTCGGTGCCGTGGTTTTGTCTAACAAAGTAAAGGGAGTAAAGGGACAATGGTGCCACAAAACAACATGGAGAGACCCGGATGAGACCTGGTTTACTACTCAATGCTGCGTTGGTGCCCTCTACAGCGACGTGTGGGTTTGCGAAGGGGTGGCAGCAAGCCAGCTACAAGCATGGGGTCACGTCTGAGTCTCAAACTTGCGGGCTGCAGCAACACCATAGTTCCGTGCAGTGCAAGTAAACAATGAATGATGCAAACCATAACAGTTGGCTGAGAATATGGCAATGTTGACTCATGCGCATCTCATTGCCACCAGCTTGCTCGCACATCAGCACACACATCGAGCTAGGTTCCTGGCAGTGGCAGTGGGTCTGGGTGACCATGCACTATAGTAGACGCACCAATCCAAGCTGCCAGGGCAGCGGCTAATTGTTGCACATCGACACCCCCTCAGCAGCCGCTCCAGGCTGCTGGCGCTGCATTGTACACCAACAACACAACAACACTTGAGGCATGTGAGGACGTGGTGCATGCCTATCATGGCCCAAGTGTGAGGAATGGGTTTGAGTGGCATAAGGGCATATGAGCCATGCCGCCCTCAGACCCTCACCTGGCTGCCTGCCTGCACTCATGGCAGCATGGCAGGGTAATCTATGTGAAGTACAACAGCTCGCTGTCTGCATCATAGCAGCCATGAGCGTAGCCGTTCTTGCTGCTGAAGGGTGGGACCACCCACTGCTGCTTCTCACTCTTCACGTGTTGCACGCTGGGCACTATGCTCTTGCGGGTGGGGCGGAGGAAGGTGGGGGTGTAGTGCGTTGGGGGGTCAGCAGCAGGGGCCAGGCTAGCCATCTGCTCTGTCACCTCTGCCATCATGGCCGCCACATGGCTGCCAGGGACTGGTGCCTTGGGCAGCTGGGCAGTTCCAGAGGTCTGAACCACATGCTCTGGCCGGGCATGCACAGTTGACGGGATGGAGTGCTTGGGGCGTGGCGGGGCACACATGGTGATGTATGCCACGTCCGACTGCAGCAGCTTGTCACTGTGCACGGCCAGCCTGGGCTGCGGTAGGCTGCGCGGCCCCTTCACCTCAGGGATCATCAGTGGCATGGAGTCGGTTGCCAACAGGCTGGCCTGGGACTGAGTTTGCGATACAGGACAGCTGCTGCCATCGTCTGCCATGGACGCTCCACGTCCGACAGGCCGCGCCTGGAGCTTCGCAGCCTTGAGACGCAGCCGGTTGCGGAGCACACGCGAGGTCGAATACACCGTCATGTTGGTGAGAACGAGTTCCGTCGCGGAACGTGGCATGCTGAGCGCTAAAGCGGCGCTGGGGTCCCCTGGCGCGCGAGCACTGCTGGAAAGGAGTGTGGGGGCTCGTTCTAGCATTCCTGGCGCCAGCGGCTGAGTTCGGGGCAAAGCGCAAGGTGCGAGTGACTGGGACTGCGGCACTGGCCCCTTGCGGGTCTTTTCCGCTGCCGCCTCGGCCCTGGCCACCAGCTGCGCCTCCCCTGCGTCAACCTGCTGCCCCGGCGCATCGCGCATGGCCACAGGCGGCAGGCCTGTGTTTGGCGAGTCCATCGTTATCTCCACCTGCCTGGCCCAGGGACCAGGTAGCTGCTGCCGCACCGCATCTGTCAACAGACCGGCCATGGCTGGGTTGCTGGCATTGCTGGGGTCGTGAAGGGCGTCACGCACCCAGAGGTCTCTGGGCACGGCGGACTGCTGCCCAAAGCCGCTGCCTGGCCCTGGCTGGGACAAGGGCTCTCCTGCAGTCAAGCTTCTGTTGCTGTGATGGAGCGTGTCAATGAAGTCCACTGATGAAGTCTCAGGCACTGCATGGCTCTGCAGGTGTCGAACTAAGGCCGCTGCCTCGGCTTGGCCTGGCTGGGTGTGTGGCCTCTGACGGCTGCGTTTCAGGCCAGCTGGCGCGGGCTTGACCGTGGTCAATCCCTGACCACTCGGCTGACCGGTTGCAACCAGGCTGGGGGACCGAGCCCTGGCCACTGACTTAGCCTCCTGAGCTGCCAGGGCCAAGAGGATGCCTTCAGGGATGAAGCCCGAGCCGGGCCTGCCAGGGTCAGGGCCACACTGCATGCTGCGAGGGGCAACCAGGTCAGGGGAGCCCAGGCGGCTCAAGGGGCTGCCGGGCCCGCGCCGTCTGGGTGAGGGGCTGCCAGGGGACCGCCTGCCATCTGGGCTGCCTCGTGCGCTGCCCGCGGGTGAGCAGGCCAGAGGGTCTTGCATTCTGAGGCGGGGGCTGCTGGGGCTGCCCTGCCGGCTGCCAGCCACATCACCCCAGGTGGCTGACCACCGACGCTGAGCTGCCAGGCGCTGGTGCATCACCACTGCAAGGGCGGCCTCCACGCCTGGGCTAGGAGGAGCTGCACGGCTGCCCACCACCTGCTCGGCATGCTCGAGCAGCACACCATTGCGGGAGAGTGAGGGGGTGAGGTAGTCCAGGGTGTCAGGCAGGTGGGCCAGGGCGACCGCGTCCAGGCGGCTGAGGGGCTGGGCATCTGGGGCTGGGCTTGTGGTGGGGCTCGACGCATAGGGCTGTTGGTCGGGCCAGGGCCAGGGCGGTGGTATTGCGATGGTGGGGGCTTGATAGGGAAGGGTGACGGGGAAGGGTGGTGCCGCGGTTGTGGGCGGTGGGGCTGAGGGGGAGAGGATTGGGGTGGTCTTGAGGGAGGCACGCTTTGCGAGTACAGGGCCCCCCGTGGCTCCGCTGCTGCCAGCCATGGCAGGTTGATCTAGGACGTCCCCCGGTGCCCACTGCACGCTGGCCACCGAGGCATTGCCAGGGCAGACAGTTCGCAGGCTGGGGGGTGCCTGCAGCAGGGAGTCTGGGCTATGGCCTGGGGCAGTTACCGGCACAGTCAGGGTGGGTGAACAGGCATCCAGTGTGTTGGTCAGACATGCTTGATCCTGCTCCCCCTGCTGGTAGTGGTGCTGCTGTTGTGTGGAAAAACCGACTACGGCTGACATTGGAACCAGAGGGGGTGCAGGCTGCACTTCCTGCTGCGCCTCTGTGCTGGGAGCTGAGGATGGTTCTGAGAGGCCAAGCACCACACTGTCCAGAGCTCGCTCTCCTTGCCCCTGGCTACCTTGCTCTGCCCAAGACTCCTCTGCGCGCAGCATCTCCCCTGCCTCGGCCTGCTCTTTGTTCTGATGGGTGCGAGGCGCGAGCAGCTTCTTCAGGGCCCCCTGACTGGTGTCCCACAGGCCCTCCGTCAGCGAGCGCTGCAGCGTGCGCGGCCCCTCCACCTCCCTCACGCGCCGTCGGATCGTGGTGGCACTGGGTTTGAATGCGGTGCCGCCAAACCGCCGCGACGCAGGCACTTCGCTAGGCCCAGGCTGCTGCTGCGCCAATGGAGCTGCGCTGGGGTCGGAGAGCTGCATGCCGTGCGACTCCCGGTCTCTGCGCACTGCAGGGGCTTGATGAGGCGAGGTCTGCTGGCCTGCCACAATTGAGGCACCCGGATTGTGTTGGTCGCGGTACGCAGCTCGTGCGGCTGTCGCCACGCTGAGGCCACTGGCAGTGGCGCTAAGCGTCCTGCGCGGCGGGACCGACGGGTAATCAGCAGCAATGATGGGCGCGGCTGTCGTTGCAGCTGACGGCAGCGAAAGCCCTAGCTTATCCGCAAGGTACTGCGCATGCAGCTGGTGCTCCCGGCCCTGCAGGGGCGATGCCAGCGCCCCGTCGCGCAGCGGCTGGATGGCGGTGCGGGTGCTGTCAGTTGGGTGGCCGGTATAGGCCAGCTGCTGCAGGGCGGGAAGCTTGAGGTGCACTTTGACGCCCAGGGTCTCAACCTGCCGACAGGCGGTGACGATTGTCGGAGGAAGGATTTGCTTTTCAGGCAGGACTGCGGATTCCAGTTCCGAACCCTGAAGCATTTTTGGCACTGGTCGGCGTTCAACCCTCCGAGGCATGCGTATGCTCCCTGCACGTTTGTATGCCGCCTCCTCGGTGGACGCCACTGGCATGGTGACGTGCAGCACAGGGCCAGGGGCACCGTGGCTGGGCCGAGTCCGAGCCCTGCAGGCAACAGGAGTGCGGCAGTATGTGGTGTGGAAGGCAGCTGGCAGCATCGTTTGACAATGCATTACTTCAACACTTTGAGTATGGCAGGAAGCTGTTAAGGTCAGGAGGCTTAGGCTGAAATTTAGCAAGTTTACCACGATATGCTGCTGCCCAGACCTTGGCATGGAATTGGGACACATCAATCTCAAACACACAAACTAAGGCAGCTGGTGGCACATTCATTGACAGCACAAGGGGTAAAAGAGAATTGGCCATTAGTGAAAAGGGGCAGTGTGGGCAAGAGGAGCGGTGTTTGAATGTCACACATCATGGTATGGTTGCTGTTGATTATGCGTGGATGTCAATGCATTCTGTACTTTGTCAGGTGACAGGCTCGTCAGGGCAGCCTGATCAGGTTCGCCAGATCAGGCAACCAGGCAGGCTGACCAGGCCCCTCAGGGTACCTGTGCACTGACGACCCGCGGGTGATGTCGTCCACAAAGCTTGCCTGGGCGGCCAGGTGGTGTTGCAGCTTGGCCACGTCAGCAAGCTGGTCAGGGCGGCCAGGGGCTGCGGCAGGTCGTGCCAGCTGCCTGATGGCCAGATCAGCCTGTGGAGCAGGGAAGCCCAGTGCAGCCTGAGCAGCCATGGGCCCGGGAGGTAGGATAGGAGAGGTATGGGATCAGCAGCTTCAACCCCAGTTACTTGAGGTGCCTCATCTTGTCATAGGCCCCCCAATACCTAGGTGGTTGGACAGGATGAGCTACAGGGCATGAGCTACAGCGCAGGAGTGACAGGGCAGCACCCAGTCGCACCCAATGTAACTGTTGTCAATGTGACTGTTGTCGATGTAAGTCGCGAGAGTGAGAGTCCTGAGGGTGGATACAGTCGGCAGATAAAGGAGGCGGGGTATGCCTGCTGCCAGCGGGGAGTGTTTGTGAAGAGCCCAGGCAAGAGGAGGCTGGGTGTAGTGTCGGGGTCGATGCAGGCGGGCGGTGGCAGGAGGTGTGGGGCATCACCTTGTGTGCATCTTCGATGATGACCGGGCACTGGGCGCTGACTCCCTCCGGCCTGCTGGCCTGACCTGCAGCCCCTTGGCTGGCATCACTAGGCCTTTGAGTGGCGGAGGCCAGGGACATGTCCAGCTGGCCCAGAGAGAGCACCTACAGCGCAAGGTCCACATCACATGCCCACCGTAGCGTCGCCTGGCTGCAGCATCGCCTGGCCATGGCATTGCCTGGCTACAGGCTTCCTCGTGGAGGTCACATCACCGCGCCAGGCACGCTGCTGCCAGCCTGACCACACCAACCGGCTCAGCACCAATTGAAGCACCGACACTGACTGGTTCAGCGGTCAACCTTTAGTTGTGCGCTGCACTCCTGTCGCCGACCTGTGCATTCCCTTGTGCGCTCATCTGTGCACTTTTTACGCAAGTGCTGACCTGTGTGCTGACCTATGTGACAGTCCTTGCGGTACGTGTTTGCTGAGGTTAACAACCCATTGCGCAGCCCGCTCAGGTGCTCTGTGCCCTCCTGTCGCATTGCCTCTGGTGCACTGACCTTTTGCAGCAGGTGCTTCATGTTGGGCACAAAGAGGCTGAGCTCCAGCATTCCCTGCTGCAGCAGCTGCGCCTGGGCATGCACTGCGCGGGAGTATAGGTGCACATCGTCCTGGGCCACCAGCTGCAGTAGCCTGCAGGGCAGGCCACCACCACCAGGCAGGTGGGTCAGGTGGGTCAGGTGGGGGGCCAGGTGGGGGGTCAGGATGGTGCTGAGTCAGGGGAGGGTGGTGGTTAGCTGGGTCAAGTGAGGGGACAGGAGGGTGCTAGGTCAGGGGAGGAGTGTGGTCAGGTGGGCGGTTACCACCACGGCAGCAGCTATCCTCATTGCTTACAGATCTCACACAGCAGCTGCTGCTCCTCCTGCTGTTGCTAAGACTGCCAGCGTCTGATGCCATGATAGCCCAGCTGCGCTGCTCCACGTGCCTTGACGCAGGTCTGGTGCGGTGCCAAGCTGCCATAAACTTGGTGAGCCAAGCCAATTCTCAGGGAGGGCCCAGCAAGTCAGGGTCTGTGCGACGCCCTGCTGGCTCCCCACAAGCTTCGAGTGTTGTGCTCGCCACCCGCCCCCCTCCTTCGCACCACTACCCAGCCAAACCCAGCTCAGCAAGCCAAGGCAGCCTCCAAGCATGTAAACAGTAAGTTGCCTTATGTGCTTAGGGCTTGGCGTTGAGGGCCCGTTGCTGCTCAGTTCTTGTACTGGTGTGCAAGTCAAAACAGGCACCTTCCTGTGCACTGCCTGGCACTGCCCCAGCCCACCTCTCCTGGCCTTGTGGCTCTAAGTAGCTCCTCACGTAGTCCTGCAGGATGGCCAGGTCCAGGGTCATCACCGTGGCAGCGCTGCTGGACACCACCACGGAATACCATAGCGCACGCTGACTCAGCAGCGACAGCTGGCCGGCACAGCCACCCTCCTGCAGCGCAGGGCATTACAGCAAGAGCTGGCCAGTCTGCATGGGGCCACTCCATGGGTCTGCTGCATGGGGCTACATGGGGCCACTGTGCAGCACAGCAGCGATGACAGGACACATGGCACATGATTTCAATCTGCAGCACAGCAGGGATGGTCGGCCAGGAGATGAGGGTACCCCGCAGCCCAGTACACGACAGCGAGGCGCTCTCATCCCTGGGCTGAGCATCCCCAGAAGAAGAAGCAGATGAAGATGATGAAGAAGGTGAAGAAGAAGGAGGGGGAGAAGAAGGAAAACACTGCGGAGTGGGAGCCGGCGTGCATCAAGGGAGGAGCTTCCGCCTGGGGCGCAACCTGCTCCCACCACCTACCCTAGATCTGAGCATCCCCACATCCCCACCCGGTTCTGCTACCCCTTGAGCTTACCTTGAGGAGGGTGAGGTCAGTGAGCCTGCTGCTGGCGGCACTGCCAGGGACCAGACCCACGAAGCCTGCTCGCAACAGCGCTGTGCCCGACACAACAAAGTGCAAGGCAGCCGCAGGTTCGCCCCGCCGCAGCAGCTCAGTGCCCTGTGGAGCAGTCAGGTGGGATCAGGTGGGTCAGGTGGGGGTTCAGGAGGGTGGTGGGTCAGAGGAGGCTGGTAGTGAGGTGGAGAGTCACAGCCATAGCCCTGGTGCAGGTAGTGCAGGTGCAAGGGCAGTGGTGTAGGGTTGCTGCAGCAGTGTTGGTGCAGGTTTTAGCACTGAAACAGGCATTGCTTGTCCCAATTGTGGCTAATTGTGGTCTGGTGGGCTTCCCAGCTCAGGCTAGTGGCTGGGAGATGAGCAGGGGTCTGTGCATGTAGCAGCACACACACCCACACACATGCCACCA
Organism: Haematococcus lacustris; assembly: GCA_030144725.1. NCBI lineage: Eukaryota > Viridiplantae > Chlorophyta > Chlorophyceae > Chlamydomonadales > Haematococcaceae > Haematococcus > Haematococcus lacustris. The sequence continues at coordinate 3,125,451 of JASKMD010000005.1, forward strand.
TCTGCCACTGGCTGGAAGGGAGGGGAGCACCAGGCAGGCAGTCACCAGGCAGCTGCCAGCCAGGGAGGCAGGCAGGCAGGCAGGCAGTTGCCAGGGAGGCAGGCAGCATCAGGCCACATCACCAGGCTCACAGGTGGTGATCAGGTGTGTCAGGGAAAATCTGCACCCACCCATGCATGCATTCCCTCACCGCTTTGTACTCCTCCAGCCTGCAGCTTCCCCCCAGCTTCTTCACCACGTCCACCAAGGTGCCAGCCACAGGTGGGCCGCCTGACAGCAGTCCTCTCATGGCCAGCAGTCCCTCAGGCCGGATGCTCTGCCACAGCGGCGGCGCCCACGGCTGGGCTTCCAGGGCAGCCTCCACCTGCTTGCTGCTAGCCAGGCGCCCTGCCCCGCGCACTGTCAACTCGAACATGGGCTTGCTCATGCACAGCACCTCCACAAAGCGTGACCCAGCCCCAGCTAGGCTGGAACTATGGCTCCCAGCGCTCAGCTCTGCCCCACCCCCCCCAGCAGCCGTGACGGCGGCTTTGGTGGGGCAGGGTCTGGCCATGATCATCCGCCTGCCCGCAATGGCTGGCACACTGTCTGGTGTCTGGCTGCTGCTCGCCAGCAGGTCCTGGGCAGCCAGGGAGGAGGAGCAGGGGCAGCGGGCGCCTGGGGGCTGCAGGAGGGCCAGCTCCAGGGCCTGGCCGCTGTGGAACACAGTGCCCTCAGCTAGCTGCTGCAGCACCACGGGCTGCAGGGGGTCTACCCAAGCCTGCTGCTGAGCAGGACTGGCTGCCATGGTGACGGCGTTGGCAGGGGAAGCAGGGCGGTTCTTACTGCCTTTCCCTTCCTGCTGCAGCAGCAGCAGTGGTGGGCAACAGGCAGGTCATGCAGACATGCCGACAGCAATGACGCCAGCACAGGCAGCAACAGTGGCACCACACATATGGCGCCAGCAGAAGCAGAAGCAGAAGCAGCACCCGTAACAGTGGCGGTAAGAGCAGATCACAGTTAGCATCACACTTCTCTCTGCTGGTGCGCATGGTGTGCATCCCTTAGCGCCACCCCTCCCGTGAAGCTACCCCTCCCTCTACCACATCCCCTACCCCCACAACTGCTTAGCTTCACCTAAGTAACCTAACTCTTACCTCTCTCCTGCTGGCCGTCGCAGCTCTGTTACCGGCTTCAGCCAGCGCCTGGCTCACTGCAGTGCTGGCAGCCTCGGGGTCATCTGGCTGCAGCCACGCTTCCAGAACCAGCTGGCCTCCCACTGTGATGAACACCCGGTCGTCCTTCTTCAGGCTGATGCACTTGACCTGTGATGGCCTAACCCACAGCCTGGGCGGCGTTTTGGGTGGGGTTTTGACTGGGGAGCGGGGCACGGCTCTGACGCCCCCCGTGGTGCGAGGGGATAAGCAGGCAGGGGAGGCAGAGGGGCCATGGGCAGGGCTGGGGTGCATGCGCATCAAGGTGGGCGGGGAGGGCTGTCGGCTGGGTGCGGGGCTGGCTGAGGGTGGGTTCAGGTGGTAGGGAGCGTATGCAGGGCGGGTTGGGGAACGGGAGCCTTCAGAGGCTGGTGGAGGGGAGGTAACAGCCGCGCTTGTAGGCGACTGCAGGCAGGCAACCAGGGCACAAGCAGGGTGGCAACCCAAGGTGCAAGTAGGGTGGTCTGCACACCCAGCACCATACATGTGCTGCTGCCTTTGAGTGTTTCCGCCACTACACAGGGCAGCTGAGAGAGTTTGGGGTTCACACGCTGGGATCTGAGTGTCAGCCATACCCGTTTGGCAGGCAGGCAGGCAGGTGGACAGGCTGGCAGGCAGGCCGGCAGGCAGGCAGGCCGGCAGGCCTTCAGGCAGGCAGGTAGGCAGGCACGCAGCAGAGTTAGAACCGGGCCCATCAGAGTCAGGCAGCATGTGCTCACTCAGCCCTAGCATGTTCTTGCTTGGCTGCAGCCCCGCACCTCGCATGCTGTCTGTGATGAGGGCCGGAGCAGGAGTGGGCTGGTGGGCCGCTGAGGGGCCAGGCCAGGGGTGTGGTGTGGGGTGCGGGGGTCCCACCCGCTCAATTCCTCATCTGGCCCAAGCACCAGTGCCGGCCGCCCTGCGCCATCCCACCCAGCGCACAGGAGCAGCAGCTGGTCAAGGCAAGGCAAAGCACAACACCAGTGCCGCCATTCCATAGGGCACAAGGGGTTTGATGTAAGGTCAGGTCGATGTCAGCTGGACGTCAGGTGTTTAGGCAGCAGTGGCCCAGCGACAGCACCAACTCCCACACACCACAGAGCACTAGGGGCCAATGCTTGATGCCAGGTGTTAAGGAGGTGCAGAGGCAAGCAGCATGACGGCAGGTGGAGGGTGATGCGTGAGGGCAAGGCGGAGGGTGGAGGAAGGACGAGCAAGGTGTCAGGGTGACCCAGGGCCAGGGTTGAGAAGGCAATCATATGTATCAGAGTCACAGCGTGTGTAAATCTCCAACAGGCAGCCTACCCCTCCTTCATCGGACTGGGGTCCCTGCCGTGCCTGATGCTGCCCCTTCTCTTGGCTTTCCCACTTTACATATCTGCTATCATCTGCAACCCACTGTACTTTGCTCACTCGCCGACGTGATGCTGCCGTGACAGTTTTGCTATATGCCCCATGCCTTCTCCCTGCTGCCAGGCGCCCTGAGGAGCCATCGACTCACCGGGATCAGGCCGGCGGGCTGTGGCACGCGCCACCAGACTCTGCTCGTCAAAGCTGGCGCCCCGTTGTGCTGCTGCCCGGTGTGTGATGGCAGCAGCCGGCGCAGAGGAGGCCCGGCCAGCCTCCAAGCCAACACTCCAGGGTCTTAGGGTGCCAGGGTGCCAGGGTCCCACAGTCACCCTCTGAAGGTCTTTTGCTTCAAGGCCGCCTGCCTCACAGCCTTGCTCTAGCGCTGGGTCAGGCCCTGCTGCCTTGGTACTGCCGGGCTGCTGCTCGCTACTGCCATCACCTCCCTCACATTGTGCAATAGCTGCTGGGCCTGAGCACTGGTCCAGTGCAGCTGGGCTGTGACTGCCTGGCTGGCTGCCTGGCTTCATTGTGTGTGAGTGCTGCAGGGTGCCTAGGACAGCCCCCATAGCTGCTGTCTGCCCTGGCTCTGTACCCTGATCAGGCAACCCCGGCTCTGTCGCCTTACTTGGCAACCCTGGGTTCTTCACCTGATCAGGACCAGGCTGCTCTGACAGCCCTGCCTCTGGCCCTGGCCCAGGCTGCTGCAAATGCCCTGAAGCAGCGGGGGAGGACAGGGCATGGCTGGACAAGCGCTGACCACGAGCTGCACTGCCAGCTGTGCACAACCCGTCCAGCGCATCCAGCAACCCATTGCCCCCCTCTGCGGGGCCAAGGACTCTTGCAGGGGGTCTGGGTGTTAGTGTGGATGAGGCTGGCTGCGGCAACAGACTGGCTGGTGCTGTGAGAGGTGGGTGACCGAGCTCAGCCACACCTGCCCCTGCCCCACCTCCACCCACCACCACCCCAGCCCCCTGCTGGGCACCTAGAGGTAGCGGTGGTGCCTCCTGCGCCTGCCCTGCCTCAGCTGCCCCGTCAGTTGTGGCAGTTGTGTCAGTTATACCAGGCTGTACACTGGTTGCGTTGGCGGGGTGACGTGCAGCTAGAGGTACGAGGGGGGTCCCTAGGGGTTCAGTGGCGGAGTTGTACACGTCATCAGGGATGTCATCCACATCTAGTGCCACCGCCGGCAGCTCTAGTTGGGAGGTCGACTGCGGCGCATCGTGTGGGTCAATGCCAGCAGTGCCGCCGCTGCCGCTGGTGTCCTGAGGCCATGTCACGGTGATGAGGACTTCGGCCAGGGCCAGGCTGCTGTGGGGGCCCACCGGCAGGCGCAGCAGCGTGAGCTCTTGGAACAGGCGCAGCCGGGCTTGCCAGGGGATGGCGGCAAAGGTGGGCAGGCTGCTGAAACCGTCGGCTAGGGCTTCGACCTGGAAGTGGAGGGGGACAAGGCGCGGCGGCCGCAAGGGTTAGGAGGGCCAGGGGGAGCAGCAGGAGGGGTGTGGATGCAGGATGAGCAAGGGCAGGGAGTGGCCTTCCATGAGTGTGACATGCTTGAAGCATAATGCAGCAAATGTCATAAACGGCAGCAGCCGGCTCACATGGCATTGCCTCTGGGGAGCAGCAAACATCAGAGCCATACGCAGAGAGCCTGGGGTGGGCCACGAGCTGGCTGGGGGCAAAGAAGTGGAGGGTCGGGGTGAGACTGTGACGGAGCTGGGGGATTCGGGCATGTGACAACCAGGCAGGCAGTGCAGACAGGTAGGGTCTTGTGCTTGTCAGCAGCAGCAGCAGCAGCAGCAGCAGCAGCAGCCGACGCAGCAGCCGACGCAGCAGCAGCAGCAACGGGAGCAGCGGGAGCAGCAGCAGCATGGGCATCACCGACACCAGCTGTGACCACAGCAGCAGCAGGAGCAGCAGCAGCTACTGGGGGAGTGCCTGGTTGCTTGGCTAGCTGGTATGAAGGTGTACCTGCCAGGAGGGTCGGGTGCCAGGGAGGGTGGCCAGGTACTCCCTCAAGCTGCTGGCACTGTCAGGCCAGCGCTGATGCACCTGTCGCTCAGCGGCAGCAGCAGCAGGAGCAGCGGCAGCAGGAGCAGCAGCAGTCACGGCACAGTGCAGCCAGCTGACAGGCCAGAGCACGGCAGCGACAATGGTGAAAGCAAGCTCAGCATTGTCAACAGCTGTACCAGTCATCATATCACTTCCATGGCCATCACAGCATTTCCATTGCACACTGCCAAGGTCCTGATCAACATGCATGGCTGCCTGTCTACCAGTGGTGCCTCAGACACCCTCTCCATGTCTCCACACCACCACCCTCTCCATGTCTCCACACCACACCACAAGCATCAGGGCCCCACCTTGCCACTGGCGCTGCAGCCAGCCAATAGAAGCTCACAGCTGCTCCTGCCGCCTTGTGGGCCAGGGTTACGACTACTCTGCCGACACTGCCTCTCTGCACAGCTGCTACTGCCTGCCTGCATCACCTTTGCCCCCTCTACCATGCCCATCCTGATTTTGTCATTCTGGAACCTGCCTCCTTGACCCTGCTTGTGGTCTGACCAAACTGGCCAACCCCCCTTCACTCATACAGCCCTCCGCCTAAGCCAACCTTTCACGCTTCTCCTGCCGTCCTTCCTCATGCTGAGCCACCTCCCACACCTGCTGCCGTCTTTCCTCCCTCACCCTCACGGCCTCCAGCCCCCTGCCCCTTAGCCCCACCCCCAGCCCTTTCCTTTGCCTGCCTCAGCCCTCCCCACCTGGCCTCAGCCCTCCCCACCTGGCCTGGCCTGGCTGCTCACCTGGTGCCCTGTCTGTCTCAACGCTGCCTGCAGCTGCTCCTGCCTCAGCTGCCTGGCCAGGGGCTGCAGTGCAGCTTGGGGCAGTGCCGCCAGCAGTGGCTTCAGGGGGATGCTGACGGCCTCCACAGCAGACATGGCCAGCACAGTGGAGGTGTAGTCAGGGGCAGCGCTGGGTGACCTACACAAGGGACGTGGGAGGGGGACAGGGGGTCAGCAGCCAAGCGGGTGGGCAGGCGAGGTAGCAGGGCACTAGATGGAGAGGGGGATGCGTGGTAGGAGGGAGATGCGTGTCATTGGCAGTGGCAAACTGGTGCGGGCACAGGGCAGCGGACTGGTGGCAAAGGTGCAGAGGGGGATGGAGGGGGCGACGCAGACATGGTGTGAGGGGGCGGGGGAGCCGGGAGGGAAGGGGACGGGAAAGAGAGAGGGGCAGGGGAGGGCGAGGGTAAGGGGGAGTGGAGGAGAGGGAGCATGAAGTAGGGTGGGCGGCAAGACCTAGCTGCGGGTCCGTTACTTACTCGCTGGCCAGCCCTTCCTCGCCCATGAACAGCTGCTGGTGGCTGTACACCGCCTGCAGCTGCTGCTGGTTGGACTTCAGGATGCTGGCTAAGGCAGAGTACAGGGGCACCCCCTTGACCAGCTGCACGCCACTGAGAACGGGAACAGGCGGTCCAGCACCCTCAGTGGTGGTCATCTGGCCTGCTGCTGTCGGGACCGTAATGTGCATGGAGCCATGGGGCTGGCTCGCATGCGGCCCCACACCCAGCCCACCTGGCCCTGAGGGGGACTGCGGCTGCTGGTGGGGAGGGGCGGGCGACTGCGAGCTGCTGGTGGGGAGGGTGGGCAAGGGGTCAGCAGGGTGGGTCGGGGGGAGGGATGGCGGGCGGGTGGCAGGCCCAAGGCCGTCTGGGGATGGCAATCTGCTGTGGTATTGCTCTGAGCTGCGGGCAGTCGTAGCAACAGAGATGGCTGTAGTGAGGTCCACTGTGATCTCGGAAAGGCCTGGCTGCTGGTTGGCCTCCACACCCCCAGCCAGCTGGGATGCAGCAGCTGGGGCGGCAGCGGAGGTGGGGGTGGCTGCGTGGGGGGCGGTGGCAGCCGCGGCTGTGACATCACACTGCTCTTCTGCGATTCGATGCGTCGACAGGTGCTGCGTAGCCGACGGCTCAGCGAGCTCAACCCCCTCTCCACTGCTTTGGACAGGGGCCTGTTCTTGACTGGTCGGGGGACCCAGGCCGAGGTTGGCTTGCATGAGCAGAGCCACCGAGCTGTTGTGGGAGTGCAGCGTTTTTCGGGTTAGGGTAAAGCTGCCTTCGGTCGTCTGCTGCAGCACACCCTCCGCCTGCTCGTCACCCTCCTCTAGTGCATCAGGATCCACGCTGTGCGAACGATCGGACGGCATGCTTGCGGAGTTCGCCGACGCCTGCGTCCTCATCGACATCTTCCGCATCAGTGTCGACTCGAACACCAGGCTGGCGTCCGAGGTCCGCCCAGTGCGCTGCGTTAGGCGCGGAGGCTCTATTGGCACCACAGCGTTCGTGTCGCCCAGGGTTGTGCGGAGCGTGTTGACGATTTGGCCTTCCGTCTGAACTACGTCTGGGGGCAGTGGGCGGCTGACCAGCACCTGGCCCTTGACCAGCAGCAGCAGCTCCCTGGCAGGATCGCCTTGCTTGTACAGGGCACTGCCGCCTTCCTTGTGTAGGTGGCGAGCGTGTGCCTGCACCACCTCTCTTATCCTAGCGCTGCGGCTAGGTGGCAGGGCGGGCAGCAGCTGCAGCAGCTGTCCTGCTGCCCAATCCACCAGCACAGCCTGATAATGGGCGAAGCTCAGGCTGGCTATCCGGGTGTCGAAGTTGGAGTTGGTCCACACTTCACAGGGCATGCGGACGGCCTGTGCAGGGGGTGCCATAGCGGTGAGAGCGGGAAGGGGTACCAGGTGGCTGCAGGCTGAGAGGTTGCATGGCTCCTCTAAACTTCAACACCATGCCACATGCATGTCTCATGCGAGCGCCAGGAGCCCGGCTGCCATTGAGAACTGTTGGCTGTTGGTACCACCGCAACACTGACCTTAGTGAACAGTTCAGACCCCAGCACAGTGCCAGGCTGTAGCTGCAGCTCACGGGCTCCTGGCTGCTGGAGCCTGACCTGCCAGTGCACAGGACGCTCGGCACAGCATGCTTTCCTGGACACCACAGCACCTCAGCACAGCACACCCCACGCATTGCACAACATGGTATTTCCGCTAACGAAGCACATAAGCACAGCTGAACAGGACCTTAGTCCTCGTTAGAGCCTACATTAGAGTGGACCTGAAGGGACCACTTCTACAACACGGTGTTTGTCTGTGTGGAGCTATGTCCTCATGGACATCCACATGGCATGAGCTGTGCGTGAGCTGTGCATGAGCTGTGCATTGATTGCTGTGGCACTGGTGCCTAAACATAGGGTGCCAGGGCACTGCCCCTGCCCACTGCGAGGGCATGTGGCCTCAGGTGCATCAGCCACGCCAGGTCGCAGGTTCAAACCCTGGCAGATGCAGCAAGGCAGTTTGGAAGAGAAGGGCAAGCTAATGAAGACCGAAAGGTAGCCGCTACACCCTGGCCATTGAGGCGAGTAGTGATGTCAGAGAGGGGTGAGGGGGTTGTGGGCAGTCACAGTGGCAACAGCATATACTCTGTGTGAGCCCCACCTGGCCGGAGAGCAAGATGTGCATCTCATTGCACACAGCCCCATGGCTGTACAGCTGGGTATTGGCTGGGTAGTTGTACAGCGTGCAGGCATCGGCTAGTGCCTGCACCAGCCTGGCGTCCAGCCTGCAAACGTCAGCAAGGATCATGATGCGGTGACTTGCAGCGCCACAGTGGCTGAGGCTGTGGTGACTGTGATGGTGACGCCATTGGCAGAGGTGGGTATGGAGAGGACAGGGCCCTTGTGGGTGGTGACGGCAGCAGCAGGGTGAGCCTGGGTGCTGCAAGGATTGGGGTTAGGGTTGGAGCTGGGTTACAAGGGGTAAGGCTGGAAGGGGTTGACTGGGTGGTGAGCCAGGTGTCCTGGGATGGGTGGACCCCTGACTGCTCTGCACGGGTTGGGTGAGGCTCTTGTTGCTGCTGAAATGGTTGCTGCTGTTCCTGGCAGCTGCTCCTGGGCTGCTGGCTGCTGCTGCTGGTCTGCTGCTCCTGGGCTACTGGCTACTGTTGGGTTTCTGCTGTGCTGCTGCTGGCTGCTGTCAATGACTTGCATTAGAGCGCACTAGGTGCCCCTTGCCCTGACACATCCAGCCAGTGAGGCCTGAGCGGCTTCAGCCAGCAGGCCAGCCACAGACAGGCCCTGCCATTACGACGGCCTCAAGCATGGCACAAAGGAGGAGATGCTGAGACCAAAGCGCACCAGCCACCTCCGTTGCTAGCACCACGCATGGCCCTGGCAATGCAGCAAGCCAAGCCTTCTTGCGAGAGCAAAGGCTAGCCCAGCGCCCCACCCCTCATGCAGGCACTCCAGGGTGGTCTTACAGCCAGCCACGGCAGTCACACACCCGCTGAAGTGAGGTAGCTGGTCCAGCACCTTGCGCATGTCACTGCGGGTCAGGCCCTGCCGGCTCAGCACGTCCAGCACCAGCTGCGCCCTCCCACCAGCCAGCAGCATCTGCTGAGGGCAGGCCGGCAGGGTCACCGAGCTAAACACAGGCACCAGCTGATCCTCTGGTGCTCCACGGCGCAGGCTGTGACCAGGGGCAGCACTGAGGGCTGTGGAGCTGACCACCATGCCCACGGGTTGCAGCCCATCGCCCATGGCGAAGCGTAGCTTGTCCATCAGTGCCTGGCCTGCCCGCACCCGCTGCATGGCCCGGCCAACATCATGCACCAGCTTGTGGGCTGGGCCATGGCCTGCTGGCCCCCTTGGGCTGCTGGTCATGGAGGAGGCTGGCATGGAGCCGCTTTGGCTGGGGTTGTTGACCTTGGAGAAGCTGGTCTGCGTTGTACCCTGCTGGCTAGACTGCACCAGAGGGTTCAAGATAGTCAGGACCGGAACTTTGTACTGTGCAAGCTGTGTTGCTGAACACTCCTTCCTGCTGGCATCTCCGTCAGGTCGCTGAGGCCTGGAAGGGGAATTGACTGTAGCAATACCATGAGTAAGGGTAGTGTGGCTGGGTCTGACATCTGTACTGAGGGTTCTGGGCTTATCTCGGCTTTGTTCAGTCTGTTTGAGCTGCTGTTGCCCAACTGTTGCAATGGGCTGTTGCTGAATCCATGGCGTGGTTAGCTGTGGTTTAAACACTGGGTCACTTAAGAGAACATGTGTACTGTCAGGTGACTCCGTTTGCAGGACGTGCAGCTCTGTTTCGACAGGCCCCTCCTCGATGGTCGTCAAGCGCGACGTGTCGCCTGGCCTCGCCATGTCAAAAAGATGCAGCCAACCTTAGTAGCTTGCCGCTCATTCGTGGAGCCAGCTAGTTCAGCTCAAGTGCGCACAATGCTGGCACATTCTTGTCACTTCACAAATACATGCACTGTGCTCCGCAAGAGCAGCCCACTGGGCCAAGGGTGCTCAACAAACCAATAACAGTGCCACACTGATGCCGGAGCTGTTGTTGCATGTGCTTCACTTCAGGGTTGTGCCATCCTACTTGACGACGTCTTGCATTATTGTATTGCTGAGGCAGTGAGCGCTGTGCTACAGCATACTTGCTACTACACACCCAAACACTGAGGATGTCGCACCTGGTTTTAAGTACAGGCTTCTGAACCCCATGCTCGCCCATGGTCTGCCACAGGGCGTTACACGGCTCGCTGACGCCAACGGATGCTCGCGCCCCAGCATCTCTCATCCCTGCGACTCAGGCGGCAGTTATGGCGCCTTGGTCTCAGCAGGTCGCTTTGTAGTGATCCCAGCCCTCAAAAAGCTGACCAGAAGAGCGCAGAGCAAAGACAAGCTCAAACATGGGCAACATCCCTGCAGGAGGTCGGGGCCCAGGCCCAAAGTCACCTGATTAATGCCTGGCAGGCTGCCTCAGCCAAACTGCAAGCAATGCGTCGATCCGCTGATACAGCTGCAGTCCGTAGCGGCATGGAAACCACGCTCAGCAAGCAGGAACACAATGCAGATGGAGCAGCCATTGCCAGGAACAGAGTGGAGAAGGCGATCTCCAGGGCCTCTCAACATCTGAATGAGGTGTGAGAGTGACAGGGAGCTCTGCACCTATTGATGTCTACCCTTACACTTTAGCTGCGGTGTCACCTCCATTAAACAACGTGTCCCATGCAAGCTTGGTGAACTACTGAGTGTTCCTGTCTTGCTTGTTGCTTGTTGAAGTGAGAGTAGCTGCTCTCTTGCTCTGCACTTGCAGCTCACTGGTTACACAACAGTGGCAGAACTGAAAGCTTTGGTGGAAGCAGCTGGCCAAGCACTGACGCAAGCCAGGCTACGAGCAGCCGAAGTCAAGCAGGTTGGGCTAGCATTGAAAGCATACTGCTGCTGCTGCTGCTGCTGCTGCTGCTGCTGCTGCTGCTGCTGCTGCCGCTGCTGCTGCTGCTGCTGCTTCTGCTGCTGCCCCTAGTGTTTGTGTGTGCAAGCTTTCATGGGTGAGCATGCATGTTTGTACGCAGTCAAAGCATCACCAGGGATAGCTTGTGCAAATCTGCAGGTCTGCATCGGCCACAGCCTTGCCAGAGGGTGGACTGACCAGTGCAGTTCAGCGACCGCAGAGGTCTCAGCTGCCTGCCAACCCCGCATTTGCAGGGCTATGACTCTCTCCTCAACGCGCAGCTCAAGCTGCAGCGCGACCTGAACAGGCTGCTGGAGTGTAAGAGCTCTTGGACTGAAGAAGATCTTCACCGCTTGTGAGCAGCCAGCCGTAGCTTACCCTCCTGCCCCACACTTTCTAGTCCCTGGCACTGGTTGCGGGATGGCGGCATCGTCATCAACATCATCACGTGGACTTTGCCTGCCGGCCTTGCTACAACACACTTACCCAGAGACTGCATGTGTCATAGACACTATGCGCCATAGACTCCATGCATCATAGACTCGGTGTGGCATAGACTCCTCCATGCGTCATGGACTCCATGCTCCATGCATGCACGGGACTCCCAGTGCCAGAGAGAGGTGGAAGATGTGCACGCTGCCATCCACCTTTGCCTCCGCGCCATTGTGTGGCCAAGCACCTTGCTTACAAGCCAAGGCTATACTCACGGCCATCACGTGTTTGGGCCCTGCACACATGCAGGTCAGTTGTTATCAGTTGTCAGCACAGTTGTTGTTGTTGTCGGGTCAGTTGTTGTTGTTGTTGTCAGGTCAGTTGTTGTCAGCTCAGTCGTTGTCAATTACTTGTTCGTCACTCACGACTTCTCTCAATGTTTCGCTTCACATCGCAATGCTGGCTTCACGGCGAAGGATGGCGGGAGAGCGACATGATGAGTGCACTTATGCTGATGGCGCTGAGTCACCAATGCCATGTTTGGCAAATGACATGTAATGCGGCTGCTGCTGCTGCTGCTGCTGCTGCTGTTGCTCATGCTGCTGCTGCTGCTACTCATGCTGCTACTTCTTATTCTGCTGCTGCTACTACTGCTGCTGCTACTGCTGCTGCTGCTCTGCTGCTGCTGCTGCTCTGCTGCTGCTGCTACTGCTGCTGCTGCTGCTGCTGCTGCTGCTGCTGCTGCTGCTGCTGCTGCTGCTCTGCTGCTGCTGCTGCTGCTGCTACTGCTGCTGCTGCTGCTCTCCTGCTGCTGCTCTCCTGCTGCTGCTCATGCTCATGCTCATGCTCATGCTCATGCTCATGCTCATGCTCATGCTCATGCTCATGCTCATGCTCATGCTCATGCTCATGCTCATGCTCATGCTACTCATGGCTGCTGCTGCTGCTGCTCATGCTATAGCTAATTCTGCTGCTCATGCTGACAATATAGATGAAGAACGGCACAGACTGCAGGTGCTGGCATGGAGCCTGCTGGTCCACCAGTGCCAGTGTTCGCTGTGCACCTATGCAGCACCCAGCTCTGTGGCAGTGAACACAAGATGGACGCCCAAGTGGCAGCTGCCAAGGACGCCAGTGAAGCCGCCGCCACCGCTGTGGAGGAGGCACAAGTGGCTGTGATGCAGGTACTGCTGACAGGGTGGCGCGTCATGGCACATAGTGTGACCCACATGTAAAGCTGAAGAGGGCATGTGGGGTGCGTCCAGTCATGTGCGACATCATGGCCCGCTCTTGTCAGGTTAACACAAGGGTGGCATGCTTGCAGGCAATCAGAGAACGATACACTGAGGAGCAGCTGTGGGGCGACAAGATTCGAAGAGCATCTACGTGGTGGGTGTCATGGCCTCGCGCTTGAACACATGGCTGTATCTACACCTGCCTGGCGGCTGATTGCCTGCTTGCCTGCCTGCCTGCCTGAAGACTGCACATCCGCTCCCCTCTTGCCCGCATGCCCTTCCACCCACTCGCTTGCCTTCTAGCTTGACCGCCCGCCCGCTTGCCCGCCCGCCCGCCCGCTCGCCCGCCCGCTCGCCCGCCCGCTCGCCCGCCCGCCCGCTCGCCCGCCCGCCCGCCCCTCCGCCCGCCCGCCCCTCCGCCCGCCCGCCCCTCCGCCCGCCCGCCCCTCCGCCCGCCCGCCCCTCCGCCCGCCCGCCCCTCCGCCCGCCCGCCCCTCCGCCCGCCCGCCCCTCCGCCCGCCCGCCCCTCCGCCCGCCCGCCCCTCCGCCCGCCCGCCCCTCCGCCCGCCCGCCCCTCCGCCCGCCCGCCCCTCCGCCCGCCCGCCCCTCCGCCCGCCCGCCCCTCTGCCCGCCCGCCCCTCCGCCCGCCCGCCCCTCCGCCCGCCCGCCCCTACGCCCGCCCGCCCCTACGCCCGCCCGCCCCTCCGCCCGCCCGCCCGCCCGCCCGCCCGCCTGCCAACAGGCCCGCCCGCCCGCCCGCCCGCCCGCCTGCCTGCCTGCCTGCCTGCCTGCCTGCCTGCCTGCCTGCCTGCCTGCCTGCCTGCCTGCCTGCCTGCCTGCCTGCCTGCCTGCCTGCCTGCCTGCCTGCCTGCCTGCCTGCCTGCCTGCCTGCCTGCCTGCCTGCCTGCCTGCCTGCCTGCCTGCCTGCCTGCCTGCCTGCCTGCCTGCCTGCCAACAGGCACAACTGCAACAACAACATTGGCAACAACAACAGCAATAGTAGCACAGATTGCAACAGCAGTAGCAGCATGGCAATTTGGTCTGCTGTTGTGTAGCTGTGCTGACCTCTGCATGCTGACCCTTGTGCGCTGACAGGTGCGTGCTAACCTCACTGACCTGTTGGGTATACACCACAATGCTTGTACCACACAGTACCTTGCTGCAACATTGTGGACAGCGGTGGTGATTGCAGTATAGCCAATGGCTGCTTTGGCTGGTGACAATGCCTGCACTCCCCGCGGCTGGTGTGTTTCACCCCATTCCCTCCTCCCATATGTTGTTGCATCCATGCTGCTGCTGCAACGACGGCTTTCTAGCGCCGTGGCTTTGCCAACATCTTGTTAGGGTCATGGGAATTTCGTCCCTGCCACAGCCCTCAGGAGCTGCTTAGTGCGCGTGTAACTCCTGAATTAGTCTGACTGCAAGACATCACCTCGCTTTGTTAAGCACGATGGCACACTGAGTGGCCCAACTTCTAGGCTTGGTCACCAAGGCTATGTGTAGGTCTTAGAGTGTTTTCTTGTTTAGTTTTGCTCCCTGGCTGCTGAACCCTCTACAATCCCTATACAATATATTCAGCCAACCAAGCACTTATATCTGCACCCCATCACATTGGCTCCTTTTCATCATTCCTCGTCCTACGGGGTCAGAAAGGACCCAGTGTGGCAAGTCCTAGTCAAAGACCAGTCAAGGACGGGCACGTTGTTGTCTAGAGTGTGTTGCTGTTTTGCAGGTGGACATGGAGCCTAATGGTGTTGCAGCTGCTGTCCTTCTGTGGGGTGGTGTGGGTGATTGAGCCCCGACGTGTGCGCTTGCTTCAAGAGCACATGGGGCGGCTGCTGGAAGAGCAAGAGCGCAAGACAGCGGCCACGGTGAGTGAGGGGCAGCTTAGTAAAGCCATGTCATCACGGACAACACCCTGATCCAATAGGACTTCCTGTCCACCGAGCCTCCTTTTATGTCCCGCTTAGCCCACCTTTTTTCTTTTGCTTGCCGTATCCATACCAAGCCCCTGTGCTTCTTTCAACCGTGCTCATGATCATACGATGGCTAGTTCAAACCATGGTGTGCGGATCTGAACCATAGATGTCCGGTAGTCTTTAATGCAATGCACACTGCTAGAAGCATGTCTTCAAGCCTACATGATGTTGCATCCTCTGTGTGTCACATTGGTTTCAGCGTTTTGCCAGCAACTAGTAGGTCCCTTAAGTTTGCCATATTGCAATACCATTAGAACCTACACCTATGTTACCGACACCATTCATGCCCCACTACACTTGATGTAGGCAGCGTGTAGTGATGTCATATATCAGTCATTGATTCAAGCAATCACATACTTCGTTGTGCATGGATCAGATTTGCATCGAGCATATGCACCGAAGAAGTGTTCAGTAGCTTAGACGATGTTGCCTACTTATGCACGATGCATGTTGCAACATGTCGGTTCCGCACAGCAGGTGTCACCTATGATATGTGGTCACCTATGATTCGTTATGTAATGCACAACTACAACTTTTGACTAGCACTTACCGTGTGCTCTAGCCTTGCATACCAAAGGCAAGTGTATTGGTGAATTAGTGACCTATTGACGCGTGTATCATAAAGTTCATGTGTCACTAGCCAAAACGTGCGCTTGAGGAGTCAATGCCAAGCTACATACGCACAAGGTTTGGCACTAAGCTAACCGTCATGCTAACACAATGTTTCATATCATGGGCCCTATGCCAAGCACAATAGCTTCCATTTGTGCAATGCTCAATGTGTGCTCCAAGACGATCTCCTCGGACCCTTCCACAAACGTGATGCCATCGCCCGGTATACTCATATCATAAGGACTAGACTGTGGAGGCAGGTTGCCAAAGCGACAAGCCAAACTGTTGTTGCCAGTGTAATGGTTGCGTGCAAGTAATATCATGCATCCTCCCACGTAGTCTAGGCGGTTAGGATACCAGGTTCTCAACGCCTCCCGCCACATGGCGAGAACGACAACCCTGGCGACCCGGGTTCGAGTCCCGGCGTGGGAATTTTCTCATCGCCATTGCTTGGTCCTTCATCGTTCTCGCGCTAGCAAGTCAGGCCATTCTAGCTGTCATGCTCTTGCCACCGCCGCCGTCATCGCCATGGGCGGCACTAACAATTGCCCAACTTTGCGTATGCCGCTTGGTCCTTGTTTTGTTGTGTATGCAAGAGTGGGCAAACGTAGAACCCTCCCACTCACCAGGTGCAGGCAGACAGAGAGGAGCACATTAAGGCATTGAGTCAGGCATTCACGGATGTGGGCTCACAATCTTTTCATGCCGTGTCAAGCTCAGCCTACACCCCCTTAGCTACCTTAACACTCTTAAAACTTAGTCCCTGCATTTGTCCTTGCATTTTTTACCAACCTTGTCCGATCGGGCTGAAATTTTGATAGTTAGTGTTTTGCAATTTTGATAGATAGTCTTTTGTATATATCAAAATTTCAGGCCAATCGGACAAGGTCGGTCAAAAATGCAGGGACAATTGCAGGGACTAAGTTCGAGGAGTGTAAGCATGTCATGCTCACGCGTTCTTGCAAGGAAGCTTGGTCAGTGTAGCTGCCTTGCTCCTCCCACCGCTGCCGTCATCGCCAAACAAGGGCGGCCCTCGCGGCTGTTGCAGTGCTCGGTGCTTTGTAGCTACAATTCACCATGTCGTTGGCAACCCTTGCAACCCTTTGCGAATGTCTACTTGAACCTTCCCAACCACGAGCTACTTGAGCAGCAACGGCAACACCGGCTAGATCATTCGTCGGTAGTCACATAAAAGTAAGCCGGTCAGGCGAGGCATGGGGTTGGGAAGGGGTAGTTGAGCAAGTCGATATGCGTTGAGCGGCAAAGTGCGCTTGTCCATGATTGTCGAGCGGCAAAGTGCACTTCTCTATAATTGTCGAGCGGCAAATGATAACTGTCGAGCGGCAAAGTACGCTATTCGCAATAAGTGTCGAGAAGCGTTTGTTGACTTTTCCGGGTTTACCTCGGCCTCGCAGTTCCTCGCGAACGCTCTCGACCTCCGCCCCTGGCGTCGGTCTCGAGCGTTCACTCGGAACTGTTTCGGCCTCGGTCGTTTACAATCCCGGGAAAGTTTCGTCATTGCAGTTACCTATACTATTAAAACTGCAAGGGACGGGGGTCGGCGGAACGGCCTGCGATTGCGCGCACAGCCTCGCCTTAATTACGTAAAGACTTCCCCCGCACAGATTCGCGAAAGAAGCACTGTGCCGTGAGATCGACTTCCGATCAGCGGATTCAACGCCCCACAAATAGTAGCTACCAGCGAACGTGCCTCAGCAAGCGATGGCGATGCAGCCAGCGAAGAGATCGTTCTAAGTCCGCGGACGGTCAAAAAGTCAAACGGTTCACAGCCAAAAAGTCAAACGAGTCAAGTCCAACGATGGTTGCGGCCACATTTGGCTGCGGCTGCTAACGAGCTACAGCGTAGCCAGCTCTAATAGCCCCCTAATGCGACCCTCCTCCGTGCCGCTCTAACAAAGCATTGCGACAAGTAGGCTGGATGATTGCAGTTGGCCTTCAAGCCGTGCCATGCCACACTGAAACGATGGGGCTTTGTACACAGGTATACGTAGCGTACCCCGAATACCAAAGGTTTGACCGTGATAGTGTAAAGGATGCAGGGCGCACAATTCACCGTAACTGCGGTGTGTCCGTAATCGCGGGTAAAATGCAAATCGCTGCGATATACAGCCAGCCAGCCATGACAGTCATTGCACGGGAACTGTCAAAAAAAAACCTGATGATGCATACGAGGAATGTGGCGACGAGACCCGGACATGGCAGCCGGTCAGGGTAGAGCAGCAGCAGGGCAGCCGGGCAGCCATCAGGGTAGGGCCGCAGCAGGGCATTTGGGCAACCGGTCAGGGTAGGGCAGCAGCAGGGCAGCAGGGCATCCGGCCAGGGTAGGGCAGCAGCAGGGCAGCCGGCCAGGGTAGGGCAGCAGCCGGGCAGCCGGGCAGGGCAGGGCAGCAGCCGGGCAGGGTAGGGCAGCGGGGCAGCCGGTTAGGTTAGGGCAGCAGCAGGGCATTAGGGCAGCCGGTCAGGGTAGGGCAGCAGCAGGGCAAAAAGTCAGGGTACGGCAGCAGCAGGGCAGGGTAGGGCAGCAGCAAGGCATCAGGGCATCAGGGCAGGGTAGGGCAGCAGCAGGGCATCAGGGCAGCCGGGCAGCCATCAGGGTAGGGCAGCAGCAGGGCATCAGGGCAGCCGGTCAGGGTAGGGCAGCAGCAGGGCAGCCGGGAAGCCGGTCAGGGTAGGGCAGCAGCAGGGCAACAAGTCAGGGTAGGGCAGCAGCAGGGCAGGGTAGGGCAGCAGCAAGGCATCAGGACAGCCGGTCAGGGTAGGGCAGCAGCAGGTCAGCCGGGCAGCCATCAGGGTAGGGCAGCAGCAGGGCATCAGGGCAGCCGGCCAGGGTAGGGCTGCAGCAGCGCAGCCGGGAAGCCGGTCAGTGTAGGGCAGCAGCAGGGCAGCCGGTCAGGGTAGGGCAGCAGCAGGGCAGCTGGGAAGCCGGTCAGGGTAGGGCAGCAGCATGGCAACAAGTCAGGGTAGGGCAGCAGCAAGGCGGGGTAGGGCAGCAGCAAGGCATCAGGGCAGCAGGGCAGGGTAGGGCAGCAGCAGGGCATTAGGGCAGCCGGGCAGCCATCAGGGTAGGGCAGCAGCAGGGCAGCCGTGAAGCCGGTCAGGGTAGGGCAACAGCAGGGCAACGAGTCAGGGTAGGGCAGCAGCAGGGCAGGGTAGGGCAGCAGCAAGGCATTAGGGCAGCAGGGCAGGGTAGGGCAGCAGCAGGGCATCAGGGCAGCCATCAGGGTAGGGCAGCAGCAGGGCATCAGGACAGCCGGTCAGGGTAGGGCAGCAGCAGGTCAGCCGGGCAGCCATCAGGGTAGGGCAGCAGCAGGGCATCAGGGCAGCCGGCCAGGGTAGGGCTGCAACAGGGCAGCCATCAGGGTAGGGCAGCAGCAGGGCATTAGGTCAGCCGGTTAGGTTAGGGCAGCAGCAGGGCATCCGGGCAGCCGGCCAGGGTAGGGCTGCAGCAGCGCAGCCGGGAAGCCGGTCAGGGTAGGGCAGCAGCAGGGCAGCCGGTCAGGCTAGGGCAGCAACAGGGCAGCAGGGCGGGAGTTTTTATGGTTGTTGTGCACCAAACTGCATACTCACTTTCGCAAAATGATGACCTTGCACCTACGTTTCGCCCTACGCACTCCTAGAACGTAATCCCTGCGTCCGTCCCTGCGTGTTTCCAACCTTGTCCGATCGGGCTGAAATTTTAATAGAGGGTAGTTTGCAAAAACTAAAACATATTTTGCATGAAACATATTTTGAAAAATCAACAGATGTTGCGTTGTGGCCCGCAACCTATCCCTGCACTCATCCCTGCACTCTAGCCACAGGGCCACAGCGCAGCCGCTTTTATTTTATTTCTAAACTTTTTACTACAAAATATGTTTTATATTCTGCAAACTACCATCTATCAAAATTTCAGCCCGATCGGACAAGGTCGGTCAACACGCAGGGACGGACGCAGGGATTAGTTTGTAGGAGTGCGGACCTATGCATACAGTACATACATACGTATACACCATCATTTTAGTCACCGCATACGCTTCAGGCCAACCCTACAGGTAATGTTGTGTACAGTGAGGTGTTTGCTGCATAGCCTGCTGGCCTGACACCGATGAGGGGTTGGTAGGGCAGACACAGCCATTGCTGTCACAGTCGGACTCACTCGGACTTGCTCCTGTCAGAGTAGGTCAGAGTAGGGCAGCAGCAGGGCAGCAGGGCAGTCGGGCAGGGTAGGGCAGCAGCCGGGCATGTTAGGGCAGCAGCAGAGCAGCCGGGCAGCCATCAGGGTAGGGCAGCTGCAGGGCAGCCGGTAAGCCGGTCAAGGTAGGGCAGCCGCAGGACAGCAGGACAGCCGGTCAGGGTAGGGCAGCAGCAGGGCAGCCGGGCAGCCATCAGGGTAGACGCAGGGCAGCCGGGCAGCTGGGGACTCACTTACTCAGACTCAGCACTCAAACTCACACATCCAGCAGTTAGACTCAGCACTCAGCACTGTGGCCTAGTGCAAGAGCTGGTGCAAGGACTGGTGCAAGAGCATTGTGGCCGGAGGCCGCACACTCCTACAAATTAATCCCTGCGTCCGTCCCTGCGTGTTGACCGACCTTGTCCGATCGGGCTGGAATTTTGATAGATGGTAGTTTGCAGAATATAAAACATATTTTGTAGTAAAAATATTTTGAAAGAATCAAAGGCGGCTGCGCTGTGGCCCTGTGGCTAGAGTGCAGGGATGAGTGCAGGGATAGGTTGCGGGCCATAGCGCAACAGCTGTTGATTTTTTCAAAATATTTTTCTTGCAAAATATGTTTTATTTTTTGTAAATTACCATCTTGCAAAACTTCAGCCCGATCGGACAAGGTTGGTAACACGCAGGGACGGACGCAGGGATGAATTTGTAGGAGTGCAGCTTGGTCCGTGTGCCCCGTCCGCTGTCGGACGGGCCCGCTGTACTAGTCCTCATCATAATGTACTCGGCCCGCAATTTATCCATTACATAACGTGTGACGAGGGTCTACCATTGACCTGTATGTGATGAGAGTACATTACCGATTATCGATTACTGGGCGTATCTGAGGTGTATGCAAAATGTAGGATCAAATAATTTCCCATAACTCGGGGGTGGACGGAGCCACTATGCTGCCGATCTTAGTCGCACTCTAGCCATGAGGACCCCTCCGATAGCTAGCTACGCGTACTCTGCAGCTCTCCGAAACTTGCAAGCATGGCTTGCACGTTGCAAGTTGCAAGTCGCGAGTCAAACGACATGTTCGCGACTTGCGCAATAGCACCTCACCATCGCCTCTAAGCGCGGAAGCTTAGCTTAGAGGTGATGCCACGCTGGCAAGTATGTTTATATATGCTAGACTGGCATGTAAGCACCGAGCTTTGGGCTCCGGGCAGGCTTGGTTAGCTCGACTCGACATAATTGTTAAGTTGCCGGGCCGCGGGGTACGCTATTATATAACTGACGGGCCGCGGACCTCAGATGTAGTAGATAATCGCCTCTACCTTGCTCATTACGCGAATCTAATGGACTCGTCCTCGTCTCCGCGCCATGTACACCTCGGCTGCGCCACGGTGTATATGTTCGCGTCGATTCGGACTCGTCCATTATTTTCGCATCCCTTTACATTACGAGGAAGAGGTTGCGAAGAGGTTGCGCTGCTCGCCACATCGGTGAGGAGGCTGTGTGCGTGGCTGTAGGATGTCGGGGACAATGTGGAGTTTTACTGTAAGTAATGGATAATCGGCGGGCCGAGTACATTATGCGAAAATAATGGACGAGTCCGAGGCGATGCGGACATACACACCGAGGCGAAGCCGAGGTGTGTATGGCCGCGGAGACGAGGACGAGTCCATTAGATTCGCGTAATGTGCGAGGTAGAGGCGATTATCTGGTATATCTGAGGTCCGCGGCCCGTCAATTATACAAAAGTGCTCCCCGCGGCCCGTCAATTTTACAAAAGTGCTCACCGCGGCCCGTCAATTATACAAAAGCGCAGTCAACGTTAGGTCAATTATCTGAAGTTTTACGACGAAGTGGCTTTGCAGCAACGACAAAGCGTTCTATTTGTCTATTCGCAATGAGCGCGGCCTGCCCAAAGCCCGAAGCTTCTAGTCAACATGCCAGCCTGGCAATAATAGTATACATGCCAGCCTGGCAACATGTCCGCTAAGCTACCGCGCTTTGTTGCATTTGCCGCGTTGAATAGTTGCGGATGCGAGCTTTTTCGGGTAACTCGCGGCTTGCAGGTTTCGATGTGCAAGCCTTACATGCAACTAGCACACTCGCGACTTGCGGTACACTTCCGGAACACGCGCAGCTAGCTGCTCGCCCTTTGCAGCCTTGATGTACTCATCCGAGTTATGAAGAATTATTTGATCCTGTATTTTGCATACACCTCAGATATCCGTTGCGTAACCGCTGTTTTTACAGAAAAAGTGCTGAAGTTCTATGTAACCGTTGCGTAACCGCTGATTTTACTTAAAAAGGTAGGTACTTAAGGCAGGGGCCGTCGACAAAGCTGGGCGTCGCAAACGCTGTGATGCTGCAGCTTATAGACGTACTAGCCCGAAACCAACCCGTGATGTAAAGGGATAATGTCTCGGCCCGCGCTCATCACGTTCAAATAACAATGGAGGGTTCCAAAGTCTGTGACTAACATAGCTCTGCCACTAGCTTCAAACTTCATAGGCTCCTCTGCTCCGCTGCTACCGTTGTCACCAGCTTACACAAAGCACATCTTACATGCTATTGACAAACACCCTCACGTTATGCCACCGTTCACAGCTAAAGACGTAGCACCCCTCCAAGATGAACAATCTCAAACGTGGGCGATGAAGGCACATTAACTTATTCTATGCACTTGCATGCATAAACTCACCATGTGAGCATCCTATTGCGGAGCTACAGTTGCTTGTTCACTTGCTTGAAAGTCCTTGCATCACGCATTGTGCTCAGTCATGTCGGTGGCTGTATCATCTTTCAGGTGAAGGCTATTGTCGCGGGAGAGCTTCAAGGTGTGATGATAGCCGGGGATGGAGCTCCCATCATGTTGCAAGGCCTCGTTGACGTGGAGAGCCATTCATCACCAACACAAAACAACCTACACATGCAACATCAAGAGCACACCAACAAGGTATGCATGCATTGTGGGTTGGACCATTTGCTTGGTATGGATGCCATCACCACTTCCAATCATGTTTCGGTTTGAAACCCGACACATAGCCTGGAGAGGTGGGGAGACCTATGGTGGAAGGTTTTGCGACCGCACGTGGTGTGTGGCCAAGAGTCCTTCGTCTCATGAACCATGCCCTTGATGTTACTATCACGATGTCGCCCTTATTGTTCTTTTCCATACATAACTACGATGTATATGTCTTTTGTTCTCAATCACGGGCTCCTTTGCCCCACAGTCTTAGCCTGAATGAATGCAATCACCATACAAGTTTTCTACTCTGCTCACTCATCATGCCGGCGAGGAGATCCTAAAACATTTGGACTCAATGGCATCGCCTATATGTATCAATTTCAGAATAGTTGGGGATTACACAAGTCAAAAGCTGGCCATCCGCATGGAATACCAACGTTATGGTTTGTAAAGCTCATGAGTATAGGAATGGCAACAATTTTATTGATATGCATGTAAGGGTGTCAACCATTGCAATGTGTTATGCATGAAGCCCGCACCATTCAATTGTCTCGCAAATATTTGACCATGATTGCTGAATGTTGCATCGCGTTTGTTGTGCACACTTCCGCAGCTATTACACTCAGTCACCACTTTCATGGAAGGCGTCCAAACGGAGTTAAAGGAACTCAACATGCTCCGACACCAATCCTTACGAGACCAACATGAAGATCGTGAAGGAAGCGCGGCCTTTGCTCACGCCACGGAGCATGAAGTACAAGATAGCGGAGGACAAGACACAAGCCAAGGGACGGCGGTATCAACTTCACATCTTCAGAGTCGTGTTATTGGCATCACGGCTTCCGTTTCAGCCGCAACAGGGGCGCTAATCGGAGTGTTGTTAGCAATGTATTTTTTAAGCAATCGTTGAGTTGGCGCGACCTGCAACAGTTGCAATGCGTGGGCCCGGAAAAACTCGTAAATGCAAGCACAATGGGTCTACGGACTTCTGCTAACCTAGGGCTGACTTCTAGAAGCCTCGTAGTAATTACTACGGATAGGGTCTCAGCTTAACGCTGGAGCTAAGGGCCGCTATGTCCGACTTACTGTTGCTTGTAATGCAACAGCGACCGAATGCGATAAGAACCGTGTAGGATTGAAAGACCGTATGTGCTGGAGACAATCGGACCGTGACCGTGAAGCAATACTATTACAGTGTTCCGTATACACTGGACTTCCGTAGTTCCCTCAGTTCTCCTTCCCGTAAACACTACAACAACTTGCTTAAAACCTACCGACATGAAGAAGAAGAAGAAGACTACGCCGGTATTCACCGGCGTGCATTAAGGGAGGAGCAGCCGCCTGGGGCGCGGCCTGCTCCCACCATCAAGCTCGAGAAGTAACCGACCCCCTACCCCCCCCCCCTTATGTCTATAGCTTGTTTTGCCAATGGTGTGGGCTGCTTCTGCTGCATGTCTCGTGAGCTTGTTTAATAGTTTTGTGGCGTTGGTTTGAGTGACCCCAAGGGCTATGAGGTGTTGACGTGTGTGTGTTTCATAGGTAATACCGCCTATACCCAGTAGAATTGGTCTGATCTCGACCATGTGGCCTATCTTGCGCATGGTGTGTGCCAGTTTTGTGTGTTGGTTCAGGGCCTTGTCCAGTTGCTCCATTCACCTCGAGTCCGCACAGTACTTAATTTCTATGATAGTGACCCGTTTGATGGCTTTGCCGCGTTTGCCCGCGTTTGCCCGTCTTCCTTTGAGGCGTCACCATGATTATGTCCGGTCTGGTAGTGTTTTTGGTCGCTGTTAGTTTCATGCCGAGTGCCCGTAGCGTGGTGTGTAGTGTGTCGTTAGGGAGGTCAAGGTTTTCTCTAGCGCCCTTTTCCCAGCTGCCGGTGTCCGCAAACCGGATGCATCCGCCCAGGGTTCCTTTGCTGATGGCTTTGGCGATGAGGCGGCCAGCTCCGTCGTGCCTTTCTTGCACGAGTGGCAGGGTCTCGCTACAGCCCAAGAGCAGGTGTGTGGCACTGTCGGCCTCCCCACAGAGGGGGCAGCGGTCGTCTGTCGCCTGCTTCCAGCGCATAGCTAGTTTTTGGTTGTATAGTCCTCCGGTACGGTAGAGTAGGGCGGTCCTTTGCGCGGGGATGGAGATGGTCGCATCGGTCATCACTCTTTCGCCCGCTCCTTTTGCCGCGGCTTTGGTGATATCTTGGGTCATCTGGTAGTAAATGCTGTCTTGGTTGGCGAGGCCTAGCTTGTGCTTGCTGGGCATGTGTGCTCGTACGCTGTGTCGGCAGTCCGGAAGTGGGGCGAGGTTTTCACCGTCGGTCCCGTTGTTTAGCAAGATACCCCTCTCCTTGGGTGTGGTCGGGTGGTACTCTAGTGTGTTTGCCTTCTCCAGGTGTAGCGCTGCGTGTTTAGCAAGGGCATCAGCGCCTTTGTTGCCGATGATGCCCGAGTGGGCCCGGACCTTGTAGAATTGGGTCGTGACGGGGCTGTCGATGATGAGGGTGGCGATGTCCGTCAGGATGTCGTTGTGTCTATGATTGATGAGGGACATCGGGTTAGCCAGGGCTCGGCGGATCTGATAGAGAGCATAGGCTATCGGTGGCGATGCGTCTGGCCCCCGCTTTCAGTGCCGCGTGTATTGCTGTGAGTTCTGCCTTATTCATGGTGTTGTTCTCTAGGTCGTTCATTGCAATGGTAAGTAGGGCGTTGCTTTCCGGAATATAGACCCCCGCCCCGACGCGCGCCGGGTCTGGCTCGGATGTCTTAATGCAGCTGCCGTCGGTGTAAGCTATCGTGGTCCGTTCGGTGATGGCCATCCGCGGTAGGTGGAGTGGTGTGTGAGCTGGTGTTGGCTGCGTGTGTGCCCCAGCGTGGGTAGAGCCCTGTCCAGCGGGAGGCGGAGGTGCTGTTTGTGGCCACTGGGAAGGGTGGCTGGCTATTTTTTTAATGTGTGGTCTGCGAAGGAGAGGGTGTGTCTCCCTGTCCGGGTGTAGGGCCGTGGCTGTGCTAGCCACCCATCCTTGTGGGTTGCCTTTGGTGGTGAGTAGTTGCCCTGCTTCATTCCATATGACGTAAACGAGGAGGGTGGCGTGTTTGCCAAGTTTGGAGCAGTTGGTATTGTTGAGGGGTATGCTGGCCAAGTGTTGGCAGTACTCTGGGCAGCGTCTCAGGGTGTCAATGTGTTTGGGGTAAGAGATGCCCTTCTTACCAGGGATCAGCATAATGGTGGCCATGGCCTCCTCCTGGTGTGCTGAGTGTATAGCATGGTTGACGCATTTCAGGGCCACCGCATCATCAGCTGGTACATTCCATGTGGATATATCCATGTGGATAGCCCAGTGTGACGTACAAGTAGGCAGTTGTGGTGCGCCCCAAAGGCCGTGTCATTGATGTCGGGGCTCCAGTAGGTAGTGGTTTCCGGTCTAACTGTGAGTGGATCAGCCCATCTTTGGACGGTACTTGGGAAGCTTCGTGTGGTGTGTAGGGTGGTGAGGGCTTTGTCTTGTGCCAGCCTCATGGGGTGGCGGCTGCTCTGTGTGTCCTGTCTCCTGAGGAGGGCCACCAATTCTGTGGCCAGGTTGCGTGTGTGTGGTGTGTGTTGTAGCCAAGCGTGAAGGTGTTGGTGTTGTTGTTTGGTTAGAAGGCCTATTGTGCACTCCTACCCCTATCAACACGCACCGCAAGCACACGCACAACACACGCGCCACAATCACCACCACCCTAAGCCCCATAGATCAAAAATCAAGAAGAGCCACACCGATTGCAACATATGCTACCATGCCCCCTACCTGCAGCCCCCGGATGCACGTCGCCGTAAACGCCACGCCGGAGCATGGGGAGCTGGCCTTCCTTGCGGATGGTGTGTGCCAGTTTCGTGTGTTGGTTGAGAGCTTTGTCCAGTTGTTCTGCCCATCTGGAGTCCGCACAGTATTTGATTTCTATGATAGTGACCCGTTTGATGGCTATGCCACGTTCACTCACACAAATTAGCAGCGTAACCAGCGCTGGAGCCAGTGGTTTCATCGCTGGAGCCAGTGGTTTCAGCGCTGGAGCCAGTGGTTTTAGCGCTGGAGCCAGTGGTTTCAGCGCTGGAGCCAATGGCCACAGCGCTGGAGCCAATGGCCACAGCGCTGGAGCCAATGGCCACTGCGCTGGAGTAAATGGCCACAGCGCTGGAGCCAATGGCCACAGCGCTGGAGCCAATGGCCACAGCGCTGGAGTAAATGGCCACAGCGCTGGATTAAATGGCTGCAGCGCTGGAGCCAATGGCTACAGCGCGGGAGCTAATGGCCACAGCGCTGGAGCCAATGGCCACAGCGCTGGAGTAAATGGCCACAGCGCTGGAGTAAATGGCCACAGCGCTGGAGCCAATGGCCACAGCGCTGGAGTAAATGGCCACAGCGCTGGATTAAATGGCCACAGCGCTGGAGCCAATGGCTACAGCGCGGGAGCTAATGGCCACAGCGCTGGAGCCAATGGCCACAGCGCTGGAGTAAATGGCCACAGCGCTGGAGTAAATGGCCACAGCGCTGTAGCCAATGGCTACAGCGCGGGAGCTAATGGCCACAGCGCTGTAGCCAATGGCCACAGCGCTGAAGCCAATGGCTACAGCGCTGAAGCCAATGGCTACAGCGCTGAAGCCAATGGCTACTGCGCAGGAGCTAAACACATGCATTAACACCCAAACATCCCGCACGACCTCGCTACACCCCCGCAAAACACATGTATTGACGACCAAACACCCCGCAACACCTCGATACACCCCCGCAAAACACATGTTTGGACACCCAAACATCCCGCAAGACCTCGCTACGGGACTTGCAAGCACATGTCTCGAAGCACCATCACTCCACAACACCTCAATATGGAAATGCTAAGCACATGCATTGATGCACCCAATGACCGCAACACCTCCCTACGATGTGACAAGGTAGCAACGACACAACACAACAAGAAGGTGACACCACACACCACCATCACCATCACCCACACCATCCCAAGCCCATACTCCCAAGGTGGCTTGTTGAGTAGTTCACATGTGAAGGGACAACCTAAGATTGGTTAAGGGTGTTGTGTTGTTGCACGGATAGATTGATGCCTTTTGATTCTGTATTTGCTGCTGATTAAAGTTAAACACTCAGTGTTAACTTGAACACAACTTACAAGAGTTTACGGCTCGCAATGTTTCTCAATGGCAACCTCCTACTACTGCTCGCGCCTTGCACCACCGGCCACATGGCAGCTAGCTCCTGCCTGCTCACGCCGCGCACCACATGCCTCATGGCAGCTAATGTTAGGCTGCTCACGCCTTGCACCACCTGCCTCGCGGCTGCCTCTCTTGGCTGCTGCTCATGGCTGCTAGTATTGGCTTGGGAGGTGGTGATTGTGGTGGTGGGAGAAAGGGTGGTGGGGCTTGCTCCAGGTTGCAAGGCATGGTAGGGGTGGTGAGTGGCGAGGGGCAGGGGGTGGGGTAGGGTCCTGGTGGGGTGGGGTGGGGTGGGGTGTTCCCCTTGGCTGCTCCTGGCTGCTCCCCTTTGTTGCGCGTCCTGGCTGCGCCTCCTGGCTGCGCCTCCTGGCTGCGCCTCCTGGCTGCGCCTCCTGGCTGCGCCTCCTGGCTGCGCCTCCTGGCTGCGCCTCCTGGCTGCACAAGGCCTCCTGGCTGCACAAGGGACGGTCAAGGAGTCATGGCGGTAGTGATGGTGGTCCGGGATGGAGAGGAGAGTGGGAGGGAGGGAGGGAGGGAGGGAGGTGGTATAGGAAAGGAAAAGGAGGATGGTGATGGTGGGTGGGGGGAAGGAGTACTAAGTGCGACCGTCAAACCTGCAGCAAACAAACGGCAAAGGCTAGGTTGATGCAAGGCTAGATTGATGCCTCAAGCGTATGTTCACCCTTGATTAAGTCCGTGTAAACCTTAACTCATGCTGCCTGTGTCCAGATGATGGGATACTTACTATTACCGTAGGCTGGGCTCTTACACCGTGTGGACCTTACACACGTCATCAGGCTCAGTTACAAGCATCAAATACATGGACAACAACAACATATGAGAGGCAACGACATCATGACCAGCTGACCATACACCATCACATCAACATCACCACACAAGCAACATGAGCAGCAACAACAGCATGGCGCACACGGCATTGGCCCTATGTGTGCCTTGTGGTGCAAGTCGTGATGATGTGTAATGGCTATTGTTCTGCTGGCGCCATACACATCCCTCTACTACTGTCCCTTGTGGCGCTTAGCCTGTGGAGCCTTCCCCCCCGCTGAAGCCGCATGACTACATCGCTGGAGCTAAGCAGAACCAGCGCTGAAGCCATATGGCTACATCGTTGGAGGCAAGCGGCACCAGCGCTGAAGCCACATGACTTCATCGCTGGAGCCATATGGTTACATCGCTGAAGCCATATGGTTACATCGCTGAAGCCATATGGTTACATCGCTGAAGCCATATGGTTACATCGCTGAAGCCAAGCGGCACCAGCGCTGAAGCCATATGGCTGCATCGCTGGTGCCAAGCGGCACCAGCGCTGAAGCCATATGGCTACATCGCTGGAGCTAAGCGGCACCAGCGCTGAAGCCATATGGTTACATCGCTGGAGCCAAGTGGCACCAGCGCTGAAGCCATATGGCTACATCGCTGAAGTCATATGGTTACATCGCTGAAGCCATATGGTTACATCGCTGAAGCCAAGCGGCACCAGCGCTGAAGCCAGATGGCTACATCGCTGGAGCCAAGCGGCACCAGCGCTGAAGCCATATGGCTACATCGCTGGAGCCAAGCGGCACCAGCGCTGAAGCCATATGGCTACATCGCTGGAGCCAAGCGGCACCAGCGCTGAAGCCATATGGCTACATCGCTGGAGCTAAGCGGCACCAGCGCTGAAGCTATATGGTTACATCGCTGGAGCCAAGCGGCACCAGCGCTGAAGCCATTTAGCTACATCGCTGGAGCCAAGTGGCACCAGCGCTGAAGCTATATGGCTACATCGCTGGAGCTAAGCGGAACCAGCGCTGAAGCTATATGGTTACATCGCTGGAGGATATGGCTACAACACTTGCAGACACTTGCACACTCGCAGCAGGGGGGGCAGCAGCAGCAAGGGGGCAGCAAGGGGGCAGCAGTGGGGCAGGGGGGCAGCAGGGGGGCAGCAGCAGGGGGGCGTGGTGTGGGGAGGGGTAAGTGGGGTGGAGTGGCATTCACCTAGCAACGTGGCTACGCCATGGTACACGTTTCATGCTCTCACTGAAAGCAGGCAAGAGCTTGGTTTGGATCAGCAAGCACATTAGCAGCAACAGTAGCAAGCAGCATGAGCACGCTACCGAGTGGTGCCGGCATCAGAGTGGACAGACCTACTGCCCGCATGCTGCTCATTACTTGCCTCTCGCCTTTCGCACTTGCTGCCTGGCCGCTGCTGCTGCTGCTCCTTGCCACCGCTCCTGTGTGATATGGGAGGATAATGGTGGGAGGGAGCGAGGGTCGCAATGGGGAGGCTAGGGGGTGGGGAGGAGAGCGGAATTGTACATGGGCTGGGGGAGGGGGAAGTGTATCAACAAACTGGGAGGGGGTGGTTCTGTAGGGGTGGGGGAGAAGAGGTGACCATCAGACCTGCAGCCAAGGGGCGTGCACGTGAGGTAGGGAGATTGGCTGGACACTAGGTGTTAGCCACTTACCGGTAGCCACCAGCAACCACTCACTGGCAGAGAGCAGGGAGTGAAAGGGTCAGGAAGAAGAAGGGGAAGGGGGAGCTTATGTGTGTGGAGGTGGGAAGGTGGTGATAGTGATGCCAAGGTGCCAAGGTAGGTAGGAGTAGGTCTGCTCTTGGCTGCTGGGAAGGGTAGGGAGGGAAGGGCAGGTGGCTGCGATGCCAGGGAGTAGAAGGCGAGGGGGAAGGGGGAAGTAGGATAGGAGGAAGGCGTTGCGTGCTTGGGCTGCATGCGAGACAAGCTGCGAGTTACTTTGTAATGCGTGGCGTGGAAATGTCTGCGAGGTGGAAAAACGGCTGTTGGTGAGATCCGAACTGCTAGCTGCGTCTGAGGCTCGCGTCTTCGAAGTTATCTGCAAGGCGGATTGTTGGCTGGGTGACCATCGCAGACGCCATTGCAAACTGCGCAGATTGTTGTATTACATTGGACGCTTTGCGAACTGCGCACACACAACACTTGCGCGCAACCCTCGACAACGTCACAAAACTGCAGATCGGCATGCAAGAGAGACATGTGAAATAGTGTACTCTTGCACTGAACACGACGTAGCCAAACAGCGAAGCAGCTCGTCAACTTCACAGCTGAACCGCAGCCGTAGCTAGCGGCAGCTACAAACTCTGCCTTGAGGATAAGCATAGAAACTCAGCCTCGCAGCCTTGCAGCCGCACTTTGCGGCCCCCACCTAGGTAGCCACGCGGGAGCCACCACGCCAACACTCGCCAGCACTAGACAACACTTGCAGACACTTGCACACTCGCAGCAGCTAGTTGAAGCAACGCGACGCAGCTAGCCGCTCGTCTATCAGGTTTACTCGCAGCCAACTCCGCAGCCAACTCCGCAGCCACACGGCTCAGTACCTCGCAGCCAACTCGTAGCCAACTCTGCAGCCAACTCCCCAGCTGCACGGCACAGTACCTCGCACCGCAACGCTACGCAGCGAGGTAATGTAATGTTCTTGTAATGTACCAAGTCTTTGCAAAGGTGAGCATGGAGCAACATGGAGGAGTACGGTGAGTGGCCGGACCCCGCCTTTTGGTGGCTCTCATTACACAACCTCATCGTGAGCATGCCCCATGTTTGCTGCAGGTCTGACGGATACACCTGGAACCTTTCCCTCCCCCTCCTTCTTCAAATCACCACAATCGCCTTCCCTCCCTCCCTCCCTCCCTCCCTCCTGCCCTCCCTGTACAAGTCTCTACAGGTGGCTACAGGTCCTCTTACCCCCCTATCTATGCAACCACCCCCTCCAAGATCGTCAATACACTTACCCCTCCCCCAGGCCTACCCTGTCTCCCTCCCTCCCCTTTCCCTACCCAGTCACCCGGTCACCATCCCCTCCCCCCACTTCCCCCCACACCTCCACCCTGACATCCCAGCCCCCTCCCTTACCCCAGCAGCCCCATCCCAGCCCCTCTCCTTATTTCAGCAACCAGAAGAGAGCCCACCCCAACCTTGACGTTGTACCCTACCCTGGCTCTTGCACCTCCACCTAATAACCCCACTTTACCTTCTGCACCACAAACGTAAGACCAAGGTAAGTAGCGAGGACACGACATGGCGCATATCCCTGTTCACAACATCCCATCCTATTAGCCCTTCATGCCAGGTGAGTGCCTCCGTCATGCAATACGTGACAGCTAGCTTCCCAGGATGTTATGCATGCCTCATTGTAAGCACGCTCCATGCTTGCTGCAGGTCTATACTCCCGCCTATACTTCCTCCCCGTGCCTCCTTCCCCCTTCCCTACCCCGTCCCACCACCTCCACTTCCACCCCTCTCCACCCCCCACTTCCCCCCTCCCCGTCACCTCCCCCCGGACGTCCCAGCAGCCAGGAGAAAGCCTTCGTTGATGGCCCTTATCACCAAGCCTTATCACCTTATCGCCTCCCCTCACCGCTGGCATGCCGTGTGTTTGCTGCAGTTTTTACGGTCACACTTACCTCCCTTCTCCCTCCCCCCCACCCCCTTCTCCTTTCCCATACCCACCAGGTGCTACCACCATGTACTACCACCTTCCAGTCTATCACCCTCCCATCCCCTCTCCACATCTCTCCTCGCCCGCCCGCCCTCCTGCCACCACCACCCACCACCACCTTCCTCCCCCTCCTCCCCTCCTCCCCTCGCCTTGCCTCCCCACCTACCCCACCCCACTTTCCCCCTCTGCCTTGGAAGTAAGCGCAGGAATCACCCTCAGCACACCTAGCTGCCACATGCCAATGGATAATGGCAGTGGCATTATCACCACACATGAATTGAGTACAGCCAAAGCATAAGTCAAGCCAAAGTCCAAGATGGTTTAAAAGGCACTAAATTGAAAGCACTATGTTGTAAAGCACCATATTGTAAAGCATTATGATGTCAGCTGAAGATAGACAGTAGAACAAACGTTGTAATTGTAAGAGAGCAGGTGCCACATGGTACCAGCGCAGGTGCCACATGGTGTCAGAGCAGGTGACCATGGCACCAGCGCAGCTGCCACATGGCTGCAGAGCAGGTACCATGTGCTCCAGCGCTGGAGCCACATGGCTGCAGCGCTGGAGCCACATAGCTGCAGAGCAGGTACCAGGTGCTCCAGCGCTGGAGCCACATGGCTGCAGCGCTGGAGCCAGGTGCTCCAACTCTGGAGCCACATGGCTGCAGCGCTGGAGCCACATGGCTGCAGCGCTGGAGCCAGGTGCTCCAGCTCTGGAGCCACATGGCTGCAGCGCTGGAGCCAGGTGCTCCAGCTCTGGAGCCACATGGCTGAAGACCTGGAGCCAGGTGCTCCAGCGCTGGAGGCACATGGCTTCAGCGCTGCAGCCACATGGCTGCAGAGCAGTTACTAGGTGCTCCAGCGCTGCAGCCACATGGCTGCACCGCTGGAGCCAGATGATCCAGCGGTGCAGCCATGTGGCTGCAGCGCTGGAGCCACATGGCTGCAGAGCAGGTACCATGTGCTCCAGCGCTGGAGCCACATGGCTGCAGCGCTGGAGCTAGGTGCTCCAGCTCTGGAGCCACATGGCTGCAGCGCTGGAGCCACATGGCTGCAGAGCAGGTACCAGGTTCTGCAGCGCTGGAGCCACATGGCTGCAGCGCTGGAGCCAGGTGCTCCAGCGCTGGAGCCACATGGCTGCAGCGCTGGAGCCTCATGGCTGCAGCGCTGGAGCCACATGGCTGCAGCGCTGGAGCCACATGGCTGCAGCGCTGCAGCCAGGTGCTCCAGCGCTGGAGCCACATGGCTGCAGCGCTGGAGCCTCATGGCTGCAGCGCTGGAGCCACATGGCTGCAGCGCTGGAGCCACATGGCTGCAGCGCTGGAGCCACATGGCTGCAGCGCTGGAGCCACATGGCTGCAGCGCTGGAGCTAAGTGCTCCAGCGCTGGTGACGCTGCTAATTTGTGTGAGTGTTTGCCCGTCTTCTGTAGGGGCGTCACCATGAGAATGTCTGGTCTGGTGGTGTTTTTGGTCGCTGTTAGTTTCATGCCGAGTGCCCGTAGTGTTGTGTGTAGTGTGTCGTTAGGGAGGTCGAGGTTGTCTTTTGCACCCTTCTCCCAGCTGCCGGTGTCCGCAAACCGGATGCACCCGCCGAGGGTTCCTTTGCTGAGGGCTTTGGCGATAAGGCGGCCGGCCCCGTTGTGCCTTTCTTGCACAAGTGGTAGGGTCGCGCTACAGCCCGAGAGGAGGTGTGTGGCACTGTCAGCCTCCCCACAGAGTGGGCAGCGGTCGTCTGTCGCCTTTTTCCAGCGCATAGCCAGCTTTTGGTTGTAGAGCCCTCCGGTTCGGTAGAGTAAGGCGGTTCTTTGCGCGGGGATGGAGATGTTCGTGTCGGTCATCACTCTTTCGGCCGCTCCTTTTGCCGCAGCTTTGGTGATATCTTGGGTCATCTGATAGTAAATGATGTCTTGGTTGGCGAGGCCTAACTTGTGCCTGCCGTGCATGTGTGCTCGCACGCTATGGCGGCAGTCCGGCAGTGGGGCGAGGGTTTCGCCGTCGGTCCCGTTGCTTAGCCATATGCCCCTCTCTTTACGTGTTGTCGGGTGGTACCCTTGTGTGTTGGCTTGTTCCGGGTGTAACGCTGCGTGCTTAGCAAGGGCATCTGCGCCTTCGTTTCCGATGACGCCCGAGTGGGCCTTGACTTTGAAGAATTGGATCGTGTCGGGGCTGTCGACGATGAGGGTGGCGATGTCTGTCAGGATGTCGTTATGTCTATGATTGATGAGGGACATAGGGTTAGCGAGAGCTCGGCGGATCTGATAGAGGGAGCAGAGGCTGTCGGTGGCGATGCGTCTGGCTCCCGCTTTGAGTGCCGCGTGTATCGCTGTGAGTTCTGCTTTGTTGATGGTGTTGTTCTCTGGGTCGTTCAGTGCAATGGTAATCAGGGCGTTGTTTTCTGGAATATAGACCCCCGCCCCGACGCGTGCCGGGGCTGGCTCGGATGTCTTAATGCAGCTCCCGTCAGTGTACGCTACAGTGGTCCATTCGGTGATGGCCATCCGTGGTAGCGTGGTGGAGTGGTGTGTGAGCTGGTGTTGGTTGCGTGAGTGCCCCGGCGTAGGTAGGGCCCTGTCCAGCGGGAGGCGGAGGTGCTGTTTGTGGCCACTGGGGAGGGTGGCTGGCTGTTTTTGGTTATTGGGTCTGTGATGGAAAGGGTGTGTCTCCCGGTCCGGATGTAGGGCAGTGGCTGTGCTAGCCATCCATCCTTGCGGGTTGCCTTTGGTGGTGAGTAGTTGCCCTGCCTCATTCCATATGACGTAGACGAGGAGGGTGGCGTGTTTGCCAAGTTTGGAGCGGTTGGTATTGGTGAGAGGTATGCTGGCCAGGTGCTGGCAGTACTCTGGGTACCGTCTCAAGGTGTCAATGTACTTGGGGTAAGAGATCCCCTTTTTACCAGGGATCAACATGATGGTGGCCATGGCCTCCTCCTGGTGTGCTGAGTGTATAGCATGGTTAACGCATTTCAGGGCCACCGCATCATCGGCTGGTACGTTCCATGTGGACAGCCCAGTGTGACGTACGAGTAGGCAATTGTGGTGTGCCCCAAAGGCGGTGTCATTGATGTCGGGGCTCCAGTAGGTAGTAGTTTCTGGTCTAACTGTGAGTGGGTCCGCCCACCTTTGGACGGTACTTGTAAAGGATCATGTGGTGTGCAGGGTGGTGAGGGCTTTGTCTTGTGCTAGTCTCATGGGGTGGCGGCTGCTCTGTGTGTCCTGTCTCCTGAGGAGGGCCACCAGTTCTGTGGCCAGGTTGCGTGTGTGTGGTGTGTGTTGTAACCAAGCGTGTAGGTGTTGGTGTTGCTGTTTGGTCAGGAGGCCTGCTGTGCGGCCCGACTCGTCGTGAACCATTACGTGTTGCACTAGGTCGTGTTTGGGCATGATGGGCTCCCCCGTGCTTACGTTCATCGCGGGGGTGGTCATGTGGGGGTGTAGTTGGAGGAAGGTTTCGCATCTGCCCGTCCCGACGATGTCCGTCTGCGGGTTAATGGGGTACGTGTGGAAGGTGGCCTTCGAGTGAAGGTTGGTGCACCGGGGCAGCCAGGTGTGCGGGTCCGGTAGTCCTTGCCGGGTGTGTGTTGGCAGCTGTGTGTCAGGCCGCGCGTATCTAGCTTCTTGTATCCTCTTATTTTCCTCTTCATAGTCGCTGCGTCGCGCCAGGTAGTCCAGGTGTGCCGTGATGAGAGGTGCCGGTTCGAGGGTGGGGCGCCAGTGAACTCGTATAAGGTCCGAGTGCTTTGATAGACGCATAGTCGTTTTGAACTCGTTGCTGCCAAACTTGCATATTGGGCACAGCCAGTGGCTTGGTTCCTTGTGTCCCGACAGGAGGGCTTCCTCAAGGCAGGCTGGGTGGTAGGCCCTCTTGCAGTTGTGGCACATTGGGCTGTCTCCTCTTGGTAGCCAGCATAGCTCACATGTGCATACGTCTTTAGCCTCTTCCCTGCTGATGGGTTCTATGTGTGTGGGTGTATAGCCTTCTTCTGCACATAGTGGTAATGCCCATCTATCTATGACTGTGGGCTTCCAATGCACCTTGAAGTAGTTTTCCTTGTTGATGCCGTCCCATTGCCAGCCCTCTATGCTGGTAATGGCCTCTTGGTGGCCGTACATGGCCCCTAG
This sequence comes from Haematococcus lacustris, assembly GCA_030144725.1. Taxonomy (NCBI): domain Eukaryota; kingdom Viridiplantae; phylum Chlorophyta; class Chlorophyceae; order Chlamydomonadales; family Haematococcaceae; genus Haematococcus; species Haematococcus lacustris. The sequence continues at coordinate 3,161,444 of JASKMD010000005.1, forward strand.
TATACTGCCTAGGTCCTTGGGTTTACATCGGCAGGCTTTATCCACCTTCCAGCTGGAGAGCCCTGGAAGGTCAAGGCCTACTATGCGCACGATATCCTTCGGGATAGTTTGGATCTGTCTGCCCTCAGTGTTCCGTTTCGCGCCCGCCTTGGGTCGGGTGGGCTTCGTTGGGGGCGATTGTGCTTCTTTGTTCTCTCGTCTTAGCAGCCGGGAGTTGCTCTTGATGGCCTCCTGGGCTGCGGGCGGTTGTGTTGCATGTTCGGTCACGTGCGGCGGTTGTGTTCCCGATGTGGGCTTCTTGGCAATCACATACGCCCTGATATCAGCGTAGCGGTGCTTTGTGTCTTCTTCGACGTCGGTTGGTGCAAGCTCCGTCAAGCCCGCGGCCCATGGTTTAATTAGTCTTTGCGCAGCGGGCAGGTCGGAGGTGGTGTCTCGTTTGGCTGCGATGTCTTTCGCTTCTGTTGTGGTTGGGCATCTGTCCTGGGTCGCCATGGTCGTTAGTCTGTTGAGGGCGATATAGTGTTTTTGTTTGACCTTGTTGTGGAAGCGTTCTTTAAGCATCTTTCCTGAGATGATGTAGGTGCTGCCAGCGATGGTGTGTTGGAGCTCTGTGGCATGTCGGATGCCCAGGCTTTTGAGGCACGTCATGCAGGCACCAACTATGTCAAGTGGAAGGGGGCTAGTATTCTGTGTGATGAGTTGTCCAAGTAGTTTGGTTTCCTTAGGGTAGAGGTCTTGTCCTTCCTGAGTGGCAGTGAGTTGCGCCGTGGTAGCATGCAGGAGTTGTCTGGCGCGTAGGGTGTGTTGTAGCATAATGAGAATGCGGTGTCCATGCTTGGCAGCTTGAGCGTAGAGCCAGGTGATCTGTTTGTGTAGTATGCTTCTGGTTATGTGGGCATGTATGGTGTCTGTGGACTGGAGACTGTGTAAGAGGGCTGTAGTGTTTCTGGAATGGTACTCTTTGGCCGTTGAGCTGATGCCCAGGCCGAGCTTGTCGATGTCCTCCCTGACGACGGCATTGGTTGTGCCTAGTGGGAGTCTGAGTTTTTTCTTAACACATTGGTTGATTGCTCTGTCGTAGAGGTCTAGATCTCCTGGTGTGCATGGGACCACGCAGAAGCTGTAAGCCAGACTGGGGATGATGGCTGTTTTGATGATGTGGATGGCTTGTCTCGCGCTGGCAAACGAGCGTCGTAGTCTTTCTAACTTCTGTCTCAGTTGGGACACCATGGCTATGTGTTGTGGTTTCCAGTTGAGCGTCATGGTAAGTAGGACACCTAGGTAAGTGAAGGGGGCAGTCGGTTGGAGGTAGGTGACGGGCTTCCCTTGCAGCTTTACGGCTTGCAGTTCTCTACGCGCTTGCTTTTCCGCTTCTGCCGTAGTGCTGCATCTGCCGGATTGGTGCGCTTTGTGGAGCGCCGCTGTGGCGATGGTTTTGCTGTGGGATATGATGAGGTGGCCCCAGTCCGAGTAAGCGGAGAGCTTGTCGGCCTGGCAACGTAGATTGCTGATTGAGTTGCATAGGATAGCGATGTCGTCTGCATAGTCGATGCTGCCGATTGTAAATCGCCCGGCGCTGTCGGTTGTATCGGATGTGAATTTGTACCCCCGCGCTCCTACTTGGAGCCATCGCAGTAGGGGTTCGATGTAGATGAGGAATAAGAAAGGTGATAGGGAGTCGCCTTGGATGGTGCCCCGGTCTACAGGTACCGGGTCGGTGTGACCGTACGGAGTGTTGAAGCGTGTCGTTGCCCCCGTGTAGAGGTCCCGCACCGCATCTGTAGCGTCGGTGGGAAAGCCTAAGTCATGCATAATCCATAGCAGTTTGTCTTGACAAGTGGTGTTGAAGGCACTAGTGAAGTCGACCAGGAGCGCATATATATCTACTTTGGCTAGCTTGGCGTCTTCGAGGGCCATGACTAACATCTGGAGCTGTTGTGTGGTGTCCCTGTGAGAGCGGAAGCCTGCTTGGCAGTTACTTAGCATCCCATTAGCTTCAGCATACTCGCACAGCGCCCTAGTTATGAGGCTGGTCCAGAGTTTGTAGATGGTGTTGGCCAGCCCCACAGGTCTGTAGGCGTTGAGGTCTGTTTCCTGGCCCTTGTCTTTGTATAGCAGGCAGGTGTCACTGGCTTTCCATGCTGTGGGTGTGCAGCCAGTGGCCCACATAACGATAAACAGCTGGTGAATGGTGTCCCTCATCTCCCATGGCAGCATCTTGATGATCTCGTTTTCAATGCCGTCTGGGCCAGGTGCTTTGCCACCTGACAGTTTGCTGATGCATTCTTGAAATCCTGCTTTGTCCATGATGGCTGTGTGCATCCAGTGTACATTTTGGCAGGTGTGCAACGTGAAGGGGTCGTCGGCTTTGGGGCGGGTCCAGGGATAGTTTCTGGTCTGTGTGCTAGTGTAGTGACCGGTTTTGGGAGTCGGCGGCGTGAGCTTTTGTCTGTAGGCGGTGGTGATAATTCGGTTGAGGTCGGCCGGGGCGGTGCAGATGTTCTTGGTATCGGGGTCGGCTAGTGCCTGCAGTCCTTTGTGGTCGGTGCGAGAAGGGCGTAGTATGTATTTGTTGGCTTTTTTGGGTTGGGTGCTGATGAGGTGTTGCATTCTGAGACGCGCCTGTGCAATGGCAAGTGCGGAGTCGTCGTCATCTAGTTTGTGGATTTGGTCGCGGTAGGAGTTGGTCAGCTGGGCGAGCGCGGCTTGCACGTATTTTCGGTTGTACCGTCGCCCTGGCGTGCTTGCACCGCCTCCCTTACCTCCGCGTTGGTCGTGTCTGTCTCTGTGAGTAGGTCATCGATAGACGGGTGGACGCCGTTTTGTTTGTATAACCTTCTAGCCTTCCGGCTGAGTTCTCTGGTGGTTTTGAGCTTTTTCCCTAGTGCCAGTCTGATCTTGCACATGCTCCTGCGTTGGTAATGCTGGCCTCCTCTGGTCAATGTCTTGGTGTTGCATGTCTGCATGGCAGTTCCCCTGCAGGTTTCCAGGAGCGTTGTGAGCATGGTGGCTGCGGTGTCGACAGCTTCTCTAGCCGGGAGGCCTGCCACTAGTGTTAGGCGTTGTGGTTGTTGTGGGTTGGCCTTATCTAGTGTGGTCAGGAAGTGGGTAGCGTCTGTGTACATGGGAGCTAGGTATGCTGTCAGTTGTGCATGTAGTTGTGGAGCGCCTGAGCTGGGTTGTTGCACTGCCAGGCGGTAGGCTTCCCTGTCATTGTTGGTAATTGGGGTGGTGAGAATGGTGTGGCTGTATTTCAGGGGTTTATGTGTGGCTGCTAGTTCTATGCCCAGTCTGGTTGTGGTCAGTGTGGCGGTGAGCGGTCTGTGGTCACTAAGGTACGCGTGTGTGTCGACATGCGTGCGGTGCCCAGGGCCGTGTCTCGCATCGCGCGTCAGGATGGCGTCGATGCGGCTGTTGCAGTGTGGCTGCTGGTAGGTCCAGGCCCGGTCGCCGGAATCAGCTTCGGACAGGCGCATCTCTGTGGCGAACTCCCTCATCATGTGGTCTTGTGGGTATTCAGTGTGTTCGGAGCGGTCCTCTGCTTTCATCGTGGCATTGATATCTCCCGCCAGGATGAGTGAGCCGGGCAGTTGTCCAGTGGCAGTCCGTATGTGCTCCTGCATCTTCTTCCTTAGCGGGATCGCGTCGTCGTTGTTCCCTGACGGCCAGTACGTGGCGACGAGTGTGAGTTCCTCGCTTTGCCGTTGGCGGAGGTTTAGGATGACGCATCGGGTGTTCACGTTCTCATCTGTGCACGGCGGCATCATGGTGGCTTGCATCTGGATAGCTAGATCGTGTCTGATGCCAATGAGGACCTCACTATGGCCTTCGTGACGGTGGACGGTGTAGTTGGGCATAACCCTCTTCAGCCAGCCAGAACTAGAGTTGTTGCTCTTGGGTTGGGTCATAGTTTCTGTGAGGATTAAGATGTCCGGGCTTTGTTTGTGTACCAGGTTAAGGACTTCGTTTCTAGATCTGTGTAGGCCTCTGACATTGAAGGTTGTGAGGGTGAGGTGTTGCCTGTTGAGGGTTGCTTGGGGCAGTCCGGTTGGGGGTCTGTGGTGTTGGCTCATTCTTGGGTCACTCTCTGGCGTGGTTAGCGGTGTCTCGTCTATGATTGGATTTGTTTCTGTGGTGTGGATCCACGTAGTGGGTTTGGGGAGGTATTGGGACATGAGGGTTTGTGTGTGCGTGTCCTTGCGGTGTGCCTTGGTGGCTCGTGACCGCTTAGTGGATGGGCGTGTGGTATTATCGAGAGGCGTGGTGGATCGATTGATACGTGGCTGGCCCTGAGGTATCGGCGGGCGGAGGGTGACCTCGGGAGTGTCCTGGCGCTGTCGTGCCGGGGCAGGTTCTTCACGTAGTGGGGTGGTGTCTTTCGTAGGTCTGCGCTTGTTGTTTAGTGTGTACGTTGTTTTCAGCTTATTGGTGGTCACGTGCAAAAGGGCGGTGGTCTCCCTTGCCGTTGTGTTGTCTTTGGTCAGGTCTATTGGGTCGATGTGGTCTTGGAAGTGTGCTGCTAGCGCTGATGTGGTGGTGGCCTCCAGCGGGTCCGCTATCCAGATCTCCCTTCTAATGAATCTTGTGTGTTTCACGTTGCCTGTGCAAATGGTGAGCAGGTTCCCTTGGAGGCGCCTCCAGTCGTTAGGTGTGGAAAGTGGCTTTGGCCCCCGGTTGAGTGAGTCCAACTGGTACCAACCATGTTGCGTATGTTTGATGACAGTTGCATGGTGGTGCGATAGTAAGAGGACAGCATCCGTGTTTGTCGCGCCGGTGCTTGCGATGGTTGTGGTGATTGTTTCTGGTGTGATACTGTGGGTTGGTAGGTAGGTTGTTGCTGGGTGCAAGTATGTGCGTACCTCATGGTGTTTGCGGTACAGGTAGTGGTTCAGTGTGTCGGTGGAGAACTTGCCTTTCTCGCTATAGATGTGGTCGGTTGTGAGGGTTCGGATAGCATATCCTTCTTCTCGTGCTTTTTGTGCAAGGTGTTGCAGGTGCTCTTTTAACTGCTTGCAGTGGTCGATGACAGCGTGGTAGTCTATGTATTTCTTCCCCATGGCCATGTTCAATGCATGTACTAGGCAACACTCTTCGTATTGCCCTTCCATGTACATATGTGTGGGGTGGTGGGTCGGGGTGTACGCGGGGGCGGATGCTATTGGGTTGGAATCATGGTCGCCTGTCTGTTCCACATGGCTGATGATGTGATGGATGCCCTTGTCCTCGCATCGGCGTATCTGCTCTCGTGAGCGGGTGATGGGCTTGATGATAAAGAGTTGGTGCATAGTCCGCTTGGTTGCAGCAGGGATGTGCAAGAGAGGTGTAGGTGTCGTTTCCATGGAGTCCAACAAGTTCCATGTGCCGTTCATGCACTTCATGGCCATGCTGTGGCCTGACTTTTTGCACAAGAACGTGTGTGTGCCGTACTGGCCAGCGAGGTGCCCTAGATTATCAGCGGACCAATCACTGGGTTGGTTGAGTTGGGCAATGCTTTGTACTGTAAGTCCGTAATGGGTACGTAGGTACATTTCAATGACTTCGTCGGAATAGCCATCAACGCCTCGTGCCATCAGCCATGCGCCGCGCTCAAGGTGGTCAGTTAGTTGAGGGAGCCTGGTCTCGTAAAAATTGTCTATGTCTTGCATGGT
>JASKMD010000005.1:3167594-3214008 GCA_030144725.1 Haematococcus lacustris
TCTTCGACTAGCAGCAGCTGTGCAGATAAAGGACATACGACATCTGTGCAGATTGCTTGGTTAAGAAAATCGCGGCCAAATTACGTCGCAACGGATGCACGGATTAGCGTAAGACTTGTACCGTTCGAACGGCCTTCTACTCTAGTTTTCATAGAGCTATGGTCGGTCCAATCGCGACCGGTCCTTGTTTATCATGAGTGCTTGGACACAATAATCTGGGTTAGCAGGTGGTAGTATGGTTGGGGACCATGTCCATTGGATGGGGGCCAGTACTGGCTGACCGCAGGAGCTTGGGGCAGGGGGCCAGCAGCAGCAGCAGGGGGGCAGGGGGGCAGCAGCAGCAGGGGGGAAGGGGGGCAGCAGCAGCAACAGAAGGGGGCAGGGGGGCAGAATCAGCAGCAGCAGCAGGGGGGCAGGGGGGCAGCAGCGGCAGCAGCAGCAGGGGGCAGGGGGGTAGCAGCGGCAGCAGGGGGCAGGGGGGTAGCAGCGGCAGCAGCAGCAGGGGGCAGGGGGGCAGCAGCGGCAGCAGCAGCAGGGGGCAGGGGGCCAGCAGCGGCAGCAGCAGCAAGGGGGAAGGGGGGCAGCAGCGGCAGCAGCAGCAGGGGGGAAGGGGGGCAGCAGCAGCAGCAGCAGCAGCAGGGGGGAAGGGGGGCAGCAGCAGCAGCAGCAGCAGCAGCAGGGGGGCAGCAGCAACAGCAGCAGGGGGGCAGGGGGGCAGCAACAACGAGAGGGATGGGGTGGCTGTGTGACCCCCTCAAGTGCTGAAGGGCTGGGTAAAGGGGTAAAGGAAGGGGCTTGCTTGGAAACGTTTAACATGCTTGAGATTATTACACGTTGGGCTAGTGCCGTTGGATGTACTTACACGTGATACTGAGCTGCAGATGTTGCAAGGTAAACTGAGTACATATCACCATGAGGACATCATTCTATAACCACATGCACATGCTATGACCCACTCCTGGTTATCACAATGTTACATAGTACTAGGGCAGTGGGCCCGTCCCACATCGGACGGCCAGCAGGCAACATATGTATGTGCGGCCTCCGGCCGCACCACATTTGTTTAACAACCAGCCCGATAGACAGCCGGTCAAGCAAGCCCGCATGCAGCCAAACAAAACTATGCACGTCCAAGTCCACTTGCAATGTGTAACAGTAGTGTTTGTTCGGTCAGGATGCATGGTCGGCTGAGAGATAAATGTCGGCTGCAGCCGCCAGGCATGCTGAGTTATGCGGCTATTGTTGCCGCTGCGACTGTCTACATACTGTTCGACAGCCTCCGACTCGCGCTGTGGTAGTGCAATGTACTTACATCGTCGAGAATCAGCTCATCCTCAAAACAACTCGCTTCCCAGTCTTAAGTCACTGAGCCAGTCATTCGATCAGCAGTCCACAGAGGTCTCTTCACCAAGACTAAGCCTCTCCGGAATCCCGAACACTCCAGGATCTCATCATAAAAAGCAAATCACACCTCATGGGATCCTGCATTGAGAAAAGAAACAGTAACATACCATTCATCCTAGCTGAGTGTCTGGACTGTTGCACTCTCCCCCACTCCGAAAAGCTACGTCCCGGAGCTTGCTGATATCAGTCAGAATCTTGCGACAACAGGCAAAACAGGCATGCACGGACAGGCAGGCAGAAACATGCTTCATGCTTCATGCAACAGACAAGCAAATGCATGAGCTCCATGTGAACCATGCTAGAACTATGAAATCAGAGTCTTGAGCTGACCGGTGTCTCGTTCTCCTCCTCCTCCTCCAAAGCTGACCAAAGAAACCATCGTGACAGAAACTGAGAAACAGAAGATGTGGTAGCTATGTTCAGCGCAGGTTGCAATGGGTGATCGGTCCATGCCGGCTGCATAGTGCTAGAACAGAGTTGGTGGGATGTAGACAGACATATGCCTTGTCCCTAACCAGAGTGGATGGTTGCAGGGTCATGTGCTTGGTTGCAGTCATGCCCATGTGATGCAGGTCGGTGCGCATGGGAATGCTCTGACTCCCCCCGGCTCTGCTGTAGTAACTGGCATGTTAGCCAGCCAGTGCAGCCGTGCGGAAACGCTGGTACTGTGCACTTTGAGGTCACTTGAGGTGCAAGGCTGCGAAGCTCAAGAGCCTAGGCGTATGTGCCCGATCGATTGGATGCAGAGGTGTGTGTGCCTTACTGCATAGTGTGTGGCCCATGCATGCGTTAACATGAGAGAAGCAGTACGGCAACTGCAACCCTAGGCAAATGCATGATCGCTTTGCCCCGTGCCGTTGTTAGCTACCTCAGGGTGACACCTGAGCTGCTTGATTGTGCGCTACCTCAGGGGACACCTGGGCTGCTTGATTGTGTGCTACCTCAGGGGACACCTGGGCTGCTTGATTGTGCGCTACCTCAGGGGACACCTGGGCTGCTTGATTGTGCGCTACCTCAGGGGACACCTGGGCTGCTTGATTGTGCGCTACCTCAGGGGACACCTGGGCTGCTTGATTGTGCGTCGGCTGTGCGGCTAACGACTTGCTTGTAATGGTAGGCTGCTGGCTAGGGTGCTTTGCTGCCATGATGTGTGGATGCTACCTCAGGAGACGCCTGGGCTGTGAGAGTGTGCGCATGTCGTGCAACTATGCGGCTTGATTGTGATGGCAGGCTGCAGGGTGAGCTGCCATGGTGTAAGAAGGTGCCCTAATCTCTGCAAAGAATGCAGGAGTGTAGGCTGTAGGTGATGTCTCTGTGGCTGAAGCCAGCAGGATGCATGAAGCTAGAGCTGTGCTATGTGCCGTCTCTGTGGCTGATGCCAACAGGTTGTGGAGTGGCAGTGCGACCGTACTGTGAGGTCTCGCCTAATGCGGGATGTGCAACGATGCGAGTGTGCTGCAGGTGCGGTGCGAGGACGGCTTACTGCGTGGTCTCCTCATAGAAGGGTAGGTGAGCTCTCCGCTGTGGTGCTCCACTTGTGTTGTGGGTTGGGCTGCAAATGCGTCGACCGAGTCTAACAAGAGCGATGTCGACAGAAGAACTGTGCGCTAGAGAAGCAGCTATGTGTGGCGTGATTGGTGCTGGGCTGAGCTGAGAATGCATGCCTAAAGACGTCAAGATATGACTACTGGACTGGCCCCCATGCCACTGTGCCCTGCTTGTCGTGTCTTTCAGCTTGAGACTATGCCTGGTAGGCTGGGTGCTACTGCCAACTGCATGCGATGACCCTCTGCAGGCTGTGGTTGTAACAGTAGTGTTTCTTCGGTCAGGATGCATGGTCGGCTGAGAGATAAATGTCGGCTGCAGCCGCCAGGCATGCTGAGTTATGCGGCTATTGCTGCCGCTGCGACTGTCTACATACTGTTCGACAGCCTCCGACTCGCGCTGTGGTAGTGCAAAGTACTTACATCGTGAAGACGTCGTAAAGAACTAAACCATTAGGAGAAGAGAAGTCATTCAGAAGCGGTATCCTCCAAGCACCAAGCACTAAGCCCTGGCTAAGCCTCCCAGGAATCTCCAAGAAGCCTCGAACACTGCAGGATCTCCTCATAAGTAAAAAGCAAATCACACCTCATGGGATCCTGCATTGAGAAAAGAAACAGTAACATACCATTCATCCTAGCTGAGTGTCTGGACTGTTGCACTCTCCCCCACTCCGAAAAGCTACGTCCCGGAGCTTGCTGATATCAGTCAAAATCTTGCGACAACAGGCAAAACAGGCATGCACGGACAGGCAGGCAGAAACATGCTTCATGCTTCATGCAACAGACAAGCAAATGCATGAGCTCCATGTAACCATGCTAGAACTATGAAATCAGAGTCTTGAGCTGACCGGTGTCTCGTTCTCCTCCTCCTCCTCCAAAGCTGACCAAAGAAACCATCGTGACAGAAACTGAGAAACAGAAGATGTGGTAGCTATGTTCAGCGCAGGTTGCAATGGGTGATCGGTCCATGCCGGCTGCATAGTGCTAGAACAGAGTTGGTGGGATGTAGACAGACATATGCCTTGTCCCTAACCAGAGTGGATGGTTGCAGGGTCATGTGCTTGGTTGCAGTCATGCCCATGTGATGCAGGTCGGTGCGCATGGGAGTTATATGGCTCCCCCGGCTCTGCTGTAGTAACTGGCATGTTAGCCAGCCAGTGCAGCCGTGCGGAAACGCTGGTACTGTGCACTTTGAGGTCACTTGAGGTGCAAGGCTGCGAAGCTCAAGAGCCTAGGCGTATGTGCCTGATCGATTGGATGCAGAGGTGTGTGTGCCTGACTGCATAGTGAGTGGCCCATGCATGAGTGAACATGAGAGAAGCAGCAAAGAGGCTGCAACCCTAGGCAAATGCATGATCGCTTTGCCCCGTGCCGTTGTTGTGTGCTTCCTCAGGGGATACCTGGGCTGCTCGATTGTGCGCTACCTCAGGGGACACCTGGGCTGCTCGATTGTGCGCTAGCTGTGCAGCTAACGACTTGATTGTAATGGTAGGCTCTTCTGCCATGATGTGTGGATGCTACCTCAGGGGACACCTGGGCTGTGAGAGTGTGCGCATGTCGTGCAACTATGCGGCTTGATTGTGATGGCAGGCTTGATTGTGATGGGTGAGCTGCCATGGTGTAAGAAGGTGCTCTAATCTCTGCAAGGATTGCAGGTGTGTAGGCTGTAGCTGAAGACGCTGTGAGCTTGTGTGGCTGAAGCTAGCAGGATGCATGAAGCTAGAGCTGTGCTATGTGTCGTCTCTGTGGCTGATGCCAACAGGTGTGTGTAATGGGACTGCAACGATGCGAGTGTGCTGCAGGTGCGGTGCGAGGACGGCTTACTGCGTGGTCTCCTCATAGAAGGGTAGGTGAGCTCTCCGCTGTGGTGCTCCACTTGTGTTGTGGGTTGGGCTGCAAATGCGTCGACCGAGTCTAACAAGAGCGATGTCGACAGAAGAACTGTGCGCTAGAGAAGCAGCTATGTGTGGCGTGATTGGTGCTGGGCTGAGCTGAGAGTGCATGCCTAAAGACGTTAAGATATGACTACTGGGCTGGCCCCCATGCCACTGTGCCCTGCTTGTCGTGTCTATCAGCTTGAGACTATGCCTGGTAGGCTCGGTGCTACTGCCAACTGCATGTTATGGCTCTCTGCAGGCTGGTGTACTGCAAGGTACTGATCTCTGCTTGTGCAGGCTGATGTTGATGGTGATGGTGATGGGTGTGCTCTGTGCCTATAAGTGGCCAGGTACGCTTGTTGGCGTGTACGCTTGTGTACGCTTGTTGGCGGTGCAATGCATCTCTGCTTAGGGCAGGAGTGCACCTGTGTTTGTTCCCTGCTTCTTGGCTAGCAGTTGTGTTCTCTGCTTGGACAGGTTTATTGTGTTAATGAAACTCTGCTAGGCCTAACTGATTGGGTGTCAGCAAGGTGTTGGATGTACGGTTGATAATGATGAAGCTCTGCGTAAGGCAGGTGTGGTGGGACTCTGCAAGGAGCAGGTTGGTATAAGGTTGGCTGCATTGTTACAGGTATGCAACACGACTCTTGCAAGTTGGTGCTCTGCAAGGCTATGCTCTCTGCCTAGTGCAGGCTGTGGTGTAACTCTGCTTAGATCTGCAGTTTGGCTGCAGCTTTACAGGTTTGGTGATAACTAGTTCGCTAAGCTCCCGTTAGCTGGGGTGGTGGCGGGGATGATGGTGGCAAGCAGCGCACGTGTAAATGTGCAAGGCAAGCAAAGCAATCCTCCGCGTCAGCGGGACAAAGCAAGCCAGCCTCTGCAAAAGCAGGATGTGTCACAACAGGAGGCTCCGCGAAAGCGGGACTAGCTAAGCTCTCCGTGTAAACGGGTAAGGCAAGCCTGCGAAACAACAGTGCAACACCTCTGCAGAATCAGCAGGAGACTCTGCTGCAGTAGGCCGCTGGAGCTCCGACTCCGTTGGCACCTCCGAATCAAGTGGCTCGGGTGTCACTGCGCACAGGTCCATACGATCGAACAATTGCGGAAACCAAGTGTAACAGTAGTGTTTCTTCGGTCAGGATGCATGGTCGGCTGAGAGATAAATGTCGGCTGCAGCCGCCAGGCATGCTGAGTTATGCGGCTATTGCTGCCGCTGCGACTGTCTACATACTGTTCGACAGCCTCCGACTCGCGCTGTGGTAGTGCAAAGTACTTACATCGTGAAGACGTCGTAAAGAACTAAACCATTAGGAGAAGAGAAGTCATTCAGAAGCGGTATCCTCCAAGCACCAAGCACTAAGCCCTGGCTAAGCCTCCCAGGAATCTCCAAGAAGCCTCGAACACTGCAGGATCTCCTCATAAGTAAAAAGCAAATCACACCTCATGGGATCCTGCATTGAGAAAAGAAACAGTAACATACCATTCATCCTAGCTGAGTGTCTGGACTGTTGCAGTGGTGCACTGCAAGGTACTGATCTCTGCTTGTGCAGGCTGATGTTGGTTGTGATTACCAGCTGGGTGTGCTCTGTGCCTATAAGTGGCCAGGTACGCTTGTTAACGGTGCAATGCATCTCTGCGTAGGGCAGGAGTGTAACTATGTTTGTTCCATGCTTCTGGGCTGGGAGTTGTGTTCTCTGCTTGGACAGGTTTATTGTGTTAATGAAACTCAGCTAGGCCTAACTGATTGGGTGTCAGCAAGGTGTTGGATGTACGGTTGATAATGATGAAGCTCTGCGTAAGGCAGGTGTGGTGGGACTCTGCAAGGAGCAGGTTGGTATAAGGTTGGCTGCATTGTTACAGGTATGCAACACGACTCTTGCAAGTTGGTGCTCTGCAAGGCTATGCTCTCTGCCTAGTGCAGGCTGTGGTGTAACTCTGCTTAGATCTGCAGTTTGGCTGCAGCTTTACAGGTTTGGTGATAACTAGTTCGCTAAGCTCCCGTTAGCTGGGGTGGTGGCGGGGATGATGGTGGCAAGCAGCGCACGTGTAAATGTGCAAGGCAAGCAAAGCAATCCTCCGCGTCAGCGGGACAAAGCAAGGACTAGCTAAGCTCTCCGTGTAAACGGGTAAAGCAAGCCTGCGAAACAGCAGTGCAAGCAAAGCAGGTACGGCTGTACAACACCTCTGCAGAATCAGCAGGTAACTCTGCAGCAGTAGGCCGCTGAAGCTGGGTTCATCAGCTCCGACTCCGTTGGCACCTCCGAATCATTTGGCTCGGGTGTCACTGCGCACAGGTCCATACGATCGAACAATTGCGGAAACCAAGTGTAAGAGTAGTGTTTGTTCGGTCAGGATGCATGGTCGGCTGAGAGATAAATGTCGGCTGCAGCCGCCAGGCATGCTGAGTTATGCGGCTATTGTTGCCGCTGCGACTGTCTACATACTGTTCGACAGCCTCCGACTCGCGCTGTGGTAGTGCAATGTACTTACATCGTCGAGAATCAGCTCATCCTCAAAACAACTCGCTTCCCAGTCTTAAGTCACTGAGCCAGTCATTCGATCAGCAGTCCACAGAGGTCTCTTCACCAAGACTAAGCCTCTCCGGAATCCCGAACACTCCAGGATCTCATCATAAAAAGCAAATCACACCTCATGGGATCCTGCATTGAGAAAAGAAACAGTAACATACCATTCATCCTAGCTGAGTGTCTGGACTGTTGCACAATGTGTGTATGAATGATGTTGGCATGCTTGCATGATGTTCGTTTTGCATCCCTTGGCATCTGAAAAATGTGTGTGAGCATGCTGTCCACTTATCACTTCTGCACTGTGCGGTGTGTGTGTGCAGCAACAGTGTGTGGCAAGAGCAATTGCAGCTGCAGTCACAGTGGCAACAGCAGTGGTGCCAGCTAAGTGTCAGGTCAATGCAAGTTGGCATGGCCTGTCACCAGCCCTCATCGTCGACGGGGCCAGGTGGCAAGGCATAAAACACCCTGGTGTACACCACATTCTCAGTGTGCGCGGAGAGGCAGCACAGACACCACATGCGAATGATGCAACCCACTTGATGAAGCCCGTCAAGTAAGCCTACACGACCTGGTTCTTTAAGGTATCGTGCTGCTTCAGTACTTCCTTCAGATTCTTCCCTTGTGGCAATACAGGAGCCTTCCAACCCACTTTGTCACCAAACGCCCTTCAGGGAGCTTTCTTTGCCGGGGTTCAATCGTACACTCCTTCATTGCCTTGTGTACTAAATGGTCGTTATGCACGTTTCCACGTTCTTGTTTAAACGGATGGCATAGGCCTTGTTCACATGGCACCACACCTGTTGGACAGTCTTTTCAGCATTCCCAACTGTCCATGGCTGCATGGCAGTGTTTTAGCACAGATGCAACACACGATCCGTCTTTTATCTGTAGCTTCTGCTCGTAGACCTCTTGTGTACCCGTAACTTCATGCTGCCGCAATTTCCAAATCGGAATTTCCAGATTAGCTGATATCCAGATGCTGCCGCTGCTGCCACTGCTGCCGCTGCTGCCCCTGCTGCCGCTGGTGCCCTGCTGTCCCTGCTACCCATGCCGCCCCTGCTGCTCCTGCTGCTGCTGCCCCTGCTGCTGCCGCCCTACTGTTGCTGGTGCTGCTCATGCTGCTGCTGCCCCTTCTGCTGATGCTGCCCCTGCTGCTCATGCCCCTGCTGCTGCTACCCCTGCTGCTGTTGTGCCTGCTGCTGCTGCTCCTGCTGCTGCCGCTGCTGCCACTGCTGCCCCTGCTGCCGCTGATACCGCTGCTGCCGCTGCTGCCGCTGCTGCCACTGCTGCCCCTGCTGCCCCTGCTGCTGCTGCCCCTGCTGCCCTTGCTGCTGCTGCCCCTGCTGCTGCTGCCCCTGCTGCTGCTGCCCCTGCTGCTGCTGCCCCTGCTGCTGCTGCCCTTGCTGCTGCTGCCCCTGCTGCCCTTGCTGCTGCTGCCCCAGCTGCTGCTGCCCCTGCTGCTGCTGCCCCTACTGTTGCTGCCCCTGCTGCCCTTGCTGCTGCTGCCCCTGCTGCCCTTGCTGCTGCTGCCCCAGCTGCTGCTGCCCCTGCTGCTGCTGCCCCTACTGTTGCTGCCCCTGCTGCCCTTGCTGCTGCTGCCCCTGCAACTATTGCTGCTGCTGCCATTGTTGCCGCTGCTGCCCCTGCTGCTGCTGCCGCTGCTGCCACTGATGCCGATGCTGCCGCTGCTGCCGCTGCTGCCCCTGCTGTTGCTGCTGCCGCTGCTGCCCCTGCTGTTGCTGCTGCCGCTGCTGCCGCTGCTGCCGCTGCTGCCGCTGCTGCCGCTGCTGCCGCTGCTGCCGCTGCTGCCGCTGCTGCCGCTGCTGCCGCTGCTGCCGCTGCTGCCGCTGCTGCCGCCGCTGCTGCCGCTGCTGCTGCCGCTGCTGCCGCTGCTGCCGCTGCTGCCGCTGCTGCTGCCGCTGCTGCCGCTGCTGCTGCCGCTGCTGCCGCTGCTGCTGCCGCTGCTGCCGCTGCTGCTGCCGCTGCTGCCGCTGCTGCTGCCGCTGCTGCCGCTGCTGCTGCCGCTGCTGCCGCTGCTGCTGCCGCTGCTGCCGCTGCTGCTGCCGCTGCTGCCGCTGCTGCTGCCGCTGCTGCCGCTGCTGCTGCCGCTGCTGCCGCTGCTGCTGCCGCTGCTGCCGCTGCTGCTGCCGCTGCTGCCGCTGCTGCTGCCGCTGCTGCCGCTGCTGCCGCTGCTGCCGCTGCTGCCGCTGCTGCCGCTGCTGCCGCTGCTGCCGCTGCTGCTGCCGCTGCTGCCGCTGCTGCTGCCGCTGCTGCCGCTGCTGCTGCCGCTGCTGCCGCTGCTGCTGCCGCTGCTGCCGCTGCTGCTGCCGCTGCTGCCGCTGCTGCTGCCGCTGCTGCCGCTGCTGCTGCCGCTGCTGCCGCTGCTGCTGACGCTGCTTCCTGCTGCTGCTGACGCTGCTGCCGCTGCTGCTGCCGCTGCTGCCGCTGCTGCTGCCGCTGCTGCCGCTGCTGCTGCCGCTGCTGCCGCTGCTGCTGCCGCTGCTGCCGCTGCTGCCGCTGCTGCCGCTGCTGCCGCTGCTGCCGCTGCTGCCCCTGCTGCCGCTGCTGCCGCTGCTGCCCCTGCTGCCCCTGCCCCTGCTGCTGCTGCCCCTGCTGCTGCTGCCCCTGCCCCTGCTGCTGCTGCCCCTGCTGCTGCTGCCCCTGCTGTTGCTGCCCCTGCTGCTGCTGTTGCTGCTGCTGCCGCTGCTGCCGCTGCTGCCCCTGCTGCTGCTGCTGCCCCTGCTGCTGCCGCTGCTGCCGCTGCTGCTGCCGCTGCCGCTGCTGCTGTTGCCGCCGCTGCTGCTGCTGCCCCTGCTGCTGCTGCCTCTGCTGCTAGCCTGGCTGCTTTTCGAGGCTAGAAACCTGCCATCAGGTGCATTGGGGACATGAGGCTCCGTCGCGCCGAAGC
This sequence comes from Haematococcus lacustris, assembly GCA_030144725.1. Classification (NCBI taxonomy): domain Eukaryota; kingdom Viridiplantae; phylum Chlorophyta; class Chlorophyceae; order Chlamydomonadales; family Haematococcaceae; genus Haematococcus; species Haematococcus lacustris. Next base: position 3,177,856 of record JASKMD010000005.1, read on the forward strand.
AGAGGCAGTGCGCAAGAGGCAGTGCGCATGTGTCACCGTATAGGCAGTGCGCAAGGTTGACGTGCACGCCACGGTTAAGCGCCGCATCCGCGGACTGCGGCTGTCAGTTCAAAATGATGGACCAACCTGTGTCATGTTCATCTAGGGCCGGGGCTGTACTCCGCGGGGGTTCGGGGTCTTTGTTTGACTGGACTGTCGGTTGACGGGCCGGCCAGAACATTCAAAACGAAACATCGCGAGTAGACGCGCTTGCCTCTACATTACCAGACCCACTACTCATCTCTATTTTTAAGGCCTCCAATTTTCAGAACGACTTTTGATCTTACCGCACAGTGACTCGCGCTCGGTTTTCTCGATGTGCTATGCGGTGAAAAAGTTTTGCGAGGTCGCACGCTGAATCGCAGGCCATTCCGAGCACATTTTTCATCTTGACCCCCTATTTTTTTTATATGTAGATGCAGCGCCGTACAACCAACCCCCTCCACAACCTCATGGGCTGGTTGTCCTAAGTCAATGCCCACTTATAAATAGGGACCAACGACCTTGATGTAATGAAGGTACTCGTCCATGCTCCAGCCCCTGCAAAGTGACACAGAGTGCATGACACACATTACTGGCTGGCATAACACACAGCACTGGCTGGCAACCAACACTGGCTGGCAACCAGCACTGGCTGGCAACCAACACTAACTATCAACCAGCACTGGCTGTCTACCAGCACTGGTTTGCAACCAACACTGGTTTGCAACCAGCACTGGTTTGCAACCAGCACTGGCTGTCAACCAGCATTGGCTTGCAACCAGCATTGGCTTGCAACCAGCACTGGTTAGCAACCAGCACTGGCTGTCAACCAGCACTGGTTGGCAACCAGCACTGGCTTGCAACCAGCACTGGCTTGCAACCAGCACTGGCTGTCGACCAGCACTGGCTGTTAACCAGCACTGGTTTGCAACCAGCACAGTTTAGCAACAAGCACTGCAGCAGCAGGGGGGCAGGGGGGTGGCAGCAGCAGCAGGGGTCAGGGGGGCGGCAACAGCAGGGCGGCAGGGAGGCTGCAACAGCAGCAGGGGGGCAAGGGGGGCGGCAGTAGCAGGGGGGCAGGGGGGCGGCAGCAGCAGAACAGCAGCAGGGGCAGCAGCAGAGGGGCAGTAGAAGAAGCAGCAGGGGCACCGGCGGGGTGGTGTGGGGAGGAGTGATTGGGGTGGAGTGGCACTCACCTAGCAATGTGGGTAGAGGGGCTACGCCATGGTACACGTTTTGTGCTCTCACTGGTAGGGAGGGGGAGGGAGGAGATAGGGGAAGGGGGTGTGGGGAGTGGCTGCCTCCGGACTGCTCGTATAGTGCGCATAGGGGGGCATCACTCCTACAAATTAGTCCCTGCGTTTTTCCCTGCGCTTTTGTCAACCTTGTCCAAATGGACTGAAACTTAGCCAGTTGGTAGCTTGTGATGTAAGGATTCCATCCCAAAAGAAATCAGGTCAAAAAAATCAAAGGCTAAGGCTCGGCGGCCCGTGGCGTTCACGCAGGGACGGATGCAGGGATTGAGGGGGGGGCGCAGGGACAAACGCAGGGATGGAAGGGGGGGTGCAGGGACGAACGCAGGGATGAGCGCAGGGATGAGCGCAGGGATTATGGGCGCAGGGATGAGCGCAGGGATTAACGCAGGGACGAGCGCAGGGATTTTGGGCGCAGGGATGAGCGCAGGGATAAACGCAGGGACGAGCGCAGGGATGAACGCAGGGACGAGCGCAGGGATTATGGGCGCAGGGACGAGCGCAGGGATTAACGCAGGGATTATCGCAGGGATTAACGCAGGGATTAACGCAGGGATTAGCGCAGGGATTATCGCAGGGATTAACGCAGGGATTAACGCAGGGATTAACGCAGGGATTAACGCAGGGATTAGCGCAGGGATTAGCGCAGGGATTAACGCAGGGATTATCGCAGGGATTAACGCAGGGATTAACGCAGGGATTAACGCAGGGATTAACGCAGGGATTAACGCAGGGATTAACGCAGGGATTAGCGCAGGGATTAGCGCAGGGATTAACGCAGGGATTAACGCAGGGATTAACGCAGGGATTAACGCAGGGATTAGCGCAGGGATTATCGCAGGGATTATCGCAGGGATTAACGCAGGGATTAACGCAGGGATTAACGCAGGGATTAACGCAGGGATTAACGCAGGGATTAACGCAGGGATTAACGCAGGGATTAGCGCAGGGATTAACGCAGGGATTAACGCAGGGATTAACGCAGGGATTAACGCAGGGATTAACGCAGGGATTAGCGCAGGGATTATCGCAGGGATTAGCGCAGGGATTAACGCAGGGATTAACGCAGGGATTAACGCAGGGATTAGCGCAGGGATTAACGCAGGGATTAACGCAGGGATTAACGCAGGGATTAACGCAGGGATTAACGCAGGGATTAGCGCAGGGATTATCGCAGGGATTAGCGCAGGGATTAACGCAGGGATTAACGCAGGGATTAACGCAGGGATTAACGCAGGGATTAACGCAGGGATTAACGCAGGGATTAACGCAGGGATTAGCGCAGGGATTAACGCAGGGATTAACGCAGGGATTAACGCAGGGATTAACGCAGGGATTAACGCAGGGATTAGCGCAGGGATTATCGCAGGGATTAGCGCAGGGATTAACGCAGGGATTAACGCAGGGATTAACGCAGGGATTAACGCAGGGATTAACGCAGGGATTAGCGCAGGGATTAACGCAGGGATTAACGCAGGGATTAACGCAGGGATTAACGCAGGGATTAACGCAGGGATTAGCGCAGGGATTATCGCAGGGATTAACGCAGGGATTAGCGCAGGGATTATCGCAGGGATTAACGCAGGGATTAACGCAGGGACGGACGCAGGGCTCGAGTGCAGGGACGGACGCAGGGCTCGAGTGCAGGGACGGACGCAGGGACGGATGCAGGGGCAGACGCAGGGATTGTAGGAACGTGCATGATGCTTACAGCAATGTCTAACACAAGCACAAATTACCTTCTCCGTGTTTGCTACATCCAACTACATACATCACATCCATCTACTGCGATCATTTATGCTGGAGTCTGGCTACTGCATGTCAGTTGGCTCCTGCCTGTAAGCTGGCTGCCACCAAGCTGCTACGGCCTCTTGGCTGCTGATCCTGGCTTGCACCACTGCTCCATGGCCACACCACTGCCTAGAGGCTCCTGCACCCCTGCACAACAACAACATGCACACAAGGGGACATGTGCACAAGAGCTGTCACCTTACTGATGAAGGACGCACCCACGACGTTCATCTGCAATCAGGCAGGCAACACAGATGTGGTGGAACGTGACGCTATATAGATGAAGCGCGACTGGTGCTGCGTGACTGCTACCACGAAAACGGCGGCTGCACCGCACTGCGACATCGCACCTGGCATAGTGTACGAGTGCAGTCCGGATCCTGCAAGCCTGCGAGCGTGCAAGCCGGCAAACCTGCAAGCCACGAGGCGGCAAGACACATCGCACATCGCTCAATTGCCAGCCGAAGGCACCTACCACCACTAGCGTGCAACAAGCCCTCCTCTGTGGCAGCCACCAGCCAGGCCTTGTCGGTGCACCTTCATTCCTCCTACTAAGGCCAATCTTGACGCAAGCCTTTGCCAATACATCGCAGTACGTTCCCGACAAGGCCTAGCACAGTCTGGATAAGCGCTATCTTGGTTAGTGAAATTTCAAAGTTAGTGAATCGCGAAGCTTGCGAGTGACGAAGTTTGCGTGTTGTAGAGCAGTTCTAACGGCGGCATCGTTCATCCCTTAGGATACAAGGCAGCACACATATTGCTTCCCCAAGCGGGATCAGGCGACGAGAAACTGGCAAGGCCTGGCTGGTGGCTGCCACAGAGGAGGGCTTGTTGCACGCTAGTGGTGGTAGGTGCCTTCGGCTGGCAATTGAGCGATGTGCGATGTGTCTTGCCGCCTCGTGGCTTGCAGGTTTGCCGGCTTGCACGCTCGCAGGCTTGCAGGATCCGGACTGCACTCGTACACTATGCCAGGTGCGATGTCGCAGTGCGGTGCAGCCGCCGTTTTCGTGGTAGCAGTCACGCAGCACCAGTCGCGCTTCATCTATATAGCGTCACGTTCCACCACATCTGTGTTGCCTGCCTGATTGCAGATGAACGTCGTGGGTGCGTCCTTCATCAGTAAGGTGACAGCTCTTGTGCACATGTCCCCTTGTGTGCATGTTGTTGTTGTGCAGGGGTGCAGGAGCCTCTAGGCAGTGGTGTGGCCATGGAGCAGTGGTGCAAGCCAGGATCAGCAGCCAAGAGGCCGTAGCAGCTTGGTGGCAGCCAGCTTACAGGCAGGAGCCAACTGACATGCAGCAGCCAGACTCCAGCATAAATGATCGCAGTAGATGGATGTGATGTATGTAGTTGGATGTAGCAAACACGGAGAAGGTAATTTGTGCTTGTGTTAGACATTGCTGTAAGCATCATGCACGTTCCTACAATCCCTGCGTCTGCCCCTGCATCCGTCCCTGCGTCCGTCCCTGCACTCGAGCCCTGCGTCCGTCCCTGCACTCGAGCCCTGCGTCCGTCCCTGCGTTAATCCCTGCGTTAATCCCTGCGCTAATCCCTGCGTTAATCCCTGCGTTAATCCCTGCGTTAATCCCTGCATTAATCCCTGCGTTAATCCCTGCGTTAATCCCTGCGCTAATCCCTGCGTTAATCCCTGCGATAATCCCTGCGTTAATCCCTGCGTTAATCCCTGCGTTAATCCCTGCGTTAATCCCTGCGCTAATCCCTGCGATAATCCCTGCGCTAATCCCTGCGTTAATCCCTGCGTTAATCCCTGCGCTAATCCCTGCGTTAATCCCTGCGTTAATCCCTGCGTTAATCCCTGCGCTAATCCCTGCGATAATCCCTGCGCTAATCCCTGCGTTAATCCCTGCGTTAATCCCTGCGATAATCCCTGCGTTAATCCCTGCGCTCGTCCCTGCGCCCATAATCCCTGCGCTCGTCCCTGCGTTCATCCCTGCGCTCGTCCCTGCGTTTATCCCTGCGCTCATCCCTGCGCCCAAAATCCCTGCGCTCGTCCCTGCGTTAATCCCTGCGCTCATCCCTGCGCCCATAATCCCTGCGCTCATCCCTGCGCTCATCCCTGCGTTCGTCCCTGCACCCCCCCTTCCATCCCTGCGTTTGTCCCTGCGCCCCCCCCTCAATCCCTGCATCCGTCCCTGCGTGAACGCCACGGGCCGCCGAGCCTTAGCCTTTGATTTTTTTGACCTGATTTCTTTTGGGATGGAATCCTTACATCACAAGCTACCAACTGGCTAAGTTTCAGTCCATTTGGACAAGGTTGACAAAAGCGCAGGGAAAAACGCAGGGACTAATTTGTAGGAGTGATAGGGGATAGGGGTAGGGGGGCGGGGGAAGGGGGGAAGTAGGAAAGGAGGGTGGAGTAGGAGGGTGGGGTGGGGTGGGGTGGGGGATGGGGGGAAGAGAAAGGAGAATGGGCTGGGTGATGATGGACACTGAGAGGCAAGGGCGACCCACTCACCGTTGACGCCATGTTGCTCCCTGTTGGCTCTTACCTTGGTCTTACCTTTGTGATGCGGGAGGTTGCGTGGTGTTATTAGAGGTGGTGGTGTGGGGGAGGGGTGGAGGGATAGGGGTGGTTGAGGTGGGGGCTGCGATGCCACGTCAAATGAAGGGTGCGAGAGGGAAAGGGGGTTGAGAAGCTTTGAAGGGAGTGGGAGGGAGAGGGGAAAGGGAGGGGGTGGTGGTGGTGGTGGGAAGAGGGTGGGTGGGGGAGATGTGGCGGGGAGGGGGGAAGCGGGGGTTGGGGAGAAGTAGAAGTGGGATTGGTGGGATAGGGTAGGGAAGGGTGGAGGAGGCAGGGGGCAGGAGTATAGGCGTCAGACCTGCAGCAAGCAAGGAGCGTACTTACAGTGAGGCTAGCAAAACATATTAGGAAGCTAGCTGTCGCGTAGTGCATGACGGAGGCTAGGTTCAGGAGCGGAGCCACTCACCGCTTGCTCCCTGATCCTCCATGCTCCTCTATGCTTCATCCTCACACTCGTAGGAAATAGCAGCCAGGCGCCTAGACCGACCTTGGTTGTTTTGGTTGAGATTTTGCCCATTAGTAGGTTGTAATGTAAGCATGTCAACCCCAAAAAAACCATGAAAAAAAGGTCAAGGGCTGGGACTCGGCGGCCCGTGGCGTCTGTTCAGCAATGTTCAGCAATGTTCAGCAATGTTCAGACGCCCGTTCAGCAATGTTCACCCATGTTCAGCAATGTTCAGCAGCCCGTTCAGCAATGTTCACCCATGTTCAGCAATGTTCAGCAATGTTCAGCAATGTTCAGCAATGTTCAGCAATGTTCAGCAATATGTTCAGCAATGTTCAGCAGTGTTCAGCAATGTTCAGCAATGTGTTCAGCAGTGTTCACCCATGTTCACCCATGTTCAGCAATGCTCAGCAATGTTCAGCAATGTTCAGATCTGTTCAGCAATGTGTTCAGCAATGTTCAGCAATGTTCAGCTATGTTCCTCAATGTGTTAAACAATGTTCACCCATGTTCACCCATGTTCAGCTATGTTCAGCAATGTTCAGCAATGTTCAGCAATGTGTATAGTAGCGTTCACCCATGTTCAGCAATGTTCAGCAGTGTTCAGCAATGTTCAGCAATGTGTGTAGTAGCGTTCACCCATGTTCAGCAATGTTCAGCAATGAATGATGGGCGGGGCAGGGCGGGGCAGGGCGGGGCAGGGCGGGGCAGGGCGGGGCAGGGCGGGGCAGGGCGGGGCAGGGCGGGGCAGGGCGGGGCAGGGCGGGGCAGGGCGGGGCAGGGCGGGGCAGGGCGGGGCAGGGCGGGGCAGGGCGGGGCAGGGCGGGGCAGGGCGGGGCAGGGCGGGGCAGGGCGGGGCAGGGCGGGGCAGGGCGGGGCAGGGCGGGGCAGGGCGGGGCAGGGCGGGGCAGGGCGGGGCAGGGCGGGGCAGGGCGGGGCAGGGCGGGGCAGGGCGGGGCAGGGCGGGGCAGGGCGGGGCAGGGCGGGGCAGGGCGGGGCAGGGCGGGGCAGGGCGGGGCAGGGCGGGGCAGGGCGGGGCAGGGCGGGGCAGGGCGGGGCAGGGCGGGGCAGGGCGGGGCAGGGCGGGGCAGGGCGGGGCAGGGCGGGGCAGGGCGGGGCAGGGCAGGGCAGGGCAGGGCTGGGAGGGGGTGGGGCAGGGCTGGGAGGGGGTGGGGCAATTACAAGCTCGCAAACTTGCTCATACATATGTTCGCACTGTGGCATTCGCACGGTGGCATATTTCATTCAGAGCAAGTGTCGTCCGTAGCCCATGCAAGCCGCAAGCGTGCAAGCGTGCAAGCCCGCAAGCTGTGGCAGATCTGTACGTTAAGCCTCTACCTTTCAGGACAGGTCACAACGTGCAAGACGGGGCCCAGCGCTATGTTCATGGACGTGACTTGTTGGTTAGCGAAGTTTTGAAGTTTACGCAATCGCAAAAGACATCGCACATCTCACAAGGCACAAGCCAGTCACATACGGGCCAGTCAGGGCGAGATCAAGCCATTTCAGGTGCGTGAGGTAGCTAGGCGGCTTAGGTGGCCCAACGCGATCCTTGCTATGGGCTGTCGCGGCTTGCAGGCTTGCAAGATCCGGATGTCACTTGTACACTAGGCCAGGTGCGATGTCGCAAGGCGTTGTCTTGCCGGGTTGCAGATCTTTACCTTCGCCGATGGCCTGACTTGCTCGTTAAGAGCATTGTTAGTATAGCCAGGGATTCAACAGAGATCGTCCGCCAGGCAAGTTGTCACTTCACCCTACATGATACACTTCACCCTACATGATGATGCTTGTGGTTTTCAACCGAATGTTGTGGCTGGCTGAACATTTCTGAACGCTAGCTTAACATTGCTGAAAGGCTAGCTGAACATTGCTGAACGGCTGGCTGAACATTGCTGAACGCTAGCTGAACATTGCTGAACGGCTAGCTTAACATTGCTGAACGATAGCTGAACATTGCTGAACGGCTGGCTGAACATTGCTGAACGCTAGCTGAACATTGCTGAACGGCTAGCTGAACATTGCTGAACGATAGCTGAACATTGCTGAACGGCTGGCTGAACATTGCTGAACGCTAGCTGAACATTGCTGAACGCTAGCTGAACATTGCTGAACGGCTGGCTGAACATTGCTGAACGGTGGCTGAACATTGCTGAACGGTGGCTGAACATTGCTGAACGCTAGCTGAACATTGCTGAACGCTAGCTGAACATTGTTGAACGGCTAGCTGAACATTGCTAAACGCTAGCTGAACATTGCTGAACGGCTAGCTGAACATTGCTGAACGCTAGCTGAACATTGCTGAACGGCTGGCTGAACATTGTTGAACGCTAGCTGAACATTGCTGAACGCTAGCTGAACGTTGCTGAACGCTAGCTGAACATTGCTGAACGGCTGGCTGAACATTGTTGAACGGCTGGCTGAACATTGCTGAACGGTAGCTGAACATTGCAGAACGCTAGCTGAGCATTGCTGAACGCTAGCTGAACATTGCTGAACGCTAGCTGAACATTGTTGAACGCTAGCTGAACATTGCTGAACGCTAGCTGCACACTGCTGAACGCTAGATGAACATTGCTGAACACTGCTGAACATTGCTGAACGCTAGCTGACCATTGCTGAACGCTAGATGAACATTGCTGAACATGGGTGAACGGCTGTCTGAACGGGCTGCTGAACATTGCTGAACGGCTGGCTGAACATTGTTGAACACATTGCTGAACATTGCCTGAACATTGCTGAACATTGCTGAATAGACGCCACGGGCCGCCGAGTCCCAGCCTTTGACTTTTTTGACCTGGTTCTTTTTGGGTTGAAATGCTTACATTATAAGTTACCAGTGGGCAAAGTTTCAGCCAAAACAACCAAAGTCGGTTAAGGCGCCTGGCTGCTAATTCCTACGAGTGCATTGGCTCTTACCTTGGTCTTACCTTTGTAGTGGGACAGGCTGCAATGGAGTGGGTACGGGGTGATGAAAGCGGGGGAGGGGAGGGAGAGAGGGTAAGGGAGGGAGGTGCGGGGGAGGGGGGGAGGAAGGGGAAGGAGGGTAAAGGGATGTGGACCTGCGGCAAGGAGGTGACAGGTTGTCAAAGGAGGAGCAACGAATGGTGGGTACAAGATGCACTCACCGAATTTGATGCAGAAGGGGCAGAGAAGATGGGCTCGAAGATGGTGGTTACATGTCAAAGGCAAAAAGATGGGTCGGTGCATGTGAAACGGTGCATTACCTCGCAACGCATTGGCTACGCGCAAAGCGTGGCGAGGTAATGCCCGTGTGTTATCGCGCAACGCGTGGCTACGGAGTTGGATGAGATCTCCAGGTTGCGAGATTGGCTAGGAGGCTGGCCGCTACGTGAGATGTGGCTGCCTTACCGACTGTGGCTGCCTGGCTGCGATGTGGCGATGTTGCGTGGTCTGCTGGCTCAGTGGCCGCCTGGCTACCTAGTCTGGCTACCGAATAGAGGGCAGGGGCTACCAAATCGAGGGCGTGAATGTTGGAAAGCTTGCCCTCCCGGTGCAGTTGATTTAGAGCACCGGGATAGTAGGGCGTGTGCCAGCGGCCTAGCCGAAGAGTGTACGAGTGTGACTGCTTGATATAGAGCAGTTGCCAGGCATAGAACGGCACCCTGAACTGGTGTCGTCGTCTGCCCGTGCAATCTTAACAGGTAGGCGCGTGCTATGCGCCAGCTTGTTCTGGCAGTTCTGTGTAAAACCCTGAACTGGTGTCGTCGTCTGCCCGTGCAATCTTAACAGGTTATGGGCCCACGCGCTGACGCGTGTTAAGACGCCAGTAAGTTGCTGGCTAGGGTTCGTGTGGTTGACAGCCGAGTCGACCAGCGATGGCAACTAATCCCTCGCTTTCTGGCAATCAGCCGACTATTCTCGATGATGATAACTGGCCGATCTGGAGCATTCGGACTGAGGGCCTGCTGATCGAAGCAGGCCTCTGGTCCGTCGTCGCCGACGGCGTCACCCCCTTACCCACTGCGCCAGCAGCCAACGCCACTCAGCAAGAGCAGGCTGCTTACAATGCTGAGCTAACTCGCTCTCGCGCAGAAACAGCCCTGGACCGGAAAGCCAAAGCCTTTATCCAGCGGCACGTCTCCAATCTCCACATCTTCACTGTCAAGAACGCGAACTCAGCGCAAGACTCCTGGGAGACCCTCGAATCCCAGTTCACCCAGTCGTCAGTCGCGCGACAGTCTCAGCTTCAGCAGCAACTCAGCCTCCTGCGGATGGAACCCGGCGAGTCAGTTTCGCGCTTCTATGCGCGTTTGCAGCAGCTGCTAACAGAGCTCGAAGCATGCAGCTGCGAAACCTCTGAGTCCACAGTGGTGCTGGCCATTCTGGCAGCCCTGCCGCCTGAGTATGAGGGCACGGTTGAGAGACTGCGCTATGATCAAACCAGCGCAGACCTTACAGTTGAGCGCATCAAGCGTGTGCTGCTGCAGAAGGAGGCAGACCTACTCAGCAAGCAAATGCAGCAGCAGCTCAGCACCTCCTCATCCACACTCTGGTCGTACTCCTCCCCTTCTGAGCACAGGGGGGCTGGCAGTTCAGGTGGCCAGGGGGGCAGGGGCAGGAGCAGGGCCCCTCAGCAGCCTCGTGAGCAGCAGCCCAGGGCGCAGTCACCTGACAGGTCCACCAGGGATGCTAGCTCACACGCTCACCTGACCTGCAACTACTGTGCCAAGCCAGGTCACATCATGTCAGAGTGCTTCATCTTTGACAGGGATCAGCGCAACCGCATGAAGACTCTATTCAGCAACCCTGCCAGGACCAGCAGCCCTGGTAGAAGGCCCAGCCCAGGCAGAAGCTCCAGCCCAGCCAGGCCATCCAGCCCCGGCAGAGGCAGGACCCAGACTCCTGGCAGGGCAGCAGCTCAGAGCCCAAGCAGGGGTGCCTCCCTGTTCACTGCCACTGCTGCTGATGATGATGATGAGATGAGGATGATGATGATGATGCCCTCATGCAGATGGTGCAGCCCAGACTGAACTTCAACAGCGATCTATACAGCCCCTTCTTCATTGACTCAGGCGCATCCCAGCACATCCTGAAAGATCTGCAGTTCTTCTACAACTACACACCCTTTGCGCCTGACAAGCACAGGCCTGTGAAACTGGCAGCAGCAGGCCACAGGGTCTGGGCAGTCGGATCAGGCAGTGTGTTTCTCAGCACCAAGCGAGGTTCCTGGTTCCTCAGCCATGCCCTGTATGTGCCTGACAGCAAGGAGAACTTCATCTCAGTGTCAGCAGCTACAGACGACGGCAGCAGCTTTCTGTTCCGTGGTGATCTGTGCCAGATCAGCAGCAACCGCTTTGGCAGCATGCTCAGGGTAAACGCTCACAAGATCAGGAACTCTTACATCCTGGCTGCTGTCCCCATGCCTGATGGCCCAGATACAGACTCTGAGCCTGAGAAGCTGTACGGCATCCAGCAGTCAACCCTACAGCCAGACAACCGGGTGAAGCTGGAGCTTCTGACCAACACTGCTGCGCCCTCCGCCAACAGCGCCACATCCAACTCCCCCAAGGTGTGGCACCAGCGCCTGTGCCATGCTTCCTATGCTGCTCTATCCCGTATGCAGTCAGAGGGAATGGTGTCAGGTGTTCCTGTTACAGCCTCACAGTTTCGGGCAGCTGCCTCTGATCCAACCGTGTGTGTGGGCTGTGTCAAGGGCAAACAGCACAAGAATGTCGCCTTTGCAGACCCACCCCCAAATGCAGCTCCAGTGACAGCACCCCTTGGCCTGATCCACATGGATGTCTGTGGCCCCATGCATGCAAGGGCCAGGGAGGGCAGCCTCTATGTAGCCACCTTCCTTGACGAGCACACCAAGCTGTCGTGTGTGTGCCCATCAGCAGCAAGTCGCAAGTCCCAGACGTAGTCAGAACTGTGATAGAACAGCTGGAGACTCAGTCTGGCTTCCGCTGCAAAGCCATCCGCACAGACAATGGAACAGAGTATGTCAACAGCCGTATGACAGAGTACTGCAGCAGCAAAGGCATAGTGCACCAGCACTCAGCACCATACAGCCCCCAGCAGAACGGTGCAGCTGAGCGCCTGAACAGAACAATCTTTGAGAAGGCCCGCAGCATACTCCATGCTGCAGATATCTCTCTCAGCTTTTGGGCTCATGCAGTCAAGTATGCCAACTACATCAGATGCCTTCTACCTGTGTCAGGTCAGCCACTCACACCCTGGGAAGCCTTTCTATGGTGTCAAGCCTGACCTGTCAGGACTCAGGGTGTTTGGATGCAGGGTATGGCTCCATGTGCCTGACCAGAAGCGCAGCAAGCTACAGCCCAAGTCAGTTGAAGGCCTATTCATTGGCTACCAGCCTGGCTCCAAAGCCTACCTAGTAGAAGTCAACGGCAGAGAGACCTGCAGCAAAGACATTGTGTTTGACGAGCTGTCTGTACTGCAGCCTGCCCGCCAGCATGAACAGCCAGTCCAGCCTGTGTTTCTGTTACCCCTCCCACCCAGCCCTTTGTCCTCCTCTGAGCCAGAGGCCCCTGCTGAGGGGGGCAACAGTCTGCAACAGACCAGCAGCAGTGGCTCTGACGACAGTGGGAGCAGCAGCAGCAGCAGCAGCAGCGACAGCAGCAACAGGCCAGGCAGTAGTGCACAGCAACCACAGTCCAGACCCTTGCAGAGAATTGAGGCACAGGAACGACAGCAGCAGACCTGACTCTCCACTCAGTGAGCCAGAGCAGATCAGTCTTACTGCCAGATACGAGCCAGGCTCCCACATGTGGCAGCAACAGCAACTAGAGCTCATCAGCAGACTACCCAGGCCTGGAATAGGCAGGTTTAGCCTTCGACCCATGCCTCTAGCCAGGGAGACAGTGGGAGCACAGCCAGTCGCACCAGCTACAGCACCAGAAGCAGAGAGACCAGCAGCATCAGCGGCATTACCAGCATCAGCAAGGCCAGCAGCAACATCAGCTGCAGCACCAGCAGCAGTCAGACCATCTGCATCAACTGCTGTACCAGCAGCAGCAAGACCAGCAGAGACCAGCAGCACCAGCAGCCAGACCAGGAGCACCTGGTTTGGCACAGCCTGCGCGCCGTGTTCCTCTCATCCCAGCATCAGCAGCAGCAGGACCAGCAGCACCAGCAGTACACCCCTCTGCGCCCATGCCTGCTGCACCTGAACCACGGCCCACCTCACCTGAAGCACCTGCTGCACCTTTGGCACGGCGCAACCCACCCAGAGAACGACGCCTGCCACTGAAGCTCAGGCAGTCTGACCTGTATGCCATGACTGTGTCAGACTCTCCTGTCAATGACACACCCACTGTGGCAGAAGCACTGGCCAGCCCTCAGGCAGACATGTGGATTGAGGCCATGAATGCTGAGTTGGCTTCCCTGCACTCTAACCAAACATGGTCACTTGAAGAGCGCCCTGCAAATGCACGTGTCCTGCCTACAAAGTGGGTACTAAAAGTGAAGCGTGATGCCGCAGGGAATGTCGAGCGGTACAAGGCCAGGCTAGTGGCTAAGGGGTACTTTCAACAATCAGGTGTGGATGTAGGAGATGTGTATGCTCCTGTCAGCAAGCACACCACACTGAGGGCCCTGCTGGCAAAGGCAGCAGCAGAGAACATGGAAGTGCACCAGCTGGACTTTGAGACTGCTTTTCTGAATGGAGTGCTTGAAGAGCACGAGGTCATCTATGTCCAGCAGCCAGAGGGCTTCAGGGAGGGCAGCAGTAACACTGTTTGTCGTCTGCATAAGGCCCTGTATGGTCTAAGGCAGGCACCCAGGGCATGGCATGCTAGGCTTTGCGAAGAGCTTCTTGCCATGAACTTCAAGTCATCTGAGGCTGATCCTGCTTTGTTTACTCTGCACCTACCATCAGGCACAGTCTACCTGCTGGTCTACGTGGATGATTGTCTCCTGTGCACACAGCAGGGGGACACCACAGGCCTGGCCTATGTCAAGCAGAAGCTCTCCTCAGTGTTCAAACTGAAGGACCTGGGAGAGGCAAGGTGTTTTCTGGGCATGCAGATTGTTAGGGACAGAGCTGAGGGCACAATCCTGATCAGCCAGCAAAAGCTCATCCATGAGCTGGTCACCACGCACAGCATGTCTAATGCGCACAGCAAGACTCTACCCATGGCTGCAGCAGTCAAGTTAGTCAGGGAAGGGGAAGCGCTGGACACATCTGTGCACCACTATAGTGCCTTGGTAGGAAGCCTGCTGTACTTGTCATGCTGCACACGGCCTGACATAGCATTCTCTGTGGGTGCCCTGGCTAGGCACATGTCTGCCCCCACCAAGCAGCATTGGGCTGCCGCCTGCACTGTCCTGTGTTACCTCAAGGGGACCTCTGAGCAAGGACTCCTTTTTGGTGGAGTCACAGGCCTGCAGGGATTTACTGATGCAGACTATGCTGGTGACAAGGACACAGCCAGAAGCACCACAGGCTACCTCTTTACCTTGAATGGTGGAGCAATCAGCTGGTCCAGCAGACTACAGCCTACTGTGGCTATGTCTACAGCTGAAGCCGAATACATGGCAGCCTCCAGTGCAACCAAGGAAGCTCTGTGGCTGCGAAAGCTGATGAGAGACTTGCAGCTGGAAGCAAGGTGTGTGCAGATGAGCTGTGACAATCAAGCAGCGCTGCAACTGCTCCACAATCCCATGGCAACTGCACGTGCCAAGCACATTGATGTGCACCATCACTTTGTCAGAGAGCGCATCACCAGAGGCGAGGTTGCTTTCAGCTACTGCCACACTGACAGCATGCTGGCAGACATCTTTACCAAGCCCCTGGCAGCAGTCAAGTTTAACGCTGGGAAGCAAGGGTGTGGAGTCTTCAGCCCATGAGCAGGCACAGGCATGCCTGCCTGAAACAGCCTGCTGTACCCAGCCTGTGTGTTATCTCAGGACTGGGATGTTTGTAGCTTCATGCAGTTGCACAAGGCACAGGTTTGTATGCCTGTTAAACAGCCGTTGGTTTGTCAAGCAGTTGTTTGGAGCTTCGCAGTTGTACGCAGACCTGGTCAAACTCTTGGCTAGGTCACTGAGTGGGAGTGTTGGAAAGCTTGCCCTCCCGGTGCAGTTGATTTAGAGCACCGGGATAGTAGGGCGTGTGCCAGCGGCCTAGCCGAAGAGTGTACGAGTGTGACTGCTTGATATAGAGCAGTTGCCAGGCATAGAACGGCACCCTGAACTGGTGTCGTCGTCTGCCCGTGCAATCTTAACAGGTAGGCGCGTGCTATGCGCCAGCTTGTTCTGGCAGTTCTGTGTAAAACCCTGAACTGGTGTCGTCGTCTGCCCGTGCAATCTTAACAGTGAAGGGCGGCACGAACTTGCAGATCGGCTTGCATGTTGGACATGAAATATGAAAAACAAAAAACTAAAAACATGCGCCCAGTACACGGCGTAGACAACTAGCGTCGATTCTAGTCATGCTAGGAACGCAGAAATGCTAGTGGCAGCTAGAAACTCAGCCTTGCAGATAGCGCCCAGAAGTCCGCCCTCGCAGCCCTGCAGCCACACTGCCCCTTATTCGCGACCCGCATCTAGGTAGCCAGGCGCCTTGCAACCAGCCTCGCAGCCAGCTTCGCAGCCTCGCTGTCAGGCCCGAAGCTCAGCTCGCTCCCAGCCACATCGCAGCTAGCTAGCTAGCTCAGGCACATAAGGTAGTTTCAACTAGCGTTGCAGCCATTTCCATTTCCATTTCCATAACGCAGCAATCCTCGAAGCTAGGCGTACAACGATTTAGCTAGCTCAGCCACGTAGTCCAGCCACTTTAGCAGCATCGCGACACAGCTACAAAACCTCGCAAAGTCGCAGCCACGCAGCCACGCAACCACGCAAGAAGCCAACGTAGCCAGCCTAGCAACGCAGCGACACACTACGAGAAAGCCGCGCCGTCATCCATGCAAACCATGCGAGTTGTCAAGGTGAGTGCACTCAGGCAAATTAGTAACAGCATTTTTGAGATTCAGAGCCTCGGACTTGGTACATAGTCAAATGAAGGCATTGTAAGATTGGGGGTTGAAACTAAAATTCGTGATTTTGCGCGGTTGGTGAGATACGGCCATGCTACAGTACTGTAGGTGTCTACAGTACTGTCGGGGTACCTCGCGAGTACACGAACAGTACTGTAGACACCTACAGTACTGTAGGCATCTACAGTACTGTAGGTGTCTACAGTACTGTCGGGGTACCTCGAGAGACCACTTACAGTACTGTAGATATCTACAGTACTGTAGACATCTACAGTACTGTAGACACCTACAGTACTGTAGACATCTACAGTACTGTAGACACCTACAGTACTGTAGACATCTACAGTACTGTAGACATCGACAGTACTGTAGGTACCTCGAGGTACCTTGAGAGACCATTTACAGTACTGTAGGTACCTACAGTACTGTAGACATCTACAGTACTGTAGACATCTACAGTACTGTAGGTACCTCGAGGTACCTCGAGAGACCATTTACAGTACTGTAGACATCTACAGTACTGTAGACATCTACAGTACTGTAGAAACCTACAGTACTGTAGACATCTACAGTACTGTAGACATCAACAGTACTGTAGGTACCTCGAGGTACCTCGAGAGACCATTTACAGAACTGTAGGTACCTACAGTACTGTAGACATCTACAGTACTGTAGACATCTACAGTACTGTAGACACCTACAGTACTGAAGACATCTACAGTACTGTAGACATCGACAGTAGTGTAGGTACCTCGAGGTACCTCGAGAGACCATTTACAGTACCTTAGGTACCTACAGTACTGTAGACATCTACAGTACTGTAGACATCTACAGTACTGTAGACATCTACAGTACCTCGAGGTACCTCGAGGTACCTCGAGAGACCATTTACAGTACTGTAGGTACCTACAGTACTGTAGACCTCTACAGTACTGTAGACCTCTACAGTACTGTAGACATCTACAGTACTGTAGACATCTACAGTACTGTAGACATCTACAGTACTGTAGACATCGACAGTAGTGTAGGTACCTCGAGGTACCTCGAGAGACCATTTACAGTACCTTAGGTACCTACAGTACTGTAGACATCTACAGTACTGTAGACATCTACAGTACCTCGAGGTACCTCGAGGTACCTCGAGAGACCATTTACAGTACTGTAGGTACCTACAGTACTGTAGACCTCTACAGTACTGTAGACCTCTACAGTACTGTAGACATCTACAGTACTGTAGACACCTACAGTACTGAAGACATCTACAGTACTGTAGACATCGACAGTAGTGTAGGTACCTCGAGGTACCTCGAGAGACCATTTACAGTACCTGTAGGTACCTACAGTACTGTAGACATCTACAGTACTGTAGACATCTACAGTACTGTAGACATCTACAGTACCTCGAGGTACCTCGAGGTACCTCGAGAGACCATTTACAGTACTGTAGGTACCTACAGTACTGTAGACCTCTACAGTACTGTAGACCTCTACAGTACTGTAGACATCTACAGTACTGTAGACATCTACAGTACTGTAGACATCTACAGTACCTCGAGGTACCTCGAAGTACATCGAGAGACCATTTACAGAACTGTAGGTACCTACAGTACTGTAGACATCTACAGTACTGTAGACATCTACAGTACTGTAGACACCTACAGTAGTGTAGGTACCTCGAGGTACCTCGAGAGACCATTAACAGTACCTTAGGTACCTACAGTACTGTAGACATCTACAGTACTGTAGACATCTACAGTACTGTAGACATCTACAGTACCTCGAGGTACCTCGAGGTACCTCGAGAGACCATTTACAGTACTGTAGGTACCTACAGTACTGTAGACCTCTACAGTACTGTAGACCTCTACAGTACTGTAGACATCTACAGTACTGTAGACATCTACAGTACTGTAGACATCTACAGTACCTCGAGGTACCTCGAGGTACATCGAGAGACCACTTACAGTACTATAGCCTTAAAGCACTTTTTCTGATTCTGAACATCTCACTTTCAAGGCATTCAAGGCATCCGTCCAACACTTAGTCGAAGCATCGTGTAGCCGGTATTGCAGCGATGGCATCGCACGAGGTTACCCATACTCGCAGCCGCATCTAGCCCATACTCGCAGCCACATACTCGGCAATCAACCTCGCGGCCACACAGCTGGTCCACAGATGGCATCGCACGAGGTTACCCATACTCGCAGCCACATCTAGCCATACTCGCAGCCACATACTCGCAGCCACATACTCGGCAGCCACATCTAGCCCATACCTCGCGGCCACACAGCTGGTCTAGCAGCGCAGAAGCATACCTGCGAGGCAGCTCGGTGCGAGGATCTCACCTCGCAGCCAGCCTCGCAGCCATTTTCCTCGCAGCCAGCCTCGCAGCCAGTTTCGCAGCCAGCCTCGCAGCCAGCCTCGCAGCCAGCATCGCAGCTAGCCTCGCGGCCAGTTTCCTCGCAACGATTCTCCGCAATAAATTGCAAGCATTGATGCACCAACGCAAGGCAGGTGCAACGTGTTGTGAGCAGCGAAGAGGCCAGACGGACTATGGTAAGAGCTTAGGACCAAGGTAAGAGCTTAGAAGGAGCTAGCATTGCGCAGCATAGCCCTTAGTATCCAGCCTAACCGCTACCACACCTGGTTGCTGCAGGTCTTACAATCACGCCTAGTACCCCCCTGATTCACCACCCCCTCCCAGTCCCCCTCACCACCACCACCACCACCACCACCACCACCACCACCACCACCACCATTTCATCACCTCTCACAACGTTCCCACTGCTGCCTCCCTTGTGTTGCCTCCCTTGTGTTGCAGCCCAGCCCAGCCCAGCCCAGCCCAGCCCAGCCCAGCCCAGCCCAGCCCAGCCCAGCCCAGCCCAGCCCAGCCCAGCCCAGCCCAGCCCAGCCCAGCCCAGCCCAGCCCAGCCCAGCCCAGCCCAGCCCAGCCCAGCCCAGCCCAGCCCAGCCCAGCCCAGCCCAGCCCAGCCCAGCCCAGCCCAGCCCAGCCCAGCCCAGCCCAGCCCAGCCCAGCCCAGCCCAGCCCAGCCCAGCCCAGCCCAGCCCAGCCCAGCCCAGCCCAGCCCAGCCCAGCCCAGCCCAGCCCAGCCCAGCCCAGCCCAGCCCAGCCCAGCCCAGCCCAGCCCAGCCCAGCCCAGCCCAGCCCAGCCCAGCCCAGCCCAGCCCAACCCTACTCTCCCACACTGCACTTCCTACTGAGGTGAGGACAAAGGAAGGTGGGTTGTAATCGAGGGCTGCTACACCTGCCCCTCCATCTGCCAGCTCTACATCTCCCTACTCCAATGGTGAGTGCATCCGGTACCCATGTCCAATGTTTGCTTCCGTTGCACAAATCGTCACACCGTTGCCGCAGGTCTTGTGCGCCTACACCTGAGACTATCAATGCCCTCCCCACTTCTCTCGCCCTCCCCATGGACCTCCCCTTCCCTTCCCTCCCCTTCCTCCCCTTCCTCCCACACACATATACACCACACCCCAGCAAAAGGTGAGTGTAGGTATGTGGCACCCTGTGTCACCTCTCCCCTGACATCCCAGCAGCCAGGAGAAAGCCCACCCCACCCACCCTCTTCCCACCCCTCCCTTCCCCCTCTCCCTCCCTCTCCCCTCCCATACTTGTCAAGCCTACCCTTCCCCTCTCCCACCCTTCGATTGACGTGGCATCGCAACCCCCACCTCACCCCACCTTCCCTTCCCTAAACCCTACACTCCCCACCGCAGTCCCACCCCACTGGCGCATGGGATATGTTGCCTGGTGTGAGCAGGTAGGAGGCCAGGAGGACCACAAAGGTAAGGCCACGGTGATAGCTAACACAGTGCCCAGCCTGGTCACCCTACTGCGCGTGCACGCCCCTTGGTTGCAGGTCTGAGTGGGTCACCTCCCCTCCACTTTCCCCTATACAACCACCCCCTCCCAATTCATCCTCCCCCGCCCCCGCCCCCGCCCCCGCCCCCGCCCCCGCCCCCGCCCCCGCCCCCGCCCCCGCCCCCGCCCCCGCCCCCGCCCCCGCCCCCGCCCCCACCCCCACCCATGCCCCCACCCACCCCAACCCATGCCCCCAACCCATGCCCCCACCCACCCCAACCCATGCCCCCAACCCAACCCACCCCCGCCCAGCCCAACCCGGTTGAGCCTCCCGCCTCCCCACCTCCCACCTCCCTGCCTCCCGCCTCCCCGTCTCCCGCCTCCCTGCCTCCCACCTCCCGCCTTCCACATCTACCTCCCCTCCCCGCCTTCACTCTTCCACTCCCCCCCCCCTTCACTCAGCAGCCAAAAGGTAGGTAAGTGCTACAGTGCCCCTACTATATCTGCTGCTGCTGCCACTGCTGCTGCTGCTGCTGCCACTGCTGCTGCTGCTGCTGCCCCTACTGCTGCTGCTGCTACCCCCCTACTGCTGCTGCTGCTGCCCCCCCTACTGCTGCTGCTGCCCCCCCCACGCTGCTGCTGCACCCCCCTACTGCTGCTGCTGCAACCCCCCCTACTGCTGCTGCTGCCCCCCCCGCCCCCGCCCCTGCTGCTGCTCCCGCCCCCCCCACTGCTGCTGCTGCCCCCGCCCACTGCTGCTGCTGCTGCCCCCCCCTACTGCTGCTGCTGCTGCCCCCGCCCCTGCTGCTGCTGCCCCCCCCACTGCTGCTGCTGCTCCCCGCCCTACTGCTGCTGCTGCCGCCCCCCCTACTGCTGCTGCTGCCCCCCCCACTGCTCCGCTGCTGCCCCCCCCACTGCTGCTGCTGCCCCCCCCTACTGCTGCTGCTGCCCCCCCCCTACTGCTGCTGCTGCTGCCCCCCTACTGCTGCTGCTGCTGCCCCCCCCTACTGCTGCTGCTGCTGCCCCCTGCTGCTGCTGCTGCTCCCCCCCTACTGCTGCTGCTGCTCCCCGCCCCTACTGCTGCTGCTGCTGCCCCCCTACTGCTGCTGCTGCTGCCCCCCCTACTGCTGCTGCTGCTGCCCCCTGCTGCTGCTGCTGCCCCCCCCTACTGCTGCTGCTGCTGCCCCCCTCCTGCTGCTGCTGCCCCCACCCCCACCCATGCTGGCCTCCCGCCTCCCCACCTCCCGCCTCCCTGCCTGCCGCCCCCCGTACTCCCGCTGCTGCTGCCCCCCCTACTGCTGCTGCTGCTACCCCCCCTCCCCGCCTTCACTCTTCCACTCCCCCCCCTTCCTAGCAGCAGAGGTGCTACAGTGCCCCCACTACTAGCTGCTGCTGCTGCCACTGCTGCTGCTGCTGCTGCGCACCCTGCTGCTGCTGCTGACCCCCCTACTGCTGCTGCTGCTGCCCCCCTGCTGCTGCTGCTGCTAGCCCCCCCTGCTGCTGCTGCTGCTGCCCCCCTGCTGCTGCTGCTGCTGCCCCCCCCCTGCTGCTGCTGCTGCCCCCCCGCTGCTGCTGCTGCTGCGCCCCCGCTGCTGCTGCTGCCACCCAGCGCTGCTGCCTACAGTACTGTAGGTGTCTACAGTACTGTAGGTGTCTACAGTACTGTAGGGTGTCTACAGTACTGTAGGGGTCTACAGTACTGTAGGTGTCTACAGTACTGTAGGGTGTCTACAGTACTGTAGGATGTCTACAGTACTGTAGGTGTCTACAGTACTGTAGGATGTCTACAGTACTGTAGGGGTCTACAGTACTGTAGGGGTCTACAGTACTGTAGGATGTCTACAGTACTGTAGGTATCTACAGTACTGTAGGTGTCTGCAGTACTGTAGATGTCTACAGTACTGTAGATGTCTACAGTACTGTAGGTGTCTACAGTACTGTAGGTGTCTACAGTACTGTAGGGGTCTACAGTACTGTGGGATGTCTACAGTACTGTAGGATGTCTACAGTACTGTAGATGTCTACAGTACTGTAGGAGGTCTACAGTACTGTAGGGGTCTACAGTACTGTAGGGGTCTACAGTACTGTAGACACCTACAGTACTGTAGACGTCCTACAGTACTGTAGGGGTCTACAGTACCGTAGGTGTCTACAGTACTGTAGACGCCTACAGTACTGTAGGTGCCTTCCCCCCATGCATCCTTAACCCCCATGCCCCCTTCGCCCCCATGCAGGAACAACTCAATGTAGCCCAAGCTCGTTTGCTATCCCGACAGTGCTATGCAAATGCGCTGACAACAAAGCGTGCCTATGTTGCCCAGCCCAGCCCAGCCCTGCCCAGCCCTACTCAGCCTCTAGGATTCGTTACCGACCCTGAGCCTAGCCCTTGTGTTAGGAACACAAGTGGTGATGTAATGATGGAGGCTAAGAGTCATGATGTAATGATGTGAGGTTAGATGTAATGATGGATGGTTGAGGGCCAACCGCAAACAACTTTTGGGGCAATCTCTGCCGCACTCGATATTACACGGGAGGGTGCGGTGCAGGAGGTTGTTGTGGTTGCGGGGCATCATCAACACCCACAGCTTTGCGGGAGCTTGCAAGCCGAGCTACCCAGTACAACCGACAGAACGGACCTAGCTTGCGATAGAGACGGGCCCCGGCCTTAGACCTTACACGTATGTATGTAGCTCCCTATGGCGACCTTATTGCGTGGACACAACTTTCGGCACAAATAACCATATCGAGCTTGCGGGCCTACGCTTCGACGCCTCTCACTATTTATAGCACGCAGAAGCTGACGGTGCAATCGCGGTAGCAAATGGTGGTTTGAATGTGGAGAACAACATGATACCCTATTTACAAGAGACCTTGTCAAATCTGACCTACAGTACTGTAGACGTCTACAGTACTGTAGACACCTACAGTACTGTAGATGTCTACAGTACTGTAGACATCTACAGTACTGTAGACATGCTACAGTACTGTAGGTACCTACACTCCAACTGCTCACATACTCAGAATTTCAACAAGCGTCAAGTGGCGTTGGAGTCGCAAGGACAATCCGAGGCGAACCGCATAAAAAAACTACCCCCCTAGGATGACGAATATCCGCACTAATTTGCCTGTGTGTGGCTATCCCTGTGCAGGTATGTGGCTCCCTCTACTTAGCTTAACCACTGGCGTGCCTTTTGTGCTGCTGTAGGATTAATGGTCTTACCTCTTCCCTTTGCCACCACCACCTCGAAGTCCGTCGTCGCACATGCCTTGACCTACTCCCTTCCGTACCTTGCAGCCTACCTCGCAGCCTACCGTACCTTGCAGCCTACCTCGCAGCCTCCCTCCCTCCCTCCCCCCCTACCTCCCTCCCTCCCCCCCTACCTCCCTCCCTCCCGACCTACTCCCTCCCTCCCTCCCTCCCTTCCTCCCTCCCTTCCTCTCCTTTCCCTTCCCCCTGGCTGATTGCAGGTGTAATGGGCACCTCCCCTTCCCTCTACAGTATACAACCACCCCCTCCCAGTTTGACATTACATTTCCCCCTCCCTCAACCTCACCCTTGTCACGGCGCAGCCGCTGCCTTTAATCTTACAGTGTGAGCGGCATGTCCACTTAGAAATGTCCACCGCACTTCCTACTATCCACACTCTCGCACAGCAACTGAGCCCAGGTTTAGAACGGGACCCTCGGGAGTCGAACCCGAATGGTGAGCTGGTAGCAGCTCACCACTGACCTCCTCAGTCACTCTGCTAAAGTGTGGTTTACGGATACGCATAAGCGCACCGTCACAACCCTCACCCTCACCCTGGCAGTTTCACCACTTTCACCTCTCCCCAACCCCTGCTTCCCCCCTCCCCGTCACCTCCCCCCTGGCATCCCAGCCCCCTCCCTTACCCCAGCAGACAGAAGAGAGCCCACCCCACCCTCAACGCTCAACCCTACCCTGGCTCTTCCACCCCCACCACTAACAACACCACTCCAAGGTAAGAGCCAACTCCACTCCAAGGTAATAGCCAACAGGGAGCCAACATGGCGCAGCATGGAGCAGCACGGCGTTAGCGGTGAGTGGGTCGCCCTTGCCTTTCAGTGTCCATTATCACCCAGCCTAACCACTAGCACGCACCGTGTTTGTTGCAGGTCTGATGATCACTCCACCTTCACCCCCCACCTTCACCCCCCACCCTCACCCTCACCCTCACCTTCACGCCCAGCCCAGCCCAGCCCAGCCCTGCCCTACTCTCCCACCCTGCACTTCCTACTGAGGTGAGGACAAAGGATGGTGGGTTGTAGTGGATGGCTGCTACCTCTGCCAGCTCTACATCTCCCTACTCTATTGGTGAGTGCATCCAGTACCCATGTCCTATGTTTGCTTCTGTTGACAAATCGTCACACCGTTGCCGCGGGTCTTGCGCGCCTACACTTGAGACTATTAATGCCCTCCCTCCCTTCTTCCCCACTTCTCTCGCCCTCCCCATGGACCTCTCCTTCCCTTCCCTCCCCTTCCTCCTCTACCTCCTTTCCCCCGCTTCTCCATCATCCCGTCCCCCTCTGGGTCCTATTACCCCCTCCAGCAACAGCAGCAGCCTTCCTCCCCCTCCGCCTCCTCACCCTCACCATCTACACACATATACACCTCACCCCAACAAAAGATGAGTGCAGGTATGTGGCACCCTGTACCTACCCTAACCGCTAGCATGCCCCTTGTCCCGCTGCAGGATTGATCATCACACCCTTCCCCTTTTCCTCCCCTTTCCCACGCCCACCACCATCGCCAAGCTGGTCGTCCCCCACATCCACCTCTCCCCACCCCCACTTCCCCCCTCCCCGTCACCTCTCCCCTGACATCCCAGCAACCAAGAGAAAGCCCACCCCATCCACCCTCTTGCCACTACCACCACCACCACCACCCCCTCCCTTCCCCCTCTCCCTCTCTCCCATGCTTGTCAAGCCTACCCTTCCCCTATCCCACCCTTCGATTGACGTGGCATCGCAGCCCCCACCTCATCCCACCTTCCCTTCCCTTCACCCTACTACACACCCCACCGCAGCCCCACCCCACTGGCGCATGGGATATGTTGCCTGGTGTGAGCAGGTAGGAGGCCAGGAGAACCCCAAAGGTGAGGCCACGGTGATAGCTAACATAGTGCCCAACCTGGTCACCCTACCTCACGTGCACGCCCCTTGGTTGTAGGTCTGATGGGTCACCTCCCCTCCACTTCCCCTACACAACCACCCCCTCCCAATTTATCCTCCCCGGCCCCCGCTCCCTCTCCCGCCCCGACCCCCGCCCATGCCCCCAACCCATGCCCCTACACAACCCAACCCAGGACCCTACCAAACCCAACCCATGCCCCTAACCCAACCCACCCCGCCTTCAAGCCACCCCGCCCATTTAAACCCAACTGAGCCTCCCGCCTCCCCGCCTCCCGCATCCCTGCCTCCCGCCTCCCCGCCTTCCGCCTCCCTGCCTCCCGCCCTTTACATCTACCCTCCCTCCCCGCCTTCAAACCTCCACTCCCACCCCCTTCCCAGCAGCAGTCATAGCAAGCAGCCAAAAGGTAGGTAGGTGCTATAGTGCCCCTACTATCTGCTGCTGCTGCCCCCCTTGCTGTTGCTGCCCCCCTACTGTTGCTGCTGCCCCCCTACTGCTGCTGCTGCCCCCATGCTGCTGCTGCTGCCCCCATGTTGTTGCTGCTGCTGCCCCCATGCCCCCTACTGCTGCTGCTGCTACTGCTGCAGCCCCCCTGCAGCTGCTGCTGCTGCTGCCCCCCTACCTTGATTGCAGGCCTGGTGATTGCAGGTCTGATGAACACCTCTCCTCCACTTTCCCTACACGACCACCCCCGTTCCAGCAGCAGTCATCAAGCAGCCAAAAGGTAGGTAGGTGCTATAGTGCCCCTACTATCTGCTGCTGCAGCCCCCCTGCCCCCCTGCTGCTGCTGCTGCTGCTGCAGCCCCCCTGCCCCCCTGCTGCTGCTGCTGCTGCTGCAGCCCCCCCACTGCTGCTGCTGCAGCCCCCCTGCCCCCCTACTGCTGCTGCTGCCCCCCCACTGCTGCTGCTGCTGCCCACCTGCCCCCTTGCTGTTGCTGCTGCCCCCATGCTGCTGCTGCTCCCGTGCCCCCCTGCCCCCCTGCTGCTGCTGTTGGTCACAGCCAGCCAGTACTGGTCACCCCCAGCGTCGGTGAGCCAGCGCTGGTCGGTCAACCAGCGTTGGTCGGTCAACCAGCGCTGGTCGGTCAACCAGCGCTGGACCGTCAACCATCGTGGTGCTCGATCGGGTCAGAGACGGGAAGGTGGTAGTGGAGGCCCTGGGCCTGTTTCACGCCGCTGGGGGCCCTGCGCTGAGTGTGAGCAAGAGCTCAGCCCTGCCGTGCGCCCAGCCAGATCCCGGGCTGGGTTATCAGGGGGGCTCGGGACCCGAGGGGGCAGGGAGGGGAGGTAGGGGGGGGGGGAGGGGGGGCAGGGGGCGGGCAGGGGCAGGTGGGCGAGCAGGGGCTAGGGGGTGGGCTGGGGGAAGGTGGCGGGCAAGGACAGCAGCAGGGCTGGCGGGAGCAGGGTGGGGAGCAGGAGCCGGAGGTGGTCATCCCAGCTGTCCGAGCGGGGGTGCCAGTCCGCCACCTAGGGGCCCCTCTTTGGGGCGGCGTCCTACGCTGCCACCAGCGAGGCCGCCTTCGGTAGGGCGGCGGCGGCCATGATGGCAGCCTCCCTCCCTTGGCGGCCCCAAGGCATCAACCTCTTGGGGCGGGCGCAGGTGGCACAGCAGTGCCTGGCCTCCAAGTCCATCTACCAAATGGCTTTCGTGCAACCCTCCGCTCCTCTGGCGCAAGCCATGGCCTTGGCTGTCAACCGCTTTGTGGCAGCTTCAGACCTGCCCCAGGAGCGCAGCCCAACAGCAGCCGCCTCTACCCTAGCAAGGCGATCTGCGTGATGTTCCGTGCGGTGCCCCCCGCTAGCCAATGCTTCTTCTCGGTGATGGCGGAGCCGCTGTGGTACAACGCGCAAGTTCGCATGAACCCGCGGGTCTTGCGCGCCTACACTTGAGACTATTAATGCCCTCCCTCCCTTCTTCCCCACTTCTCTCGCCCTCCCCATGGACCTCTCCTTCCCTTCCCTCCCCTTCCTCCTCTACCTCCTTTCCCCCGCTTCTCCATCATCCCGTCCCCCTCTGGGTCCTATTACCCCCTCCAGCAACAGCAGCAGCCTTCCTCCCCCTCCGCCTCCTCACCCTCACCATCTACACACATATACACCTCACCCCAGCAAAAGATGAGTGCAGGTATGTGGCACCCTGTACCTACCCTAACCGCTAGCATGCCCCTTGTCCCGCTGCAGGATTGATCATCACACCCTTCCCCTTTTCCTCCCCTTTCCCACGCCCACCACCATCGCCAAGCTGGTCGTCCCCCACATCCACCTCTCCCCACCCCCACTTCCCCCCTCCCCGTCACCTCTCCCCTGACATCCCAGCAACCAAGAGAAAGCCCACCCCATCCACCCTCTTGCCACTACCACCACCACCACCACCCCCTCCCTTCCCCCTCTCCCTCTCTCCCATGCTTGTCAAGCCTACCCTTCCCCTATCCCACCCTTCGATTGACGTGGCATCGCAGCCCCCACCTCATCCCACCTTCCCTTCCCTTCACCCTACTACACACCCCACCGCAGCCCCACCCCACTGGCGCATGGGATATGTTGCCTGGTGTGAGCAGGTAGGAGGCCAGGAGAACCCCAAAGGTGAGGCCACGGTGATAGCTAACATAGTGCCCAACCTAGTCACCCTACCTCACGTGCACGCCCCTTGGTTGTAGGTCTGATGGGTCACCTCCCCTCCACTTCCCCTACACAACCACCCCCTCCCAATTTATCCTCCCCGGCCCCCGCTCCCTCTCCCGCCCCGACCCCCGCCCATGCCCCCAACCCATGCCCCTACACAACCCAACCCAGGACCCTACCAAACCCAACCCATGCCCCTAACCCAACCCACCCCGCCTTCAAGCCACCCCGCCCATTTAAACCCAACTGAGCCTCCCGCCTCCCCGCCTCCCGCATCCCTGCCTCCCGCCTCCCCGCCTCCCGCATCCCTGCCTCCCGCCTTTTACATCTACCCTCCCTCCCCGCCTTCAAACCTCCACTCCCACCCCCTTCCCAGCAGCAGTCATAGCAAGCAGCCAAATGGTAGGTAGGTGCTATAGTGCCCCTACTATCTGCTGCTGCTGCCCCCCTTGCTGTTGCTGCCCCCCTACTGTTGCTGCTGCCCCCCTACTGCTGCTGCTGCCCCCATGCTGCTGCTGCTGCCCCCATGTTGTTGCTGCTGCTGCCCCCATGCCCCCTACTGCTGCTGCTGCTACTGCTGCAGCCCCCCTGCAGCTGCTGCTGCTGCCCCCCTACCTTGATTGCAGGCCTGGTGATTGCAGGTCTGATGAACACCTCTCCTCCACTTTCCCTACACGACCACCCCCTTTCCAGCAGCAGTCATCAAGCAGCCAAAAGGTAGGTAGGTGCTATAGTGCCCCTACTATCTGCTGCTGCAGCCCCCCTGCCCCCCTGCTGCTGCTGCTGCTGCTGCTGCAGCCCCCCTGCCCCCCTGCTGCTGCTGCTGCTGCTGCAGCCCCCCCACTGCTGCTACTGCAGCCCCCCTGCCCCCCTACTGCTGCTGCTGCCCCCCCACTGCTGCTGCTGCTGCCCACCTGCCCCCCTGCTGTTGCTGCTGCCCCCATGCTGCTGCTGCTCCCGTGCCCCCCTGCCCCCCTGCTGCTGCTGCTGGTCACAGCCAGCCAGTACTGGTCACCCCCAGCGTCGGTGAGCCAGCGCTGGTTGGTTAACCAGCGTTGGTCGGTCAACCAGCGCTGGTCGGTCAACCAGCGCTGGACCGTCAACCAGCGCTGGTCGGTCAACCAGCGCTGGTCGGTCAACCAGCGCTGGTCCGTCAACCAGCGCTGGTCCGTCAACCAGCGCTGGTCCGTCAACCAGCGCTGGTCCGTCAACCAGCGCTGGTCCGTCAACCAGCGCTGGTCGGTCAACCAGCGCTGGTCGGTCAACCAGCGTTGGTCGGTCAACCAGCGCTGGTCGGTCAACCAGCGCTGGTCGGTCAACCAGCGCTGGTCGGTCAACCAGCGCTGGTCCGTCAACCGGCCCCCCACCCCGGCCCTCCTCCTTCGCCAAGTCCGCCTCCCCTCCCCTTCCCAGCCCACCCACCCTCCTCTACACACGCGCAGCCCACGCGGGGGCAAGCCAGGACTAGCCATGCAGCGCCCAGGTGTGGCCGCCAGGTTCATGGCAGTCACCCTCAACGTGCAGGGCCTTGCCCAACCGCACAAACTGCAGGCCCTGCTTGACTGGGCCGCTGACAGCCCGGCGCAAGTGGTGTTCCTCCAAGAGTGCCAATTGGCGGAGAGCGTGTGGCAGTGGGCAGAAGCCCACAGGGGGGCCAAGCCCACCTGGCGGGGGCAGTGGTTCTACACCCCTGGCACCGGCAGCTCCCAAGGCTGTCTGGTATTGGTGAAGCCCTCCATCATCCTCCAGGGGTGCACCCAGGTGCAGCTGCAGGCAGAGGGGGCCCAGGGGTGGGTGCTGCGGGTAGACGGGGAGCTCGCAGGCAGGCCGGTGTCACTAGTGTGCGTGTACGCCCCGGCGCAGCAGGCAGAGCGGCCAGCGTTCTACGCAGAGTGCCTCCCCGCTTGCCTCCCGCCAGCCGCCGACCGCCGCCTCCTCCTCATGGGGGGCGGCTTTAACTGCATCCTAGCTCCCTGACCCCCGCGCTCCCCTCCAAGGAGTATGCGGACGACCTCACCATCGTGGTGCTCGATCGGGTCAGAGACGGGAAGGTGGTAGTGGAGGCCCTGGGCCTGTTTCACGCCGCTGGGGGCCCTGCGCTGAGTGTGAGCAAGAGCTAAGCCCTGCCGTGCGCCCAACCAGATCCCGGGCTGGGTTATCAGGGGGGCTCGGGACCCGAGGGGGCAGGGAGGGGAGGTAGGGGGGGGGGAGGGGGGGCAGGGGGCGGGCAGGGGCAGGTGGGCGAGCAGGGGCTAGGGGGTGGGCTGGGGGAAGGTGCCGGGCAAGGACAGCAGCAGGGCTGGCGGGAGCAGGGTGGGGAGCAGGAGCCGGAGGTGGTCATCCCAGCTGTCCGAGCGGGGGTGCCAGTCCGCCACCTAGGGGCCCCTCTTTGGGGCGGCGTCCTACACTGCCACCAGCGAGGCCGCCTTCGGTAGGGCGGCGGCGGCCATGATGGCAGCCTCCCTCCCTTGGCGGCCCCAAGGCATCAACCTCTTGGGGCGGGTGCAGGTGGCACAGCAGTGCCTGGCCTCCAAGTCCATCTACCAAATGGCTTTCGTGCAACCCTCCGCTCCTCTGGCGCAAGCCATGGCCTTGGCTGTCAACCGCTTTGTGGCAGCCTCAGACCTGCCCCAGGAGCGCAGCCCAACAGCAGCCGCCTCTACCCTAGCAAGGCGATCTGCGTGATGTTCCGTGCGGTGCCCCCCGCTAGCCAATGCTTCTTCTCGGTGATGGCGGAGCAGCTGTGGTACAACGCGCAAGTTCGCATGAACCCAGCAGCAAGGGAGGCGGCAGCTGAGCAGGGTTGGAGCCACTTCCGCCTCGTGAGGGAGGCCTTTCACAGCCCCCAGCTGGAGGGGGAGGCCCGCTGGGCTGCTGACCTGGTCAGGGCTTGCCTCCCCGAGCCCTGGCAGGGCATGGTGGACCGCTTGCAGCCTCCACAGCCGGAGTGGGAGTGCCTGAGGGTTGGGCCAGGGGTGGGGTTTGTGATGCGGCGCACCCCCATGCTCCAGCCCTCCCACTGGGTGGGCCCCAATGGCCGCCTCTACCCCGTAGACCCCACTGGGCAAGGGCCCCTCGGGGCTTTTTGGGTGGAGGAGGGGGCGGCCTGGGAGCCAGCAGCGGTGGCCCGGCTCAACAAGCCCAGCTACAGGCTCACCCCGGAAGAGCGAGCCACCCACCTCCGCCGTCTACCCGCCCAGCATCACGTGGCGCAGGAGCAGGCTCAGGGGCAGGAGCAAGGATGGGCCAGGGCAGCTGGCAGGAAGGGGGGGGCGGACTAGGGGGCGGGGCGGGGGCAGGGGGAGAGGGCGTGGAGGAGGTGGAGGGCGTTGGGGAGCAGGGGGCGGGGCGGGAGGGCGGGCTGCCGACGCAGCTGAGGAGAGGCCTGGCACCTGGCCTAAGGAGGAGTGGCTCTTGGGCCCCTGGGCTCACCTGCAGCTGGACCCTCAGGTGTGGGGCATGGGCACCACCACCCTACTGGACTTCTCTGTTAAGCATGCCAGGGTGCGCCTCCACCAGCTCCAGCGCGTCAGTGCCGACCCCCTCTACCCACCCAGTTGGGGCTTGTGGCCTGCGCTGTGGGGTGTGCGCCCCCCCCCGGGCAGCGGGCGAACCGGTAGTGGCAGCGGTGGCTGATGAAGCCCTGAGGGAGCTGGAGCTCAAGTGGGAGGCCAGCGCGCACCGAGCTGGGGCCGTGCCTTCTCCGATGGTTTTGGATCGCCCACGCCTTCCCCGTCCCTTGCCCTCTACCCTTTTCCCAACGCCCACCACCTTCCAGCCCAGCGCCTTGGGGGCCTTCGTGGCTCAGGCGCATGCGCCTTGCTCTGTCCCGCCCCGTTGCGCGCTTTCCCCCCACACCCCTCTGCCCTCTGGCCCCCTCAGCCCCCCTTGGGCCGCCCCTCCCCCCCTTGTTTATCCTCCCGCTGTCCATCCCGGGCCTCTTGAGGGGTCTGTTGCCACTGGCTCCCTTGCCGGTATTCCCCCATCAGCCTCTCCGCGCTCCCTGGGGCACTTGGGATTGCTGGGCAAGGCCCTCTCTGAGGGCGCGGTGCTGGCCTCCAAGGGCAAGCTCGCTGCCCGTAAGCTGAGAGACGCCACAGCTAGGGGCCTAGCCACAGCCGGGCAGTGGGTGGGTGGGGAACCTTCCGCCAGCTCTCCCTCCCTTCACCCCATGGACGCCGAGGCAGCGGCCCCCACCGCGCCTTGCCGCACGGAGGTCACGGGGCCTGGTGCAATTGCCCCTCTCCCAGCCCAGGAGCTTGGTCCCTCCACCGGCCTGGGCAGCCGGTTCGGCTCAGTGCGGGTTGGGTCCGGTGAGCTGCAGGGTAGTCAGCCTCCCCGCTCGCTTGACACCGCCGCGAGGGCCCCTCCGCGCCCCTCCCCGGATGACAGGAGGGCTGGGCGGGAGGAAAGACAGCGGGAGGCCCAGTGTAGGTCGAGGCGAGGCAGCACGCAGCCAGCTACCCAGCCAGCCAGAGGGGGGCCTCGCCGGCGCCGGTATGGCATTCCCTCTGCCGGGTCCAGCTCGGAGGGAAGGGAGGCTCTGCTGGTAGGGCTCTTTCTAGAGGCTCAGCCCAGGCTGTGGCAAGCCGGCAGGCAGCGTGCTGCGCAGCTTGGCCATGGGTCCCCACACGTGCGCCGCTACGGGCTGCTCAGCCCCACTGCTAGTTTGGCCAGCTCGCTGGGGGCCTCTTGTGACAGCCCTGTAGCTGAGTCGGCAGGGGTCCGGGAGTACAGGCCCAGGGTGGCTAGGCGGCAGCAGCCGGAGCAGGCAGGGCACGCTGGGGGAGAGGTCGAGCAGCTCGGTCCTCTGCCCCTGCGGCCCCCGCTGGCCATCTATTCACGTGAGCCTCGAGTCCGCCTGCGCCGCCCGGGGCCCAAGTTGGCGTGCATTGAGGCCACCCCGGCCCCCCCCCCCGGCCCTCCTCCTTCGCCATGTCCGCCTCCCCTCCCCTTCCCAGCCCACCCACCCTCCTCTACACACGCGTAGCCCGCGCGGGGGCAAGGCAGGACTAGCCATGCAGCGCCCAGGTGTGGCCGCCAGGTTCATGGCAGTCACCCTCAACGTGCAGGGCCTTGCCCAGCCGCACAAACTGCAGGCCCTGCTTGACTGGGCCGCTGACAGCCCGGCGCAAGTGGTGTTCCTCCAAGAGTGCCATAGGGCGGAGAGCGTGTGGCAGTGGGCAGAAGCCCACAGGGGGGCCAAGCCCACCTGGCGGGGGCAGTGGTTCTACACCCCTGGCACCGGCAGCTCCCAAGGCTGTCTGGTATTGGTCAAGCCCTCCATCATCCTCCAGGGGTGCACCCAGGTGCAGCTGCAGGCAGAGGGGGCCCAGGGGTGGGTGCTGCGGGTAGACGGGGAGCTCGCAGGCAGGCCGGTGTCACTAGTGTGCGTGTACGCCCCGGCGCAGCAGACAGAGCGGCCAACGTTCTATGCAGAGTGCCTCCCCGCTTGCCTCCCGCCAGCCGCCGACCGCCGCCTCCTCCTCATGGGGGGCGGCTTTAACTGCATCCTAGCTCCCTGACCCCCGCGCTCCCCTCCAAGGAGTATGCGGACGACCTCACCATCGTGGTGCTCGATCGGGTCAGAGACGGGAAGGTGGTAGTGGAGGCCCTGGGCCTGTTTCACGCCGCTGGGGGCCCTGCGCTGAGTGTGAGCAAGAGCTCAGCCCTGCCGTGCGCCCAGCCAGATCCCGGGCTGGGTTATCAGGGGGGCTCGGGACCCGAGGGGGCAGGGAGGGGAGGTAGGGGGGGGGGAGGGGGGGCAGGGGGCGGGCAGGGGCAGGTGGGCGAGCAGGGGCTAGGGGGTGGGCTGGGGGAAGGTGCCGGGCAAGGACAGCAGCAGGGCTGGCGGGAGCAGGGTGGGGAGCAGGAGCCGGAGGTGGTCATCCCAGCTGTCCGAGCGGGGGTGCCAGTCCGCCACCTAGGGGCCCCTCTTTGGGGCGGCGTCCTACGCTGCCACCAGCGAGGCCGCCTTCGGTAGGGCGGCGGCGGCCATGATGGCAGCCTCCCTCCCTTGGCGGCCCCAAGGCATCAACCTCTTGGGGCGGGCGCAGGTGGCACAGCAGTGCCTGGCCTCCAAGTCCATCTACCAAATGGCTTTCGTGCAACCCTCCGCTCCTCTGGCGCAAGCCATGGCCTTGGCTGTCAACCGCTTTGTGGCAGCCTCAGACCTGCCCCAGGAGCGCAGCCCAACAGCAGCCGCCTCTACCCTAGCAAGGCGATCTGCGTGATGTTCCGTGCGGTGCCCCCCGCTAGCCAATGCTTCTTCTCGGTGATGGCGGAGCCGCTGTGGTACAACGCGCAAGTTCGCATGAACCCGCGGGTCTTGCGCGCCTACACTTGAGACTATTAATGCCCTCCCTCCCTTCTTCCCCACTTCTCTCGCCCTCCCCATGGACCTCTCCTTCCCTTCCCTCCCCTTCCTCCTCTACCTCCTTTCCCCCGCTTCTCCATCATCCCGTCCCCCTCTGGGTCCTATTACCCCCTCCAGCAACAGCAGCAGCCTTCCTCCCCCTCCGCCTCCTCACCCTCACCATCTACACACATATACACCTCACCCCAGCAAAAGATGAGTGCAGGTATGTGGCACCCTGTACCTACCCTAACCGCTAGCATGCCCCTTGTCCCGCTGCAGGATTGATCATCACACCCTTCCCCTTTTCCTCCCCTTTCCCACGCCCACCACCATCGCCAAGCTGGTCGTCCCCCACATCCACCTCTCCCCACCCCCACTTCCCCCCTCCCCGTCACCTCTCCCCTGACATCCCAGCAACCAAGAGAAAGCCCACCCCATCCACCCTCTTGCCACTACCACCACCACCACCACCCCCTCCCTTCCCCCTCTCCCTCTCTCCCATGCTTGTCAAGCCTACCCTTCCCCTATCCCACCCTTCGATTGACGTGGCATCGCAGCCCCCACCTCATCCCACCTTCCCTTCCCTTCACCCTACTACACACCCCACCGCAGCCCCACCCCACTGGCGCATGGGATATGTTGCCTGGTGTGAGCAGGTAGGAGGCCAGGAGAACCCCAAAGGTGAGGCCACGGTGATAGCTAACATAGTGCCCAACCTGGTCACCCTACCTCACGTGCACGCCCCTTGGTTGTAGGTCTGATGGGTCACCTCCCCTCCACTTCCCCTACACAACCACCCCCTCCCAATTTATCCTCCCCGGCCCCCGCTCCCTCTCCCGCCCCGACCCCCGCCCATGCCCCCAACCCATGCCCCTACACAACCCAACCCAGGACCCTACCAAACCCAACCCATGCCCCTAACCCAACCCACCCCGCCTTCAAGCCACCCCGCCCATTTAAACCCAACTGAGCCTCCCGCCTCCCCGCCTCCCGCATCCCTGCCTCCCGCCTCCCCGCCTCCCGCATCCCTGCCTCCCGCCTTTTACATCTACCCTCCCTCCCCGCCTTCAAACCTCCACTCCCACCCCCTTCCCAGCAGCAGTCATAGCAAGCAGCCAAAAGGTAGGTAGGTGCTATAGTGCCCCTACTATCTGCTGCTGCTGCCCCCCTTGCTGTTGCTGCCCCCCTACTGTTGCTGCTGCCCCCCTACTGCTGCTGCTGCCCCCATGCTGCTGCTGCTGCCCCCATGTTGTTGCTGCTGCTGCCCCCATGCCCCCTACTGCTGCTGCTGCTACTGCTGCAGCCCCCCTGCAGCTGCTGCTGCTGCCCCCCTACCTTGATTGCAGGCCTGGTGATTGCAGGTCTGATGAACACCTCTCCTCCACTTTCCCTACACGACCACCCCCTTTCCAGCAGCAGTCATCAAGCAGCCAAAAGGTAGGTAGGTGCTATAGTGCCCCTACTATCTGCTGCTGCAGCCCCCCTGCCCCCCTGCTGCTGCTGCTGCTGCTGCTGCAGCCCCCCTGCCCCCCTGCTGCTGCTGCTGCTGCTGCAGCCCCCCCACTGCTGCTACTGCAGCCCCCCTGCCCCCCTACTGCTGCTGCTGCCCCCCCACTGCTGCTGCTGCTGCCCACCTGCCCCCCTGCTGTTGCTGCTGCCCCCATGCTGCTGCTGCTCCCGTGCCCCCCTGCCCCCCTGCTGCTGCTGCTGGTCACAGCCAGCCAGTACTGGTCACCCCCAGCGTCGGTGAGCCAGCGCTGGTTGGTTAACCAGCGTTGGTCGGTCAACCAGCGCTGGTCGGTCAACCAGCGCTGGACCGTCAACCAGCGCTGGTCGGTCAACCAGCGCTGGTCGGTCAACCAGCGCTGGTCCGTCAACCAGCGCTGGTCCGTCAACCAGCGCTGGTCCGTCAACCAGCGCTGGTCCGTCAACCAGCGCTGGTCCGTCAACCAGCGCTGGTCGGTCAACCAGCGCTGGTCGGTCAACCAGCGTTGGTCGGTCAACCAGCGCTGGTCGGTCAACCAGCGCTGGTCGGTCAACCAGCGCTGGTCGGTCAACCAGCGCTGGTCCGTCAACCGGCCCCCCACCCCGGCCCTCCTCCTTCGCCAAGTCCGCCTCCCCTCCCCTTCCCAGCCCACCCACCCTCCTCTACACACGCGCAGCCCACGCAGCCTCAGACCTGCC
>JASKMD010000005.1:3214508-3254875 GCA_030144725.1 Haematococcus lacustris
GAGCAAGGATGGGCCAGGGCAGCTGGCAGGAAGGGGGGGGCGGACTAGGGGGCGGGGCGGGGGCAGGGGGAGAGGGCGTGGAGGAGGTGGAGGGCGTTGGGGAGCAGGGGGCGGGGCGGGAGGGCGGGCTGCCGACGCAGCTGAGGAGAGGCCTGGCACCTGGCCTAAGGAGGAGTGGCTCTTGGGCCCCTGGGCTCACCTGCAGCTGGACCCTCAGGTGTGGGGCATGGGCACCACCACCCTACTGGACTTCTCTGTTAAGCATGCCAGGGTGCGCCTCCACCAGCTCCAGCGCGTCAGTGCCGACCCCCTCTACCCACCCAGTTGGGGCTTGTGGCCTGCGCTGTGGGGTGTGCGCCCCCCCCCGGGCAGCGGGCGAACCGGTAGTGGCAGCGGTGGCTGATGAAGCCCTGAGGGAGCTGGAGCTCAAGTGGGAGGCCAGCGCGCACCGAGCTGGGGCCGTGCCTTCTCCGATGGTTTTGGATCGCCCACGCCTTCCCCGTCCCTTGCCCTCTACCCTTTTCCCAACGCCCACCACCTTCCAGCCCAGCGCCTTGGGGGCCTTCGTGGCTCAGGCGCATGCGCCTTGCTCTGTCCCGCCCCGTTGCGCGCTTTCCCCCCACACCCCTCTGCCCTCTGGCCCCCTCAGCCCCCCTTGGGCCGCCCCTCCCCCCCCTGTTTATCCTCCCGCTGTCCATCCCGGGCCTCTTGAGGGGTCTGTTGCCACTGGCTCCCTTGCCGGTATTCCCCCATCAGCCTCTCCGCGCTCCCTGGGGCACTTGGGATTGCTGGGCAAGGCCCTCTCTGAGGGCGCGGTGCTGGCCTCCAAGGGCAAGCTCGCTGCCCGTAAGCTGAGAGACGCCACAGCTAGGGGCCTAGCCACTAGCCGGGCAGTGGGTGGGTGGGGAACCTTCCGCCAGCTCTCCCTCCCTTCACCCCATGGACGCCGAGGCAGCGGCCCCCACCGCGCCTTGCCGCACGGAGGTCACGGGGCCTGGTGCAATTGCCCCTCTCCCAGCCCAGGAGCTTGGTCCCTCCACCGGCCTGGGCAGCCGGTTCGGCTCAGTGCGGGTTGGGTCCGGTGAGCTGCAGGGTAGTCAGCCTCCCCGCTCGCTTGACACCGCCGCGAGGGCCCCTCCGCGCCCCTCCCCGGATGACAGGAGGGCTGGGCGGGAGGAAAGACAGCGGGAGGCCCAGTGTAGGTCGAGGCGAGGCAGCACGCAGCCAGCTACCCAGCCAGCCAGAGGGGGGCCTCGCCGGCGCCGGTATGGCATTCCCTCTGCCGGGTCCAGCTCGGAGGGAAGGGAGGCTCTGCTGGTAGGGCTCTTTCTAGAGGCTCAGCCCAGGCTGTGGCAAGCCGGCAGGCAGCGTGCTGCGCAGCTTGGCCATGGGTCCCCACACGTGCGCCGCTACGGGCTGCTCAGCCCCACTGCTAGTTTGGCCAGCTCGCTGGGGGCCTCTTGTGACAGCCCTGTAGCTGAGTCGGCAGGGGTCCGGGAGTACAGGCCCAGGGTGGCTAGGCGGCAGCAGCCGGAGCAGGCAGGGCACGCTGGGGGAGAGGTCGAGCAGCTCGGTCCTCTGCCCCTGCGGCCCCCGCTGGCCATCTATTCACGTGAGCCTCGAGTCCGCCTGCGCCGCCCGGGGCCCAAGTTGGCGTGCATTGAGGCCACCCCGGCCCCCCCCCCCCGGCCCTCCTCCTTCGCCATGTCCGCCTCCCCTCCCCTTCCCAGCCCACCCACCCTCCTCTACACACGCGTAGCCCGCGCGGGGGCAAGGCAGGACTAGCCATGCAGCGCCCAGGTGTGGCCGCCAGGTTCATGGCAGTCACCCTCAACGTGCAGGGCCTTGCCCAGCCGCACAAACTGCAGGCCCTGCTTGACTGGGCCGCTGACAGCCCGGCGCAAGTGGTGTTCCTCCAAGAGTGCCATAGGGCGGAGAGCGTGTGGCAGTGGGCAGAAGCCCACAGGGGGGCCAAGCCCACCTGGCGGGGGCAGTGGTTCTACACCCCTGGCACCGGCAGCTCCCAAGGCTGTCTGGTATTGGTCAAGCCCTCCATCATCCTCCAGGGGTGCACCCAGGTGCAGCTGCAGGCAGAGGGGGCCCAGGGGTGGGTGCTGCGGGTAGACGGGGAGCTCGCAGGCAGGCCGGTGTCACTAGTGTGCGTGTACGCCCCGGCGCAGCAGACAGAGCGGCCAACGTTCTATGCAGAGTGCCTCCTCTTTTTTTTTTTTTTTCATGGAGGAGCATTACAAGAGAGAGAGTGAGACTAAAGAAAAGAAGAAAAGAGAAGACTACATCAAACAAGGTTCCCGCATACACCCCCAAGCACCCCAGCCAAAAACACAGCGGCCCACACACCCCAAGGAAAGGTTCACACACCCCAAGCAAAGGTCCACACAACCCAAGCAACCCCCTCCCTAGGACAACGACAAGACACTACCCCACACCAACGCCCTCCACCCTAGCTCACTTCCCCAGACCCTCCCCAGACCCTCCCCACAAAACTACCCACACGAGCCTAAGTTCCGCCCCTCGACCTGAAACCGAGAACCCTACCCCCAACGCTCAAACCAAGACCATCAGAGCCCCCGGTCCCCTAACACCCAGACATCCCCCCGAAGCCTAGCCCACCCCACCCACCGAACGCCCTAAGCCCCCACCAGCAACCCTGAAGCTCAGGCTGCCTCGACGGGGAAGGGGACGGGCCACTGCAAGGAGAGGCGAACCACTAGCTCACCCCCCCCCTGCGCCCTGCCCTCCCCATGCCTAGGCCTCCCTGCTGCCCTCTCCTCCTCCACTCCTCCTGCCCCAACCCTCCCCTCTGCCCCCTCCTGCCCTCCCCTCCGCTCCCTCCTGGGCTGCTTGGCAAACCAGCCCCCCGACGCCTCGGGCCACAGCTGGTCGAAGTGGGCAGCGTCCAGCTCCGGGTCCTTTCCCTTGAACCAGGTGGAGGGCACAGCGCCGCAGAGGCCCACGCGGATGTCCCTCCCCACCCGATGCCAGTCCCGCTTGACGGCCGTGGTGAGGGTGGAGATGACCTCCTCCACGACCCGCCTTGCCACCTGCTGTGGCTGCAGGGCTGTAGCGGCTCCTGAGCTGCGGAGGCGCCACACTGCGCCCAGGTAGGCCACGCGCAGCCGCAGCCACAACAGGCTGTCAGGGGGCTGGAAGGGGGGGGCCTCGCCGCGGGTGGGGCGCCCACTGAGGAGCAGCATGGCATCGCCTGAGGGGGGCCGGGTGCCTGTGAGGCGGCCGTACACGTCCAGCACCCACTCCCAGGCTGGGGCCACGGCGGGGCAGGTCAGGAAGGCGTGGGTGAGGGTCTCCAGGTGCCCCGGCTGGCAGAAGCGGCAGGCGGAAGAGCCCGGGGCAGCCGCCCCCTTGAGGATGTGACCCCACAAGGCCCCGACCATGAGGCTGGCGTGAAGCAGCCGCCAGGCCACGATGACGTGCTCCCGACGGAGGGTGGGGTCTAGCAGCTCCTTCCACACCTTCGCACACGGCTGGCCCGCCTGGATACCCACAGCCAGCTGGTCCGCGGTGTCAGCCCGGGGGGCGGGCTGCCTGCCCCCACGCCGCTGCTGGGCCTCCAGCTGCCGCTCAGCCTGCTCGGCCGCCCTGTCCTGCGGCGAGGGACGATGGTGCGCCCTGGCGGAGGTGTCCAGCCAGCGAGGCGGTTGGCTGCCCTGCACCTCCTCGGGGAGCCGCTCCTCCACATCCCTGCCCTGCTGCTCCCGCTCCCCCGCTGCCCCCTGGCCTGCCACCTGCTGCGCGCTGGCCTCCCACTTGAGCTCCAGCTCCCTCAGGGCCCCATCAGCCACCGCTGCCACCTCCGGTTCGCCCGCTGCCCGGGGGGGCCGCACACCCCACAGCGCAGGCCACAAGCCCCCATTGGGTGGGTAGAAGGGGTCGGCACTGACGCGCTGGAGCTGGTGGAGGCGCACCCTGGCATGCTTGACCGAGAAGTCCAGGAGGGTGGTGGTGCCCATGCCCCACACCTGAGGGTCCAGCTGCAGGTGAGCCCAGGGGCCCAAGAGCCACTCCTCCTTAGGCCAGGTGCCAGGCCCCTCGTCAGCTGGGTCGGCAGCCTGCCCTCCCGCCCCGCCCCCTGCGCCCCTACGCCCTCCACCTCCTCCACGCCCTCGCCCCCTGCCCCCGCCCCGCCCCCTTGCCCGCCCCCCCCCCCTGCCAACCGCCCTGGCTCCTCCTTGCTCCTGCCCTTGAGCCTGCTCCTGTGCCACGTGATGCTGGGCGGGTAGAGGGCGGAGGTGGGTGGCTCGCTCCCCCGGGGTCAGCCTGTAGCTGGGCTTGTTGAGCCGGGCCACCGCAGCTGGCTCCCAGGCCGCCCCTCCCTCCGCCCAGAAAGCCCCTAGGGGCCCCTGTCCTGTGGGGTCTAGGGGGTAGAGGCGGCCGTTGGGGCCCACCCAGTGGGAGGGCTGGAGCAGGGGGTGGCGCCGCATCACAAACCCCACCCCTGGCCCAACCCTCAGGCACTCCCACTCCGGCTGAGGAGGCTGCAGGCGGTCCACCATGCCCTGCCAGGGCTCGGGGAGGCAAGCCCTGACCAGGTCGGCAGCCCAGCGGGCATCCCCCTCCAGCTGGGGGCTATGCAGGGCCTCCCTCACGTGGCGGACGTGGGTCCAACCCTGCTCAGCTGCTGCCTCCCTAGCTGCTGGGTTCATGCGGACTTGCGCGTTGTACCACAGCGGCTCTGCCAGCACCGAGAAGAAGGACTGGCTAGCGGGGGGCACCGCACGGAACAGCTTGAGCTCAGCCAGGGCCGCCACGTGAGCTTGCAGCCGCGGGCTGATGCCTCGCGAGGGGGGGGCGGTGGGGTCGGTGATGACCCACGTGCTGAGGCCGTGGGAGGGGTCTGCCAGCAGGCTGTGGGTCAGAGGCTGCCAGGGACGAACCCGGGGCGACCAGAGCTGGGCCAGCATCTTCGCCAGCATGGCCGTGCTGGTGACCCCCAGGTCGGGAAGCCCCACCCCTCCCTCCCCCCGGGGCATCACGCAGATGGCCTTGCTAGGGTAGAGGCGGCTGCTGTTGGGGCTGCGCTCCTGGGGCAGGTCTGAGGCTGCCACAAAGCGGTTGACAGCCGCGGCCATGGCTTGCGTCAGAGGAGCGGAGGGTTGCACGAAGGCCATTTGGTAGATGGACTTGGAGGCCAGGCACTGCTGTGCCACCTGCACCCGCCCCAGGAGGTTGAGGCCTTGGGGCCGCCAAGGGAGGGAGGCTGCCATCATGGCCGCCGCCGCCCCACCGAAGGCGGCCTCGCTGGTGGCAGCGTAGGAGGCCGCCCCAAGAGGGACCCCCAGGTGGCGCACGGGCACCCCCGCTCGGACAGCTGGGATGACCACCTCCGGCTCCTGCTCCCCACCCTGCTCCTGCCCGCCCTGCTGCTGCCCTTGCCCGCCACCTTCCCCCAGCCCACCCCCTAGCCCCTGCTCGCCCACCTGCCCCTGCCCGCCCCCTTCCCCCCCGTCACCCCCCCTTCCTCCCCTCCCCGCCCCCTCGGGGCCTGAGCCCTCCTGGTTGCCCGGCCCAGGCTCTGGCTGGGCGCACGGCAGGGCTGAGCTCTTGCTCACGCTCAGTGCAGGGCCCCCAGCGGCGCGGAACAGGCCCAGGGCCTCCACAACCACCTTCCCGTCTCTGACCCGATCGAGCACCACGATGGTGAGGTCGTCCGCATACTCCTTGGAGGGGAGCGCGGGGGTCAGGGCGGCCCTGTGCATGGCCAGAGGGCTGGAGGGGATGGTGGGAGTGCTGATGCGGCCTGCCAGCTGGAGCGAGCTGAGGTAGCTGACCAGCGGCTGGAGCACGATGCACCAGTAGAGCGGGGAGGCCCCGCTGCCCTGCAGCAGCCCCGACGCAAGGGGGAAGCTGTCGGTGAGGTGGCCGTTGACCAGCACCTGACTCGTGGCACCCCGGTGCAGCAGCTGAGCCCAGCGCACATGCCCCTCCCGGCAGAACCCCATGGCCTCCATCGTGTCCTGGAGCAAGCCCCAGGACACGTTGTCATAGGCCCCCGCCAGGTCCAGCAACAACAGCCAGGCTGGGCTGCCCCGCTGCTGCAGGTACTCCAGCAGGCCTAGGTGGAACTGCACGCTGTCGCTGATGTCCCTGCCCAGGATGAAGGCGGACTGAGAGGGGGACACCAGCAGGTCCAAGGGCAGCTGCAGCCGGTCCTCCACTGCCCTGGCCACCAGGCGCACGTCGCAGTTGAGGAGCGTGATGGGGCGGTAGCCGGCCACCTGGTCCCTCGGCTTGCCAGCCTTGGGCACGAGGGTGATGATGCCTGTCAGGAACTCAGCCAGGGGGGCAGGGTCAGCGGTGTCTGCCAGGGCCTCTCGCAACATGGCCCGCAGCGGCCGCCCCAGCTCCACCCACAGCCGGTCATAGACCTCCATGGGCAGCCCATCTAGCCCCGGGGCCTTGCTGTGCGCGCAGCCCTGCAGAGCCCGGCCCAGCTCCTCCTCTGACAGCATAGGGATGCCATCGGGGCCCTCGGCAGCCCTGGCCTGGGTGGGGGTGAGGTGGGAGGTGAGGCTGCCCAGCAGCGTGGCGCGCGCAGCTGTGTC
Source organism: Haematococcus lacustris (assembly GCA_030144725.1). Taxonomy (NCBI): domain Eukaryota; kingdom Viridiplantae; phylum Chlorophyta; class Chlorophyceae; order Chlamydomonadales; family Haematococcaceae; genus Haematococcus; species Haematococcus lacustris. Next base: position 3,221,090 of record JASKMD010000005.1, read on the forward strand.
CACCGGCTTGGCTGCGTAGACACCGGTGGGCTCGGCAGCTGAGTAGTGCTGCTGGAAAGCCCTGCACGCTGCCTTCACCCCGGCCGGCGTGGTGAGGTCTGCTGGATGACCTGGCTGTCCGGGGAGCTGGAGAGAGGAGATGAGGGTGGGGGTGTGCGCGGGCTGGTCGCGATGGTAGAAGAAGAAGGAGGAGCGGTCGCCGTAGTACTGGTCGAGGACTGCGCTGGCCAGCAGGGATTGCTGGGCCCCCTGCTCCCTCGCCCCCACCCCCGCCAGGGCTGCGGCCTCTCCCAGGTGCTGCGCCGCCTGCACCTCAGCCTCCCCCTCTCGCTCCACCCGCACCAGCTGCCGCACGAGGTGAGCCCTGGCCACTGCTGCCGCCTTCTCCCTGCGCTGCTGCAGGTCACGCTGCGCGCGGCGCTGGGCCCGCAGGAAGTGCTGGGCACGCATGGCCAGGCCCTGTTTGATGCGGGCCCACCTGGCCCTGTGCCCATCCCTAGGCAGCCCCAGCTGACTCGCAGCCTCGTGGTAAAGGGCCTCCGCCTGTAGGAAGTCCTTGAGGCAGTCCAGCAGGTCGGGGTTGTCAAGGTGGGCGGGGTGCAGCTGCCAGGGAGCGGGGACGGTGAGAGGCAGGTCGGGGGGGCACACTGCCACAGACACGGGCCGGTGGTCGGTGGGCACTGGCAGCACACCCTGGATGGCGCTGTCCATCTGCCACTGCACCAGCTCCTCCGAGACGTACCACCGGTCGAGGCGAGCACCCGTCTGCCAACGCTCGCTGAAGTGGGTGAGGTCTCTCTTGGAGGGGTGCAGATGGCGCCACGGGTCCACCAGACCGCGCTCACCCACCAGCTGCCGCAGCTGCTCCGCCCCCTGGCCCCGGCTGCCCACCCAGGCCTCCCCATGCTGCGAGCCCTGCGGGATGCCCACTCTGTCCACTGGGGCCAGGATGCAGTTGAAGTCGCCCCCCATGAGGAGGAGGCGGCGGTCGGCGGCTGGCGGGAGGCAAGCGGGGAGGCACTCTGCGTAGAACGCTGGCCGCTCTGCCTGCTGCGCCGGGGCGTACACGCACACTAGGGACACCGGCCTGCCTGCGAGCTCCCCGTCTACCCGCAGCACCCGCCCCTGGGCCCCCTCTGCCTGCAGCTGCACCTGGGTGCACCCCTGGAGGATGGTGGAGGGCTTGACCAACACCAGACAGCCTTGGGAGCTGCCGGTGCCAGGGGTGTAAAACCACTGCCCCCGCCAGGCGGGCTTGGCCCCCGAGTGGGCTTCTGCCCACTGCCACACGCTCTCCGCCCTATGGCACTCTTGAAGGAAGACCACTTGCGCCGGGCTGTCAGCGGCCCAGTCAAGCAGGGCCTGCAGTTTGTGCGGCTGGGCAAGGCCCTGCACGTTGAGGGTGACTGCCAAGAATCTGGCGGCCACACCTGGGCGCTGCATGGCTAGTCCTGGCTTGCCCCCGCGCGGGCTACGCGTGTGTAGAGGAGGGTGGGTGGGCTGGGAAGGGGAGGCGGACCGGGCAAAGGGGGTGGGCCGGGGATAGGGGCTGGAGTGGCCTCAATGCAGGCCAACTTGGCCCCCGGGCGGCGCAGGCGTACCCGAGGCTCACGGGAATAGATGGCCAGCGGGGGCCGCAGGGGCAGAGGACCGAGCTGCTCGACCTCCTCCCCAGGCTGAGCTGCCTGCTCGGGCTGCTGCCGCTTAGGCACCCTCAACCTCCCCTCCCGGGGCCCTGCTGACTCAACTACAGGGCTATCACAGGAGGCCCCCAGCGAGCTGGCCAGGCTAGCAGAGGGGCTGAGCAACCCGTAGCGGCGCACGTGTGGGGACCCATGGCCAAGCTGCGCAGCACGCTGCCTGCCAGCTTGCTGGTGCCCTGCACGCCGTGCCTCCCACTCCTCAGAGCTGGAACCGGAAGAGGGAATGCCATACCGGCGCCGGCTAGGCCCCCCTCTGGCTGGCTGGGTAGCAGGCTGCGTGTAGCCTCGCCTCGACCTACACTGAGCCACCCGCTGCCGCTCCTCCCGCCTAGCCCTCCTGTCATCCGGGGAGGGGCGCGGAGGTGCCCTCGCGGCGGTGTCAAGCCAGCGGGGAGGCTGACTACCCCGCAGCTCACAGGGCCCAACCCGCACCGTGCCGAGCCGGGTGCCCAGCCCGGTGGAGGGACCAAGCTCCTGGGCTGGGAGATGGGCAACTGCGCCAGGCCCCGTGACCTCCGTGCGGCAAGAGGCGGTGGGGGCCGCTGCCTCGGCGTCCATGGGGTCAAGGGAGGGAGAGCTGGCGGAAGGTTCCCCACCCACCCACTGCCCGGCTGCGGCTAGGCCCCTAGCTGTGGCATCTCTCAGCTTACGGGCAGCGAGCTTGCCCTTGGAGGCCAGCACCGCGCCCTTCAAGAGGGCCTTGCCCAGCAACCCCAAGTGCCCCGGGGAGCGCGGAGAGGCTGATGGGGGAATACCGGCAAGGGAGCCAGAGGCAACAGACCCCTCAAGAGGCACGGGATGGACAGCGGGAGGGATAACAAGGGGGGGAGGGGCGGCCCAAGGGGGGTTCAGGGGGGCAGAGAGCTGCTGGGGGGGAAGAGGGATGTGGGGGAGATGCACCCCTCGGGGTGGGACAGAGCAAGGCGCATGCGCTCGGGACACAAAAGCCCCCTGGGCGCTGGGCTGGAAGGTGGTGGGCGTTGGAAAGAGGGTAGAGAGCACGGGCCGGGTAAGGCGTGGGCGATCCAAAACCATCGGAGAAGGCACGGCCCCAGCCCCAGCCCCAGCCCCAGCCCCAGCCCCAGCCCCAGCCCCAGCCCCAGCCCCAGCCCCGGCCCCAGCCCCAGCCCCAGCCCCAGCCCCAGCCCCAGCCCCAGCCCTAGCCCCAGCCCCAGCCCCAGCCCCAGCCCCAGCCCCAGCCCCAGCCCCAGCCCCAGCCCCAGCCCCAGCCCCAGCCCCAGCCCCAGCCCCAGCCGCCCCAGCTCCAGCCCCAGCCCCAGCCCCAGCCCCAGTCCCAGCCCCAGCCCCAGCCCCAGCCCCAGCCCCAGCCCCAGCCCCAGCCCCAGCCCCAGCCCCAGCCCCAGCCCCAGCCCCAGCCCCAGCCCCAGCCCCAGCCCCAGCCCCAGCCCCAGCCCCAGCCCCAGCCCCAGCCCCAGCCCCAGCCCCAGCCCCAGCCCCAGCCCCAGCCCCAGCCCCAGCCCCAGCCCCAGCCCCAGCCCCAGCCCCAGCCCCAGCCCCAGCCCCAGCCCCAGCCCCAGCCCCAGCCCCAGCCCCAGCCCCAGCCCCAGCCCCAGCCCCAGCCCCAGCCCCAGCCCCAGCCCCAGCCCCAGCCCCAGCCCCAGCCCCAGCCCCAGCCCCAGCCCGCTGCTGCTGCTGGTGCTGCTGCTGCTGCTGCTGCTGCTGTTGCCGGTGCTGTTGCCGCTGCTGCTGCTGCTGTTGCTGTTGCTGCTGCGCTTCAGGCACCAACCTCGCCCCCTCTGTGCCAGCAGTGCCACCCCCTGCTGAGGTGTGCTGGTGAGGTGTGGCGGCAGCCTGGGGCTGACTAGCTGTGATAGCCCTGCCGTCCAGCGACTGTGCCCCTCCGCAGTCGGGCCGAGAGGCCTCGTCTTGGGTAGAAGCGGGTGAGGCTGAGGGGGAGGGGAGGAGAGCTGATAGCAGCTCCGGCTGAGGGACAAGGGTGCTCCTACCGGCTCGGAGGGCCCTGCTAGCGGCGGAGAACACGACGGCTAGAGCCTTGCCCCCCACATCCCCCGACTTACCTCCGGTGGAGTTGGCCATGTCCATGCGGGGAAGAAGGGACCTCCTGCCTCGTGTAGGAGCTGCTGCACCGCCAAGCTGGAAAGGCCGACTCGCGGGCCCCTGACCAGTGGAGGGGGCGGCTGGGCTGCTCGGCGACAGACCCTGCGCCTCTTTCTCCCCCGGCTGCGCTGACTCACCCCTGGAGCACACCCGGGCAGCCCAGGACGGGCCCAGCCACGGAGTCCCCCCGGAAAGCTCTGCTGTAGCTGGGCCCCAAGAGCTATCGAACCGGGAAGGCCTTCCACGGGGCGGAGCAAACGGGTGGATCCCGAGACCCTTAAGCCCTGGCCCTCTAGCCCCTGATTCATCCCCTGCCCCCGCTACAGCCTCTTTCCCCGCCCCCGCTCCCACCCCAGGGCTGTGCTGCTGCTGCTGCTGCTGCTGGGCCACCTGGGCGCCTTGCGCCACCCGGGGCCCCTCATCCCCAGCTGTGCCACCCCCATCTGAGGTGCGCTGGAGGGGGGCGGCAGCAGCTGAGGCAGGGTGAGGGCCCCGGGAGGTAGGGCTATGCAGCGTCTGCTGCTGCTGAGCACCCTGGGCGCCCTGCGCCACCCGGGCCCCCTCATCCCCAGCTGTGCCACCCCCATCTGAGGTGCGCTGGAGGGGGGCGGCAGCAGCTGAGGCAGGGTGAGGGCCCCGGGAGGTAGGGCTATGCAGCGTCTGCTGCTGTTGAGCACCCTGGGCGCCCTGCGCCACCCGGGCCCCCTCATCCCCAGCCGTGCCACCCCCAACTGAGGTGCGCTGGAGGGGGGCGGCAGCAGCTGAGGCAGGGTGAGGGCCTCGGGAGGTAGGGCTATGCAGCGTCTGCTGCTGCTGAGCACCCTGGGCGCCCTGCGCCACCCGGGCCCCCTCATCCCCAGCTGTGCCACCCCCATCTGAGGTGCGCTGGAGGGGGGCGGCAGCAGCTGAGGCAGGGTCAAGGTCCCGGGAGGTAGGGCTGTGCTGCTGCCGCTGCTGGGCCACCGGGGCGCCCTGCGCCACCCGGGCCCCCTCATCCCCAGCTGTGCCACCCCCATCTGAGGTGCGCTGGAGGGGGGCGGCAGCAGCTGAGGCAGGGTCAGGGTCCCGGGAGGTAGGGCTGTGCTGCTGCCGCTGCTGGGCCACCTCGGCGCCCTGCGCCACCCGGGCCCCCTCATCCCCAGCTGTGCCACCCCCATCTGAGGTGCGCTGGAGGGGGGCGGCAGCAGCTGAGGGAGGGTGAGGGAGGGTGAGGGAGGGAGAGGGAGGGTGAGGGGGGGTGAGGGAGGGAGGGAGGGAGGGTGAGGGTGAGGGAGGGGGAGGTAGAGCTGGGGGGTCACCTGGTGACATGGTAGGGGGCTGAGCAGGGTGTGGTGGGGGAGGTTGAGCAAGGGGGGGTGGAGGAGGTAGAGCAAGGGGGTCATCAGGTGGCTGGGAAGGGAGCTGGGCAGGGGGCTGAGGAGGAGGATGGAAAGGGGGAGGGGGGGGAGGTTGAGCAAGGGTGTCACCTGGTGGTTGGGTATGGGGCTGGGCAGGGGGTGGAGGGGGAGACAGAGCAGGTGGGTCACCTGGTGGCTGGGCAGGGGGTGGTGGGGGGGGTTGAGCAGGGGGAGGTGGGGGAGGTTGTGCAGGGGGAGGCGGGGGAGGATGAACGGGGGGTCCACCAGGAGGCTGGGCTGGTGGCTGGGCAGGGGGTTGGGGAGGAGGATGGGCAGGGGGAGGCGGGGGATGTTGAGCAGGGGGGTCACCTGGTGGCTGGGCAGGGGCCTGGGCAAGGGGGGGTCCTTGGTCGAGCAGAGGCTGTGTGTCCCCCCACAGCTGCAGGATCTGCAGCTTGCCCCAGCCAGTAGGAGTGGCATACACCTCAGGCAGCAGGGCTAGCTTTGGGTCCCCTAGAGGGGGCACCACGACAGCCTCCACTATGGCCCCGTTACCCCCAGGCGACCCCCAGAAACTGCTGGTGCGGGAGTGGGCACCCAGCCGCTCGCTGAGCACGACTGCTGTGTGCAGGTCCAGGGCCTCCGGCAAGCCCGCTGTTGGGGCCGGGCTGACCTTGTACCCCACTGCCTTGAGCACCCCCTCTACCAGACCCTCCCTAGACGCCAGGGGGTAGTGGTGGTGGAAGACCAGCTTGACTGCACCTGGGGGGGGGCCATGGTCCATGGGCTCCACGGGCACACGCACGCTCCGGCCAAAGAGAGGCATCTCCAACCACGGCTGGGAGATGAACTGGGAGTCCAAGGCCCTTCCCTCCATGCTGGCTGCATCATGCACGACCACCAAGCTGTAGAGGGGGTGGCCTGCAGTGTGGAGGGTGGAGAGGGAGGCAACAGCACTGCCATGCCGCTGTTTGTGAGCTAGCAGGGCTGTGCTGCAAGTCTCTGCGAGAGCCCAGGCATCTTCATAAGGGGCAGGCAGCAGGGGGTTAAGCTGCTGGAGCCGCAGCAGCTCCTTGCTGGCGACGCGCCCGATTGGCATGAGCCATCACTCGTGCAAATTAAGGCCTGGCTGGCTTGGAAAACCTGAGAGTTGAGGTCTGAGACTTGGTATGTGGGCTGCTGTGACCTAGGGGATGACAAGACTCTCTTGGGCCAAAGTGTAATTCTCACTCGGTGTCGAGTTGCTGGGCCAGGTGTGGGGCTGTGACCCTGATTTTGGCTAAGGGAGTTGGCACCGTGTGACCAAAGTGACTTTTCATGAAATGTGAGTATGAGAGGTTGTAAAGGGTGGTAACAGCTGCCCAACCTAGTAGGTGGCATGCAAAACGTCCAAGCCAGTGATGAGCTATGGCCCGTGTCATAGGACCCTGCACCGGGTCCTAGCGTCACGATGGTCGTAGGACCCTGTACAGGGTCCTGTGTACCCTATGAGTGTTGATATTATAATCATGCTTTGCATCCCTATGTGATAGAACCCTGTTAGGATTCCTACATACCCGGTTGTTGGTCCTGTTGACCCCGTTTGGATGCTTTTGACCAAGTGTGCCAGGACCATGTACAGGGTCCTACGATGAGTGCCTTTCCACACAGGGTCCTGGCACCACACCACAGGGTTCTGGCTCACAGGGTCCTGGCACCACACCACAGGGTTCTGGCACCACAGGGTCCTGGTACCTCACCACAGGGTCCTGCTGCACACCTACAGGGTCCTGGCACCTGACCACAGGGTTCTGGCCCACAGGGTCCTGGCACCTCACCACAGGGTTCTAGCACCACAGGGTCCTGGCACCACACCACAGGGTCCTGCTGCACACCTACAGGGTCCTGGCCCACAGGGTCCTGGCACCTCACCACAGGGTCCTGGCACCACAGGGTCCTGGCACCTCACCACAGGGTCCTGGCACCTCACCACCGGATCCTGGCCCACAGGGTCCTGGCACCTCACAACAGGGTCCTGATACCACAGGGTCCTGGCACCTCACCACAGGGTCCTGGCACCTCACCACATGGTCCTGGCCCACAGGGTCCTGGCACCTCACCACAGGGTCCTGGCACCTCACCACAGGGTCCTGGCCCACAGGGTCCTGGCACCTCACCACAGGGTCCTGGCACCTCACCACAAGGTCCTGGCCCACAGGGTCCTGGCACCTCACCACAGGGTCCTGGCACCTCACCACAGGGTCCTGGCCCACAGGGTCCTGGCACCTCACCACAGGGTCCTGGCACCTCACTACAGGGTCCTGGCCCACAGGGTCCTGGCACCTCACCACAGGGTCCTGGCACCTCACCACAGGGTCCTGGCCCACAGGGTCCTGGCACCTCACCACAGGGTCCTGGCCTACAGGGTCCTGGCCCACAGGGTCCTGGCACCTCACCACAGGGTCCTGGCCCACAGGGTCCTGGCACCTCACCACAGGGTCCTAGCACCTCACCACAGGGTCCTGGCCCACAGGGTCCTGGCACCTCACCACAGGGTCCTGGCACCTCACCACAGGGTCCTGGCACCACACCACAGGGTCCTGGCACACATGGTCCAGCTGCACACCCACAGGGTCCTGGCACCACACCACAGGGTCCTGGCACACAGGGTTCTGGCACCACACCACAGGGTCCTGGCCCCTCACCACAGGGTCCTGGCCCACAGGGTCCTGACACCACACCACAGGGTCCTGCTTCACTGACCCTCCACATATATTGAAGTCACCATTAGTGTTATTGTTTCATTCAATTATGCGTGCTACAACTGCAACCAAAACTGTAACACGGTATGCCCGGTATGGGTATAAGGTAACAAAATAATCCGGCTGCATGGAGGCTTGCATGAAGTTCACGCAAAGGAATCACGCAGGAATGCAGACTGCCCCGCCAAGCCGGCGTTAGCAGCCAGGGGCGGCCAGGAGCAGCCCAGGAGAGGACATCGTCGCCAAAAGGGTAGCTACGAGCCTGCAGCATCTCTCACCACCGCTGATGTGATGTGCATGATGCGCTAGCCACGAACAATAGCCACTAGCCATCGCCACCCAGCAACCGCACAACATGAAGCGATTAGCCACAAAAGGTAGCGGACAACAACACAGGCGGACACAACGCAGCCATCAACAGCCAGGAGCGGAGAAGGATTAGAGGTTGCAGCCAGGAGCAGCCACACTCCTACAAATTAGTCCCTGCGTTTTTCCCTGCGCTTTTGTCAACCTTGTCCAAATGGACTGAAACTTAGCCAGTTGGTAGCTTGTGATGTAAGGATTCCATCCCAAAAGAAATCAGGTCAAAAAAATCAAAGGCTAAGGCTCGGCGGCCCGTGGCGTTCACGCAGGGACGGATGCAGGGATTGAGGGGGGGGCGCAGGGACAAACGCAGGGATGGAAGGGGGGGTGCAGGGACGAACGCAGGGATGGAAGGGGGGCGCAGGGACAAACGCAGGGATGGCTTGGGGGCGCAGGGACAAATGCAGGGATGTGTGCAGGGACGGATGCAGGGATGACGGGCGCAGGGACGAGTGCAGGGATGAGCACAGGGACAAGTGCAGGGATTTTGGGCGCAGGGACGAGTGCAGGGATGAGCGCAGGGACGAGCGCAGGGATGAGTGCAGGGACGAGTGCAGGGATGACGGGCGCAGGGACGAGTGCAGGGATGGGCGCAGGGACGAGCGCAGTGATTACGGGCGCAGGGACGAGTGCAGGGATGAACGCAGGGACGAGCGCAGGGATCAACGCAGGGACGAGCGCAGGGATGATGGGCGCAGGGATGAGCGCAGGGATGGGCGCAGGGACGAGTGCAGGGATTATGGGCGCAGGGATGAGCGCAGGGATGGGCGCAGGGACGAGCGCAGGGATTATGGGCGCAGGGATGAGCGCAGGGATGAGCGCAGGGACGAGCGCATGGACGAGCGCAGGGACGAGCGCAGGGATGCCGGGCGCAGGGACGAGTGCAGGGATGAGCGCAGGGACGAGTGCAGGGATTACGGGCGCAGGGACGAGCGCAGGGACGAGTGCAGGGATGAGTGCAGGGACAAGTGCAGGGACGAGCGCAGGGACCTTGCATGACATGTCACCTTTGTGTATCCCTAACACTTGCATACTCTGTGTAACCCAACCATTTCAACCATGGTCGTGAAGTCTCACATGTAATCCTCTCGACCTCTCTTGCTGCTCCCACCCCTGCCACCACCCCTGCTCCCACCCCTGCTACCACCCCTGCTACCACCCCTGCTACCACCACCGACTGGCTTTCGCTGGGTCTTGCCACCCTTTCCAGGCTCAGCCTCCTGCTCTTCTGGCTTTGCTGGTGGCCAGCTTACGCCTGCTGCCTCATACCACTGCTGCTCCAACTGCTTCAGACCTGCCTCTGAGAAGTCTGAGACTTTAAGCCAATCCTCCACCCACATGGCGTCCTCTTCTTTTTGAGCTGGGGGCTTGTATGGGACCTTAGGCACGTGCTTGCCACCTGCTGCTTCCCCATGCCATGCCGGCACCTTGACGGTGCTGCCGGTCCTGGGCTCTGTGGTGGGCTGGCACAGGCTGTCAAAATGGTGGCCAAACTCAGCAACGTAGCAGGTGGTGTCCGACACAAAGCCAGTGGAGGCATAGAAGTGCACCCGCACTGAACCTGTCCCCTCCCTGCCCTCATCACCAGCATGGATTGTGTACCCACGCATCCCCAGCACCTGACCTGGCTCCAAGGTCACCCGCACCACTTCCTGGGCTGTCATCTTCTGCTGCAGGTACTCCTCAAGAGCAGCCTGGCAATCAGGGCTCTCGCCCGGACCGTTCCAGAAATGCTCCACCACCTGGACCCACTTGTGGCTGCGGGGGATGAGGAGGATGCTGACCCGCTGCATGGCCATGATGAGCACCATGCCATCACGCCCTGGAATGAAACGCCACTGGATGGGGGGCGGCTTCTGCTTAGGAGGTGGCTGCCGGCTGGGGGATTGCTGCTGGCTTGGGGATTGCTGCCGCCTGGGGGATGGCTGCCGCTTGGGGGATGACTGCTGGCTGGGACCTGCACCTGCACCTGCTGCCGGGCTGCTGCATGCTGCTGAGGAGGGGGCTCCTGGCTGTGGTGCGTCTGTCAAGGGGGGTTGGGGTGGGAACAAGGCTGCTTGTCTAGCCTCCTCCTCATCTGACCACATAGGCCGCACATCCACATGCAGTGCCTGAGCTGGCACCAAGCCGGTAGCCACTTTGGGTTTGCCGTCGACCAGCATCTTGTACGGGTCGTTGCACAGGATGGTGCCACCACGGAGGGGGGAGGAGACCAGCTGATTGGCCCTGGCCTGCAGGCGCTTCAAGCACGCCTGAGCCCACACCTTGGCAGCCAGGTGGCGTGCCTTGATGGTGTCATCCAGGTCCTGGAACGTCTGCACCGCCTCCTCGGTCAGCATCCCTGCCATGGACACCTCGTCAGCCAGGCTGCCATCATGCTGAGGGCTGGTGAAGAGCAGCTGTTTGCGCTGCCCTGTTCCGTACTCAGTCACCACCTCCTGTAAGCAAGCAACACACCAGAAGCATGTGCCTTGTTAACATGGTGTATGTGCGCATGCCAATGATGTGACATGTAAGTATTTGGGACTTAGTTATAGTCTTGTCAGGCAATAGATAAGGATATGGTTAGGGATAGGGATAGTGATAGGGGTAGGAATAGGAATAGGGATAGGGCTAGGGCTAGGGCTAGGGATAGGGATAGGGATAGGGATAGGGATAGGGATAGGGATAGGGATAGGGATAGGAATAGGGATAGGGATAGGGATTGGGTTAGGTTAGGGTTAGGTTAGGGTTAGGGTTAGGGTTAGGTTAGGGTTAGGGTTAGGGTTAGGTTAGGGTTAGGGATAGGGTTAGGGTTAGGTTTAGGGATAGGGCTAGGTCAGGGTTAGGGTTAGGTTTAGGTTAGGGCACTCCTACAAATTAGTCCCTGCGTTTTTCCCTGCGCTTTGGCCGACCTTGTCCAAATGGGCTGAAATTCAGCCAGTTGGTAGCTGATGATGTAAGGAATCCATCCCAAAAAGAATCAGGTCAAAAAAATCAAAGGCTGAGGCTGGGCGGCCCGTGGCGTTTACGCAGGGACGAATGCAGGGATTGAGGGGGGGGCGCAGGGACGAATGCAGGGATTGAAGGGGGGGTGCAGGGACGAACGCAGGGATGGATTGGAGACGCAGGGATGGACGCAGGGATGGAGGGGGGGGCGCAGGGACGAACGCAGGGATGACTTGGGGGCGCAGGGACAAACGCAGGGACGTGTGCAGGGACGAACGCAGGGATTCTGGGCGCAGGGACGAGTGCAGGGATGAACGCAGGGACGAGCGCAGGGATTATGGGCGCAGGGACGAGCGCAGGGATGAGCGCAGGGACGAGCGCAGGGATAGACGCAGGGACGAGTGCAGGGATTTCGGGCGCAGGGACGAGTGCAGGGACGAGCGCAGGGACGAGCGCAGGGATTACGGGCGCAGGGACGAGCGCAGGGATGAGCGCAGGGACGAGCGCAGGGATAGACGCAGGGACGAGTGCAGGGATTTCGGGCGCAGGGACGAGTGCAGGGACGAGCGCAGGGACGAGCGCAGGGATTACGGGCGCAGGGACGAGCGCAGGGATGAGCGCAGGGACGAGCGCAGGGATAAACGCAGGGACGAGTGCAGGGATTTCGGGCGCAGGGACGAGTGCAGGGACGAGCGCAGGGACGAGCGCAGGGATTATGGGCGCAGGGACGAGTGCAGGGACGAGCGCAGGGACGAGCGCAGGGATGATGGGCGCAGGGACGAGCGCAGGGTCGACCGCAGGGTCGAGTGCAGGGACGAGTGCAGGGACGAGTGCAGGGACGAGCGCAGGGACGAGCGCAGGGACGAGCGCAGGGTCGAGTGCAGGGTCGAGTGCAGGGACGAGCGCAGGGTCGAGTGCAGGGACGAGTGCAGGGACGAGTGCAGGGTCGAGTGCAGGGTCGAGTGCAGGGACCGACGCAGGGATTGTAGGAACGTGCATGATGCTTACAGCAGTGCCTAACACGAGCATAAATAACCTTCTCTATGTTTGCTACATCCAACTACATACATCACATCCATCTACTGCGATCATTTAGGCTGGAGGCTGGCTGCTGCATGTCAGCTGGCTCCTGCATGTAAGCTGGCTGCCACCAAGCTGCTACGGCCTTGTGGCTGCTGATCCTGGCTTGCACCACTGCTCCATGGCCACACCACTGCCAAGAGGCTGCTGCACCCCTGCACAACAACAACATGCACACAAGGGGACATGTGCACAAGAGCACACACCTTACTGATGAAGGACGCACCCACGACGTTCATTTGCAATCAGGCAGGCAACACAGATGTGGTGGAACGTGACGCTATATAGATGAAGCGCGATTGGTGCTGCGTGACTGCTACCACGAAAACGGCGGCTGCACCGCACTGCGACATCGCACCTGGCATAGTGTACGAGTGCAGTCCGGATCCTGCAAGCCTGCGAGCGTGCAAGCCGGCAAACCTGCAAGCCACGAGGCGGCAAGACACATCGCACATCGCTCAATTGCCAGCCGAAGCCACCTACCACCACTAGCGTGCAACGGGCCCTCCTCTGTGACGACCACCAGCCAAGCCTTGTCAGTTTCTCGTCGCCTGATCCTGCTTGGGGAAGCAATATGTGTGCTGCCTTGTATCCTAAGGGATGAACGATGCCGCCGTTAGAACTGCTCTACAACACGCAAACTTCGTCACTCGCAAGCTTCGCGATTCACTAACTTTGAAAGTTCACTAACCACGATAGCGCTTATCCAGACTGTGCTAGGCCTTGTCGGGAACGTTCTGCGATGTATTGGCAAAGGCTTGCGTCAAGATTGGCCTTAGTACGAGGAATGAAGGTGCACCGACAAGGCTTGGCTGGTGGTCGTCACAGAGGAGGGCCTGCACTCGTCCCTGCGCCCATCATCCCTGCACTCGTCCCTGCGCTCGTCCCTGCACTCGTCCCTGCGCCCATAATCCCTGCGCTCGTCCCTGCGCTCGTCCCTGCACTCGTCCCTGCGCCCGAAATCCCTGCACTCGTCCCTGCGTTTATCCCTGCGCTCGTCCCTGCGCTCATCCCTGCGCTCGTCCCTGCGCCCGTAATCCCTGCGCTCGTCCCTGCGCTCGTCCCTGCACTCGTCCCTGCGCCCGAAATCCCTGCACTCGTCCCTGCGTCTATCCCTGCGCTCGTCCCTGCGCTCATCCCTGCGCTCGTCCCTGCGCCCGTAATCCCTGCGCTCGTCCCTGCGCTCGTCCCTGCACTCGTCCCTGCGCCCGAAATCCCTGCACTCGTCCCTGCGTCTATCCCTGCGCTCGTCCCTGCGCTCATCCCTGCGCTCGTCCCTGCGCCCATAATCCCTGCGCTCGTCCCTGCGTTCATCCCTGCACTCGTCCCTGCGCCCAGAATCCCTGCGTTCGTCCCTGCACACGTCCCTGCGTTTGTCCCTGCGCCCCCAAGTCATCCCTGCGTTCGTCCCTGCGCCCCCCCCTCCATCCCTGCGTCCATCCCTGCGTCTCCAATCCATCCCTGCGTTCGTCCCTGCACCCCCCCTTCAATCCCTGCATTCGTCCCTGCGCCCCCCCCTCAATCCCTGCATTCGTCCCTGCGTAAACGCCACGGGCCGCCCAGCCTCAGCCTTTGATTTTTTTGACCTGATTCTTTTTGGGATGGATTCCTTACATCATCAGCTACCAACTGGCTGAATTTCAGCCCATTTGGACAAGGTCGGCCAAAGCGCAGGGAAAAACGCAGGGACTAATTTGTAGGAGTGGGTTAGGGATAGGGCTAGGTTAGGTTTAGGGATAGGGCTAGGTTAGGGATAGGGTTAAACTGAAGGTCTCAAAATCAGCACCTGAGCCTAGCCGGGCGGTTTAGCTAGCATCTGAGCCTGCTATACTCACCGTCGTGCCCTTCACCTCTCCTGGTACAATCTGCAGCGTTCCATCGGGGTTGAGAGCGCTCTCCTTGAAGATGATGCGGGCGTAGTGCATGGCCAGCGTCAACAGGGCCCAGATCTCCTTGGTAATTGGCATGATGCCATCTCCAACCACCGTCACTGCATAGCCCTCCTCCTCGACTTCAGCCTTGAACTCCTCCTCCTCTCCAAGCTCGAACACCCTGCAGATATGGTCCCTGAAGCGAGGGTTCTTCCATGACAGCAGGTTGACCCTGCCCTTCTTCTGAGGTGGCTCTTCACCCTGCATAAAATCCACAGGGTCAATGATGGTGACGTTAGATCTACACAACTCGCATGTAGGGTGTGCAAGGCATAGATGACTTGCAGGCATGTAAGTCATGGAAGTTTAAACATGATGCCTGTTATGCAATGCAAGTATATGTCATGGTGGCATGCTGCTTTGGCTCCACTGTCAAACCTGGTCGGCCGCCGCCTTGTCCTGCTGTTTGTGCATCTTCAGGTCAAACAGTCCCTCCATCATGGCCTCCATCCTCTCTATCGTGGCCTGCAGGGCGTCTAGCTTACGCAGCTTGGACTGCATGGCGTCCAGCTGATGTTGCTTGGGGAGCATAGCCTCCAGCTTGTCCATACGCTCCTCAAGGGCCTGAATTCACGACATGGGTTACTGTCATTGTATATGTTCTTATCATCAACATCAACATAGTATGCTGCCCCACATGCTGTGATGACTCACAGCATGGCTTCTCGAGTCTCTCTCTGCTGCTGTTCTCTTCTTCTCTCCTCCCACTTGACTGGTCCCCTACAATCACACATCAATGCACATTCTTGGTCTATGTTTGAGCTGATGATGATTAGCATGCTCCTTGCACCATCCCTCACAACTAGCTAGATGTACCACACATCATGAACGTCATTATCTGATGTATATCACATACGGACATCATGCAATCACGCACAATTACATGCACAAGCATGCGGATTAGCTCATCAGGCTTTAATGAGTAGGTGCACATTATCCATGGTTATGCTGAAGTGTGCGGTCCCTTATACACATACTTAGACCCACCTCTTCATCACTGTCACCGATAGTCAGGTCCAAGGGTCCCTGCTGTGATGCTGGCGCGCTCGGCTGTGCCTCCTCACCTCCCTTAGCCACCCGGCCTGCCTGCAGTTATACATGAATGCAGGCCATTGTTCAGTGTCACGCGTTCACCTGCGTGTGAGGTGAAGGCACCGTGCTTGAAGCCTTATGCATGCATGATGCGCACGATGAGCATGGTGTGCATGATGCATGCGGTAAGTTAGGGGCAAACGTCGTAACTCCTCATATCTCCGCATATCTGTTAGACAACACCTTGTTCTCTTCTGCAGCGGCGACCTTCCATTCATCACTAACGTTAACCTACGATCATCAATCACAAATGATGTTTCCTGCATGTGCATGTTGTGTTGCAATCATGAAACTGCTAGCTATGGGCCCTATACTCACAATTCCAGGCCACCCCTCACGACGCTGCACCGCGTCCTTCCAACACATGCGCCTCCCAATCATGCCCTTCTCAGTGTTGTTGTCAAAGGCAATCTTGGTAATGAAGTGACTGCAGCGCATGCCAAAGGTTAGGTCACCTTACGAGCCATGTGATGTATATGCCAGGCAGTGTCATTGCATGGTATATTCTTCACACCTTGTAAGCACGGACTCACCTTGTGCGCTGCTGGGTTATGTAGTCAATGTGCACCAGCATGCGGTCGCCACAACTCCAACCATCTCCCTGTGGTGGGCAAGCACCTTTCAGCGACTGCCACTTCCCATCCCTGACATTCTTCTTGAGGAAAGACTCCAGCTTCTTCCACAAGGTAAAGGGAATGGTTCCGGGCTGCATGCAATCAGAAGAACGTGGCACTGATCACATTCATAACACTGCAAAACCCCTTCGTGTTCGACTCACCGCGATGGGGTCATAGTACACGACCTTCTGCATATCCACGTAGACAGCTGCCACTGTCCAATGGTTGCCGGTGGGGTTGAAGGGGATGAGGATCACGCTTGCATCTCTTAGCTGGGACATGCCCAACTTCTTCAGAATCTTGCTCCTCTCTTTGTATTGGTCCATCGCCCTGTCCGCCGCCAGCTCATTGTCCCGGATTCCCTTTCCCACATGGCTCTGGAGGATCAAGAACTTTCGCTCTTCCTTGTTGAAGCGAATAGCCTGCAATGACATACCACCATGCATGGGACCTCTCATCCTCTGTTCAGTCATCGTGCACACACTCTTCTTCCTTGCTATTAACACGTCAATCTATGGTGTTTACTCCACTCACTTGGATCAGCTCCATGGCCACGTCTAGTGCATCGCCGTTGATACTCTGCGGCTCATATGTGGTTGGGTCAAAGAACCTTGAGTCTTGGACATGGTATGGGTTTACGCCCTGCAATAGCATTCACACAGTCAGAACTAATACAAGTGTATGTGCTTGTATAATTGATGTGAGTCCCAACCCCATGCTCCCATGCTCCCATGCTCCTACCTTCACCAGCTTTCTTGTTCCTGCGCTAGGCGTTGCACCGCCCTTGGGGGCACCTGCAACCATACCAATTCCTATCCACATGAACAGCAAGCGTGAGGGACTACGCAGGCCTAAGCCACCCTACTACTAAAACCAACATGCAGTGACTTTCCTAGACTATACCTGGGTTGGACTGAAGGGCGGCCTTGGTCAGGGTTGGGTGGGCTGGGGGGCAGGCGGTGGCAAGGGGAGTGACGGATGATGAGGGTGGTCGGTGGGATGGGGTCTTGGCCAGGGAGATGGCTTGGGATGGCACTGTGGAAGGGGCTGGGGCAGGGGCTGGGGTAGGAGCAGAGGTGAGCAGGCCACGTGAAGTCGTAGCTGCTGGGGCCATGCGAGGGGTAGGGGAGCGAGGGGGCGCCACCGCCTTGGTTAGGGTAGGGGCTGGTGGGGCTGGGGGCAGGTGGGGGCAAGAGGGGTCACGCGTGGTGAGGGTGGGCGGTGGGATGAGGTCTTTGACAGGGAGAGGGTTGGGGCAGGGGCTTTGGGAGGGGCTGGGGCGAGGGCTGGGGTAGGAGCAGAGGCAGGCAGGCTAGGGGCAGGCGTAGCTGATGGGGCCATGCGAGGGGGGAGGGTGGGAGTGGGCACCTTCGTCTTGGATGCAGCAGCCGGTGACCCTGTGAACATGATGCAAGCAAAGGTCAGCCAGGGATGCTATTAAGAGTTGTGCATGTAGCACACAATAACATATACCTAGTACAGCATCCTTGTACTTTGTTGGGGATGTCCCCTCTGCCGGTTGCGCATCAACCACAGTCACTGCAGGTGTGGGGGTGACCTGCATTACATCAGTAGTGCAATTGTTGATGACTAGATCAGGCTAAGGTTGCCTTCATGCTCTGTCAACTCACCCCTGTGTGTGACACAGTGGGTGTCTGGGATGGGGGTGGGGGGGTGCGAGTCTGCTGCAAAGACGCCTGCACATAGGGGTACACAATGAGCCATCACAACTATGCCAAGTGTGCAACCCTCACCCCTGCACACCTGCATGAGTAACATGACTCACCTTTGGTGACCGTTGCGCCTTGGCCTTCAGTGCCTTGCCACTCAGCAAGCTGACCATCACACACTTCACTGCCTTCACTGCCTTCTTCAGCTCAGGTGTGAGCTGGATGGGGGCCTCTGCACTCACAATCACCATCAAGCTTGGCATGTTGTGCGCCTCCTAGGGTACTCATGGGTGCCTAGCCTGCACCTACTTGACATCTCATACACACGGTACAGCTCTGCGAGGCACTCCATGCCTTGTGGCACTTCACCACCTCCCTCTTTCCCCACGGCTGACAGGCCGGGGAAGTGGTGGGTGGCCGCCACGTAGGAAGCAACCCACGTGTCCTGATCATTCTTGCTCATGCCGTTGAACTTGATGCGGGCCCTTTCAACCATCCTGTGCATGCATGCATCCAGCATGTATGCATACATGTGGCTGACTCTATCTGACTGAGGCATTGTCTTGAATCTGGCACGCTCACGGTTGCACTGCTGCTTCCATCACTGCCACTGTGGGAGGGTTAGGGCTGTTGGCCAGGTCAATGCCTGTTATCATGATGGCTACGATAAGCTTCATTCTGGGCTTGTCCAAAGTGGCATCCTGCACAGAACATGTAAGTTGACGCTGTGCATATTGCATCATACACCAGTGCTTCCCAATCGTTTGGATATACCCTGAAATCGACCACCACTTGCAGGATTGTCGCCGCATAGGTGGACAACTGCACAGTATCTCCTGAGGAGGATGTACCATTTATGTCGCCGGCAGTGAACACAGCCGGGAATGGGGCGCTTGCAGACATTGATGGATGTTATTCACGCGAAGGACGAATATAGGGGCTGCTATCGGGGCTTGATGTTCAACTCGATTATGTAGAAGACCTCGGCGATGCTCATGCATGTTGTGTTCAAATTCAGTTACGTTTCCTTCTGAATCAAACAGTGTATACCCAAAGCTCACGTTGCAGTCGCCGTGGGTGCCAGCCTGTAATGAGCATGGGGGGCGACAATATAGGGCTACATGACTTGCAACATCAAATTCATGCATGTGCAAGCGCCCGCAAGCGATCCGGAGGCGGTACACACCTCAGCACGGCGATTGACGATGCAGCGGTCTGTGATGGGGCATAGCTGGGCCGAGCCTATCGTTGTTACAAGCGGCGGTGATTTTCTGCGGCTCGGTCAGGGTAGCGAGTCCAGCCCAATCACCGAAGAGTGCCGTGAGACGTGCCTGGCGACTTGCGACTGCTTGGCCCTCAGCATCGACTCTGAAACCATATACTCGCATCTATCACCTCGCCACTTGGCGGCTCTGCGTGGACGTCGGCAGGGTCTATCGCTGATGCTGACCATGGAGCAACGACTTGGTCCAGCCATGACCAGGTGCAGAGTGGAGGGTGTGCTTGGGTTCCTGGGCTATTGTGAGGCTGTTCAGAGCGTGGAGATCAAACTCGTCATGGACGAGTACACGGATGAGGAGCCCACCTATGAGCAGCTGCCAGTGGGGGCCTGGTTGGCGGAGAGGCTGATGGCCAACTTCCCCAACTGCCATGTGTTGGGTCTCAAGCCTTTCATAATGCTGGACTCAGAGCTGCAGGAACTCCTCAGCCACCAGCTGGTTGTGGGGCGGATCAAACATGTGGACATCCAAACTGCCATCCTGACTGGCGGGGGAAGTGATGTTCCTTATCAGTGGGTGGAGCCTGCTTTGGGGCTGACAACCTTGATAGCCACCTACCTGGGCCCCCTCCCCATCTCCCTACGTGACCGCACCTGCAGCCTTGTGAAGTTGAGCGTCACTGAGATGAACCTAACAGATGTGGGCAACCTACCACAGTCCGTCTCAACCCTACTGATATCTGACCTCAGCGTCGTCCTACCAGAGCTGAATATGGCGGCCTTGACCAGAGGTGTGGCAGACCTCAGCTCAGGCCGGTTTGAGCGTCAGCATATTGGGATGCTGGGCATGGCCATCACGATGATGATGTGACATGTAAGTATTTATGCCAATGATTGTAACCAGGTTGCGTCCAGGTTGCCATCAACCATCCAATCATCTTAACCTTGCACTCGTCCCTGCACTCCTCCCTGCACTAATCCCTGCACTCGTCCCTCGTATCTGCAGGGTGTTCGAGCTTGGAGAGGAGGAGGAGTTCAAGGCTGAAGTCGAGGAGGAGGGCTATGCAGTGACGGTGGTTGGAGATGGCATCATGCCAATTACCAAGGAGATCTGGGCCCTGTTGACGCTGGCCATGCACTACGCCCGCATCATCTTCAAGGAGAGCGCTCTCAACCCCGATGGAACGCTGCAGATTGTACCAGGAGAGGTGAAGGGCACGACGGTGAGTATAGCAGGCTCAGATGCTAGCTAAACCGCCCGGCTAGGCTCAGGTGCTGATTTTGAGACCTTCAGTTTAACCCTATCCCTAACCTAGCCCTATCCCTAAACCTAACCTAGCCCTATCCCTAACCCTAACCTAAACCTAACCCTAACCCTGACCTAGCCCTATCCCTAAACCTAACCCTAACCCTATCCCTAACCCTAACCTAACCCTAACCCTAACCCTAACCTAACCCTAACCCTAACCCTAACCTAACCCTAACCTAACCCAATCCCTATCCCTATCCCTATTCCTATCCCTATCCCTATCCCTATCCCTATCCCTATCCCTATCCCTATCCCTATCCCTATCCCTATCCCTAGCCCTAGCCCTAGCCCTATCCCTATTCCTATTCCTACCCCTATCACTATCCCTATCCCTAACCATATCCTTATCTATTGCCTGACAAGACTATAACTAAGTCCCAAATACTTACATGTCACATCATTGGCATGCGCACATACACCATGTTAACAAGGCACATGCTTCTGGTGTGTTGCTTGCTTACAGGAGGTGGTGACTGAGTACGGAACAGGGCAGCGCAAACAGCTGCTCTTCACCAGCCCTCAGCATGATGGCAGCCTGGCTGACGAGGTGTCCATGGCAGGGATGCTGACCGAGGAGGCGGTGCAGACGTTCCAGGACCTGGATGACACCATCAAGGCACGCCACCTGGCTGCCAAGGTGTGGGCTCAGGCGTGCTTGAAGCGCCTGCAGGCCAGGGCCAATCAGCTGGTCTCCTCCCCCCTCCGTGGTGGCACCATCCTGTGCAACGACCCGTACAAGATGCTGGTCGACGGCAAACCCAAAGTGGCTACCGGCTTGGTGCCAGCTCAGGCACTGCATGTGGATGTGCGGCCTATGTGGTCAGATGAGGAGGAGGCTAGACAAGCAGCCTTGTTCCCACCCCAACCCCCCTTGACAGACGCACCACAGCCAGGAGCCCCCTCCTCAGCAGCATGCAGCAGCCCGGCAGCAGGTGCAGGTGCAGGTCCCAGCCAGCAGTCATCCCCCAAGCGGCAGCCATCCCCCAGGCGGCAGCAATCCCCAAGCCAGCAGCAATCCCCCAGCCGGCAGCCACCTCCTAAGCAGAAGCCGCCCCCCATCCAGTGGCGTTTCATTCCAGGGCGTGATGGCATGGTGCTCATCATGGCCATGCAGCGGGTCAGCATCCTCCTCATCCCCCGCAGCCACAAGTGGGTCCAGGTGGTGGAGCATTTCTGGAACGGTCCGGGCGAGAGCCCTGATTGCCAGGCTGCTCTTGAGGAGTACCTGCAGCAGAAGATGACAGCCCAGGAAGTGGTGCGGGTGACCTTGGAGCCAGGTCAGGTGCTGGGGATGCGTGGGTACACAATCCATGCTGGTGATGAGGGCAGGGAGGGGACAGGTTCAGTGCGGGTGCACTTCTATGCCTCCACTGGCTTTGTGTCGGACACCACCTGCTACGTTGCTGAGTTTGGCCACCATTTTGACAGCCTGTGCCAGCCCACCACAGAGCCCAGGACCGGCAGCACCGTCAAGGTGCCGGCATGGCATGGGGAAGCAGCAGGTGGCAAGCACGTGCCTAAGGTCCCATACAAGCCCCCAGCTCAAAAAGAAGAGGACGCCATGTGGGTGGAGGATTGGCTTAAAGTCTCAGACTTCTCAGAGGCAGGTCTGAAGCAGTTGGAGCAGCAGTGGTATGAGGCAGCAGGCGTAAGCTGGCCACCAGCAAAGCCAGAAGAGCAGGAGGCTGAGCCTGGAAAGGGTGGCAAGACCCAGCGAAAGCCAGTCGGTGGTGGTAGCAGGGGTGGTAGCAGGGGTGGTAGCAGGGGTGGGAGCAGGGGTGGTGGCAGGGGTGGGAGCAGCAAGAGAGGTCGAGAGGATTACATGTGAGACTTCACGACCATGGTTGAAATGGTTGGGTTACACAGAGTATGCAAGTGTTAGGGATACACAAAGGTGACATGTCATGCAAGGTCCCTGCGCTCGTCCCTGCACTTGTCCCTGCACTCATCCCTGCACTCGTCCCTGCGCTCGTCCCTGCGCCCGTAATCCCTGCACTCGTCCCTGCGCTCATCCCTGCACTCGTCCCTGCGCCCGGCATCCCTGCGCTCGTCCCTGCGCTCGTCCATGCGCTCGTCCCTGCGCTCATCCCTGCGCTCATCCCTGCGCCCATAATCCCTGCGCTCGTCCCTGCGCCCATCCCTGCGCTCATCCCTGCGCCCATAATCCCTGCACTCGTCCCTGCGCCCATCCCTGCGCTCATCCCTGCGCCCATCATCCCTGCGCTCGTCCCTGCGTTGATCCCTGCGCTCGTCCCTGCGTTCATCCCTGCACTCGTCCCTGCGCCCGTAATCACTGCGCTCGTCCCTGCGCCCATCCCTGCACTCGTCCCTGCGCCCGTCATCCCTGCACTCGTCCCTGCACTCATCCCTGCGCTCGTCCCTGCGCTCATCCCTGCACTCGTCCCTGCGCCCAAAATCCCTGCACTTGTCCCTGTGCTCATCCCTGCACTCGTCCCTGCGCCCGTCATCCCTGCATCCGTCCCTGCACACATCCCTGCATTTGTCCCTGCGCCCCCAAGCCATCCCTGCGTTTGTCCCTGCGCCCCCCTTCCATCCCTGCGTTCGTCCCTGCACCCCCCCTTCCATCCCTGCGTTTGTCCCTGCGCCCCCCCCTCAATCCCTGCATCCGTCCCTGCGTGAACGCCACGGGCCGCCGAGCCTTAGCCTTTGATTTTTTTGACCTGATTTCTTTTGGGATGGATTCCTTACATCACAAGCTACCAACTGGCTAAGTTTCAGTCCATTTGGACAAGGTTGACAAAAGCGCAGGGAAAAACGCAGGGACTAATTTGTAGGAGTGCAGGTCCAAAAGCCCATGCATTACCATGTGAGACTTGCTACATGGGACATGACATGGTATGATGCTAGACGGTACATGACATGGTATTCAAGCTTGAGCCACATGCGTGCACTCACTGTTGCATGACTTTATCCACGTTAGTGTATGTCACACACGGGGGCAGTTTTCCGTCAAACTCGACTTCCAGGGCAAGCACAACAGCCCCGAGCGCTGCAAATTCCGCTGCAGGCCACTTTGAAATATCTTGTTTCATGCTCTTGTTGCAGAGCCTCCCATGAGGCTCATCGCCAATAGGATACTCCTGCATGTGCACAGCTTTCAAGTCGTTCAACATGTTGCAAGTCAATCCATGTGCAACAGTTGTAGCAACACTATGATCTTACAGGCAGGTATGTTCTCATACCGAACTTGACCCAGGCTTTCCCTGACTCACTCATCACACACTTAAACGCCTGCAAACCACAAGCCCATATAATTGTGACATTCATCACGGTGCAGAATTGCATGCATGTGTCAGCATGCCCTCACACACACACCTTTTTCCCGTCCTCATCACCACCGAATGAATTGTGTGAGGAGTCCTGCAAAGCAGAGTCTGGGCAGTTTTAGCAGCTCATGAATATCATTATCCATAGTGTTGCATGATGACATGAGGCATGAGTCCACATTGCTGTCATTCACCTCCTTGCCCTCCTTCTTCTTCCCTTTCCCTTTCCCCTTCTCCTTGCCCTCCTCCTCCTCCTTCTCCTGCCCCTCCTCCTCGCCCTCCTCCTGGGCGTCCTCCTTGCCCTGAGCCTGGCCCTTCTTCAGGCTCTTCTTCTGTCTCTGCTTCAGCCCCTTGCTGATGCCTTGACTCTTGGACGCGTTGTCACTACCTCGACGGCCCTGTCAAGGCATAGGTGATGAGCGGATTACTCAGACACAACATGCCGCTCCACAACATGCAGCTCCTCAGCAACAACATACACAGACACGACATGCAGCTCCTCAACAGATGTTTGTCTTACCCTCTTCTTGTCAAAAATACCATCGTCATCCTTGTCCTCAGCCTCCTCCACCCTTGTCTGCCCATGCTTCCTGGGGCTGGCAGCAACGAGGCCACGAGCATGACCGCGCAACTGCATGTTTACAACAAGATAGCATACATGCGCATCATGCATGGCCCCATGATGACCCAGGAATGTCTTCCACTTACTGTTATCTTTGCGGGTCGCTTGCCTAGTGAGCCGGCACCAGCTCCTGCCGCAGCCTGTAAGTCAGCAGGGAATGCACAATAATAACCATTCGACTGAAGCAACAATGGCTACCTGATCGTGAGCAGAACCACCATGCAAGACATACCCGTTTAGCAGGGGGCTCCTCATCCTCATCCTCATCTGACACCCCAGATTGCTCCTCCTCCATGGCTTCATCTACACTATCCTGGAGGCTGTCTTCATGGCTTGTACGTGCCGGTGGGGTTGCGATCTGAACATGGCAACGCATGGGATACTACCTAGGTCATCACCTGCATGGCAACTTGGCATCATGAGAGGGGCATACCTTGCTTGTAGGCTTAGAGGCCTTCCCAGCTGACGCTCTAACAGATGCACCAATGCCCTTGATGACCTGCCCTCCATATCTATGCATGCGCGGTGAGACTGGCAGCAAACCCAGGCTTGGTGGCTGGGGCGGAGAAGGTGCCTGGAAGTATAGCAGAAGAAAGAAAGAAAGAAAACTACTCCGGTACAAACCGGCGTGCATTAAGGGAGGAGCTTCCGCCTGTGGCGCGGCCTGCTCCCACCTCCAAACGTTGGACACAGGCTGGACATGTCCCCATCAAGCTGCCCTAGCTGTAGCCACAGACCACAGCTAGCACCCAAGGCAAACAAAGAGGCATGAGAGGAGCAAAGACTAGTGCACTCGGCAGCTGGCCTTATCTCTTCTCCTCGTTGACGAGAGCAATTCCAGCCTTGTCCGCCGGAAGTCGCATTAAAAGCTGAAGTTCAGGCTCCAAAATCCAAACTTCAGCTGTCAGCCAACGTTCCGCGTTGAGGTAGCTCTGCTCCCTCCTTGACGACGCCAGCAACTCCACAACAGCTCGATGACCCGCAGCGGTCGTGTGCGGCACCCGGACCTCATTTGTATCCCGCTGGACAAAGCGGTGCCCGTTCAAGCCTGGGAAGGCTTTCCCGTTGCATCCCGATTTATATACCGCTGGGTGCGGTGGTGAGGTAGCTTAGCCAAACCGTGCGACCGAAGTCAACGCGGATTGTTACCAGGGCCACCGCGTGGAGGTGCCTCACCGCCAGCCCCGGAAGTATAGCAGACACAGTGATGTCACCAGCAAGATGGAAGGTCATGTTGTACCAAATTCCAACGCACCTTTGTTCTGGCATACAGAAGGACAGCGACACAGTCTTTCTCAGGTTTGAAGGTGCCGCACTTCATACTAGCACATGCGGCAAACCAACCCTTGTCCTGCATCTGGTTTTTGAGCAGACGAGCAAGGGCCTTGACCTCCCCCGGCTCCATCATGCCGGTATAGTTCGCATGGCCATCGCTGAATGTTTCCACTTTGCTGAGGTGGAGAGAATCCAGATGCAGAGACAATGAATCAGCTGAGGGGTAGTCGCTGACATCGAAGCTCTCAACAACCCCATCGCCCTCATCAAGCACGGTTACGTTGACAGCCATACTGCGTCGTTGTTTCTTCTTCTGTGCTGTCCCCTTCAGACACCGCCGGAAATGTTAAGCAAGAAATGTGAGATGGTCGAAGACCCACCGGCATTCAGGGATGCGGAGATAGGCATCGCCTGTTATAACAATGTACATACAGGCTGGTGCTTAGTCGGCTGTTCATCATGATTGGAGTCGGTGGATACAAGCGGGCCGCTTCTACAGCAGCTCGTGACTTCGGCCACACTAGGGATGGCGCTAATGGTACGATCGGTGACATCGATGGCCATCAGCAGGCGGCGGCGACAGGAGGGACACAGTGCAAGCGATCACCAGCGCCACCGCCACAGCGATTGACACCGGTACGGCTTGAGGGAGGACGCTCAGATCTTGCTTTCAGGTATTCCCTAACAAGTATTACTGGCTAATATTACAGGGAGACGGACGTAATCCACGGCTCTTCATGGCTCAGTACATGAGATGGATGGGGACAACAGACAGGGTGAGGGAGACTGCATTGAGCTATCAGTAACAGTATCACTAACGTGCCATTGTCGTTGTTTGTTATGTAGAGAGTCGAGGCCCACAGAGAGCACAGCGAGACCATAAACAACGAGACTAGCTGCTTGCCTGGGCCATCTACACCCAAGCAAATACCGCCAGCTCAGGTTAGACATGTGTCACAACTCACTGATGATGCATGATCGGTGACTTCTAGTTATGTCACTGATGTTACAGGGAGGTGGGAATGGAGGCAACCCTCAGCATCGACGGGAAGGCAGTGAGGGAGATGGACATGAGGGAGGCGGAGGGGGAAGGGGGGAGGAAAGGGATGGGAGTGAGAATGATGGGGGAGTTGAGGGTGGGGGAGGAGGGGGTGGGGGAGGAGGAGGAGGAGGAGGGGGCGATGGAGGGGGGGGCGGTGGTGGAGGGGGTGTTGGGGGTGGAGAGGGAGGGGTGGATGCCAGAGCTGCAGCACTTGGTGGCGGCCCAGTCTTTCGCCGCAACAGCAAGGGCAGCAAGGACAAGGACGCACTCCTAACCAACGAGCTTGTGTATCCTGACAGGCCAGATGTCAGAATGCAGGACCTTACCCGGCACTTGTGTGAGTTCTACATAAAGGCCAAGCCGTCTGACCAGCAATGGAGGGACGTGCTGGAGCTGTTGGACAACTGCATGGGCAAGGGCAAGACCTTGCTTCCTTCAACTACGCATCGGTTCTACGCCTTGATTGATGCGTTGGGCAGAGATGAGGATCGTGTGCACGTCTGCAACGGCAAGACCTGCCCAGGACATGTATATCCGCACCTGCCTAAGTGAGTCACATGCACATACTCACCCACACTGGCTTTGTCATGGCTGACCAGAGCCCTAGCCCACTTGAGGTGTTTGATTGCCACAGGAACCAATGGAAAGATCACTTGAAGGACGTATGCCCTCATCCACAGTGTGGTGAAACCCGTTTTGTGCAAGGTAACAGCACAGCCACATGCATACATTGAGCTTGATACCACCACCTCCCAGCTCACCGCCACTACTCCCCAGTGCCTTGGAACAGAGAAAGGCAGTGTCATTGTGGCCCATGCCATTATGTGGTGATGTACTTTTGCCATGATAGAGATGGACTCCATTGAGCCACGAAGCTGCATCTTCCTTCACGGCCTCGAGGACACACTGAGCATCCTCTTGAACCGCGCCGCGGTGAAGAAGTGGCTGCTGCAGCGCCCAGTGGGTCCAGAACCAGGCTCCTTTGATGCAAGTAAGGGAGTATGATGACAGGTGCATATTGAAGGAGAACAGCAATGTATCAATAGCCCATCACCTTATGATTGCTTATGTTGCACCACACGTAGGCCCTGCAGCCGCCCACATCCGGCAGCATGTAACGGATGCTGTGTATGATAACCAGTACGCTGTGAGGGTCAGCTTGGGGCTGGACTGGGTGAGCATCAACAAGAAGTCAGTGGGGGTGATTGTCATGCAGGTGAGCAACCAACATAGTATGCTTGCAGTTCCAATCAATCAGCACTGAACATCCATCAATTGCACCTACATACACAACCACCAGGGCAACACTTAGCCTGTCACTCATGCATGCCTTGTGACTTGTTGCATGTGAGCTCCAGTTGGTGGACGTCCCAGATCATGTGCGGGGCAAGGACGACACCTGGGCCATCCTGGGCGTCATCATTGACAACAAGACTTCAGCTGACTCGCATGTCACCGGCTACATGAATCCCATCTTCGAGGCTTTCCAGGGAGCGCTGGGAACAGACGTCTCCAAGCACGTCCACCTGCGCAGTGAAGACCTTGGCGACCGCCCCACTGTGGGGCCCCGGCTGTACCCAATAGTGGTCAGTCTGGTGGCGGACACTCCAGCCAGGCAAGCAGTACTTAACAAATGGACCCTACCCCTAAACCCATCCCCACGTCCATGCCTAGCCCTAGCCCTAGCCCTAGCCCTAGCCCTAGCCCTAGCCCTAGCCCTAGGCCTTCTACGCCTTGATTGATGCGTTGGGCAGAGATGAGGATCGTGTGCACGTCTGCAACGGCAAGACCTGCCCAGGACATGTATATCCGCACCTGCCTAAGTGAGTCACATGCACATACTCACCCACACTGGCTTTGTCATGGCTGACCAGAGCCCTAGCCCACTTGAGGTGTTTGATTGCCACAGGAACCAATGGAAAGATCACTTGAAGGACGTATGCCCTCATCCACAGTGTGGTGAAACCCGTTTTGTGCAAGGTAACAGCACAGCCACATGCATACATTGAGCTTGATACCACCACCTCCCAGCTCACCGCCACTACTCCCCAGTGCCTTGGAACAGAGAAAGGCAGTGTCATTGTGGCCCATGCCATTATGTGGTGATGTACTTTTGCCGTGATAGAGATGGACTCCATTGAGCCACGAAGCTGCATTTTCCTTCACGGCCTTGAGGACACACTAAGCATCCTCTTGAACCGCGCCGCGGTGAAGAAGTGGCTGCTGCAGCGCCCAGTGCATCCAGAACCAGGCTCCTTTGATGCAAGTAAGTGAGTATGATGACAGGTGCATATTGACAGGAGAACAGCAATGTATCAATAGTCCATCACCTTATGATTGCTTATGTTGCACCACACGTAGGCCCTGCCGCCGCCCACATCCGGCAGCATGTAACTGATGCTGTATATGATAACCAGTACGCTGTGAGGGTCAGCTTGGGGCTGGACTGGGTGAGCATCAACAAGAAGTCAGTGGGGGTGATTGTCATGCAGGTGAGCAACCAACATAGTATGCTTGCAGTTCCAATCAATCAGCACTGAACATCCATCAATTGCACCTACATACACAACCACCAGTGCAACACTTAGCCTGTCACTCATGCATGCCTTGTGACTTGTTGCATGTGAGCTCCAGTTGGTGGACGTCCCAGATCATGTGCGGGGCAAGGACGACACCTGGGCCATCCTGGGCGTCATCATTGACAACAAGACTTCAGCTGACTCGCATGTCACCGGCTACATGAATCCCATCTTCGAGGCTTTCCAGGGAGCGCTGGGAACAGACGTCTCCAAGCACGTCCACCTGCGCAGTGAAGACCTTGGCGACCGCCCCACTGTGGGGCCCCGGCTGTACCCAATAGTGGTCAGTCTGGTGGCGGACACTCCAGCCAGGCAAGCAGTACTTAACAAATGGACCCTACCCCTAAACCCATCCCCACGTCCATGCCTAGCCCTAGCCCTAGCCCTAGCCCTAGCCCTAGCCCTAGCCCTAGCCCTAGCCCTAGCCCTAGCCCTAGCCCTAGCCCTAGCCCTAGCCCTAGCCCTAGCCCTAGCCCTAGCCCTAGCACTAACCCTAACCCTAACCCCAACCCAAAACCATCCCCACGTCCATGCCCAGCCCTAGCCCTAGCCCTAGCCCTAGCCCTAGCCCTAGCCCTGGCCCTAGCCCTAGCCCTAGCCCTAGCCCTAGCCCTAGCCCTAGCCCTAACCCTAGCCCTAGCCCTAACCCTAACCCCAACCCGTAACCATACTTCCATGGCATTGAGCATGAGTACCTTTTGCATGCAGGGCTGCTTGGTCTAATGGCATGGGCCATGGCGCCAATATGAACAGCACGGGGTGTTGGCTGAATACCAAGCAGTGTAGCAAGGGTGGTGTCCTTCACAAAGGAGCTATGTGGCAGGCCTTGCAACGTGATCACCAACATGTGGCACCCTGTGGATGCAGGGCTGCTTGGTCTGGCGGGATGCAAGCGGGCGCCAACATGAACTGCATGTGGTGCTGGCTCAGTACCCCCAAGTATGGCAAGGAAGGAGTCCATCCCATGGGCTACGTCGAACCTGTGGACGCACCAACAATCCCACCAGCAGTCAGACCTCCAACACCTTTGGCTGCCGGTGAGGCAGCTCCAGCCAAGGTGCACATGATGGATGCGTGCATGCGACTGACGGCTGAGGAGTTCAAGCTGCGGGGAGACCTGGTGAAGGCTGCTCTAGAGCATGGGGGTCAGGAGCATGTGGGCCTGAAGCCGGGCCAGCATGGCTGTAACCGCCCTGCTCTCATCCTGGAGTTCCTTCGGTATGTGGAGGGCACGTGGGTCCATGTCGTGCCCATAGCCCACAGCCTGCTGTTTGGGCTGGTGAAAAACCACCTGCTGTGGCTGCTTTCTACCAAGGAGAACAGCCCTTTCGACACCCATGAACGCAAGCTCGTTGAGGAGCGCTTCAAGCACATCCGCGTGCCAGTTGACTATGGACGCCAGCCCCATCACAGTGCCTCATGCAGGTACAACGACAAATCAACAGGGCAATGGTAGCAACAATGACACAACTGGGACTAGGACAGCATAGATGTGTAAGAGAAGGAGTTGCTGTGCAATGTATGTAATCTATGGCTTGAGTGAATAAGGTAGGAGCATAATCACACGAGATGAAGATGCTATGTTTGCATTGCAGTGCCTGGATCATGGACGACTACATGAACTTCCTCAAGCACGAGTGGGAGTATGTGTTCTTGGACATCATGAAGCGAAGCACAACCAACCGCCGACTACACTTTGAGCTGTGGGAGCACCTGGTCCAAGCTGTGCTGCACTATCTCACGCCAGGTATGTAGGTTATAGATGTAACTGAGGTACTGTTGTTACTAGGACCACCATAATATTTACCGTCATGGAGTGCTCTGATAACACATTCAAATGCTACTTTTGCCAGGTGCTGACACACCTGCAACAGTGGAGGCCAACATCCAAAAGGGCTTCCAGAACCTGCTGGACTACGCTAAAAAGCTGGAGAAGCACAAGGTGGACCTGCATGTCCCGGCCCACATGTTCTCTCCCAACCTCCATATGTGTGTATGCCGGTGAGTGAGCAGAAGGGCGTTGATGTCAGTTACTCCACCATCTTCGAGACCAATAGCCCCTCCTAGTTTGTCACCATGAATAAGACGACCTATAACACCCCTCCAAAGGCAACTATGATACTCACTTTCCATGTAACTATGATTTCTAATGCAGTGCATGGATTGCTGTGATGTGCGCAGGCTGCTGTATCAAGAGCTGCAACGTGGCCGCAGCTTTCGTGATGCTGAGTTTTGGTTGGAGCGCGCCATGCAGTACATGAAGCGCTGGGGAGGCAAGCATGCACCAGGTTCTACCATTGGCCTCTCAGCCTGCCTGCGTGAGAAGGTGTACCGCCAAGCTCAGCGTTTCCTGCACAAGATCCGGGTGCTGCAGGGTCGGGAGGATGAGGAGGGTGGGCACCAATCGCAGCAGGGAGCAGAGGGTGAGCCGCTGGGGTCACAGCAAGAGGGTGCAGGGGATGGGACAAGGGGACTGGTGGAGCGCCCCAACAGTGGGGCTGGTCAGGTCCGGGCCCCCACCACAGTGGAGGACGCACAGCCAGAACCGGAGAGGAACTGCCAGTTGGTTGGCGCAGGATACCGTCAGTGCCCAGTCACGGATGGTGAGCAGTGGGTGCGCCAGGCGGTCTGCACTATGGTGGGGGAGCTCAATGCTGGGTTGAGGGGCGAGGGCAGCGGCTGGTGTGAGCAGGACGTCCTCGACCTGTTCTCTACTCCCCCTGCCACCAGTGGTGCTCCTGCCCAGCCCCCCAGCGTGCCGGGGCGGGTATGGTACTTCACCCGTGCAGAGTGCACACAGCAGATGATGTTCAGTGTGGCGTACAAGCGTGCAGAAAAGCGCAACAACAGCTGGGCCATGGATAAGTACTACTACAGAAACAGCTTGTTCACAGTGAACGAGTATGCGGCCCACATCCAGTTCTGGGTGCGACTAGAGCATCCGGTCATCCCAGGCCGCTTTCTGCGAGTGGCCATCGCAAGGCTGTTCCCTGTCTACCCTATGGGTGGCCTGCCCAACTTGCTGCATGGCATGGGCCCAGAACCAGAGCCAGCAGTGGCAGCAGCAGCAGCCGCAGCACGGACACGCGGGCGAAAGAGACCAGCCCCACAGGACACAGCGGCCAAACGGCGGGCAACAGGTCAAAAGCCAGCAGCTGCAGCAACAGCGGGTGCGGCGACAGCAGCAGCAGGAGCAGGCGCAGCAGCAGCAACACCAACAGGAGGAGCAGAGGCTGCAGCAGCAGAAGCAGCAGCAACAGGAGCCGAGGCAGCAACAGCAGCAGCACCACCAGCCGGTGCTGGCCCCGCTGTTCCGCCCCATCACAATGGTGGGGCCAGCAACCGACAACGCCGCTCAACCCGTGTGGCCAAGGGGCCAGCCGCCGTCCCTCAAGAGCAGCCAACCCAGGCAAGCCCACCCTACCATCGGCGAGACAAGTTCAGGACAAAGGAGGCAGGTGCTGGTCCTGCAGAGTGGTTTGCAGTGAATGGGGAGCAGCTGCACACTCTGTTTGTGTCATTCTTTCCCACAGGCGAGGGCCATGGGGACATGTACTTTGTTCCATACAACAGCCTCAGCAAGCAGCACTAGACAGTTTACCTGTCGATGAGGTCACAACATACTGATTTGGCAGTGCTGATTGTAACCAGGTTGCGTCCAGGTTGCCATCAACCATCCAATCATCTTAACCTTGCACTCGTCCCTGCACTCCTCCCTGCACTAATCCCTGCACTCGTCCCTGCACTCATCCCTGCACTAATCCCTGCACTAATCCCTGCATTCGTCCCTGCGATCATCCCTGCATTCGTCCCTGCGACTGTCCCTGCAATCGTCCCTGCGCTCATCCCTGCACTCGTCCCTGCGCCCGTCCCTGCGCCCCTTATCCCTGCACTCGTCCCTGCGCCCGTCGTCCCTGCACTCGTCCCTGCGCTCGTCCCTGCGTTCATCCCTGCATTC
Source organism: Haematococcus lacustris (assembly GCA_030144725.1). NCBI lineage: Eukaryota > Viridiplantae > Chlorophyta > Chlorophyceae > Chlamydomonadales > Haematococcaceae > Haematococcus > Haematococcus lacustris. The sequence goes on from JASKMD010000005.1 coordinate 3,253,922, forward strand.
GTCCCTGCGCCCGTCATCCCTGCACTCGTCCCTGCGCTCATCCCTGCATTCGTCCCTGCGCTCGTCTCTGCGCCCGTCCCTGCGCCCGTAATCCCTGCACTCGTCCCTGCGCTCGTTATCCCTGCACTCGTCCCTGCGCCCGTCCCTGCGCCCATCCCTGCGCCCCTAAATCCCTGCACTCGTCCCTGCGCCCATAATCCCTGCACTCGTCCCTGCGCTCGTCCCTGCGCCCATCCCTGCGCCCCTAAATCCCTGCACTCGTCCCTGCGCCCACAATCCCTGCACTCGTCCCTGCGCTCGTCCCTGCGCCCGTCCCTGCGCCCGTCATCCCTGCGCTCGTCCCTGCGTTCATCCCTGCACTCGTCCCTGCGGTCGTCCCTGCGCCCATCCCTGCGCCCACAATCCCTGCACTCGTCCCTGCATTCATCCCTGCATTCGTCCCTGCACCCGTCCCTGCATCCGTCCCTGCGCCCGAAATCCCTGCGCTCGTCCCTGCGCTCGCCCCTGCACTCGTCCCTGCGCTTATCCCTGCGCTCGTCCCTGCGCCCATAATCCCTGCACTCGTCCCTGCGCTCATCCCTGCACTCGTCCCTGCGCCCGTCATCCCTGCATCCATCCCTGCACTCATCCCTGCATTCGTCCCTGCGCCCCCAAGCCATCCCTGCACTCGTCCCTGCACAACCCCCTCCATCCCTGCATTCGTCCCTGCGCCCCCCTTCCATCCCTGCGTTCGTCCCTGCACCCCCCCTTCCATCCCTGCGTTTGTCCCTGCGCCCCCCCCTCAATCCCTGCATCCGTCCCTGCGTGAACGCCACGGGCCGCCGAGCCTCCGCCTTTGATTTTTTTGACCTGATTTCTTTTGGGATGGATTCCTTACATCACAAGCTACCAACTGGCCGAGTTTCAGCCCATTTGGACAAGGTTGACAAAAGCGCAGGGAAAAACGCAGGGACT